>CM046811.1:38557718-39157718 GCA_025617385.1 Murraya koenigii | reverse complement strand
CTTTTATCTCTTCATCAAACCCAACAAACAAAATGGTTCTGAAAATCTCCCTCTCCCACCAGGTCATGTAAGCTGGCCTTTCAAGTATTTTGAAACTTTAGATTATCTCAGAAAGGCCAAAAGGGACACCATTCATGAATTCATTGCTGAGAGAGTACACAAATACAAACGCAGTAAGTGTTTCTGTTGGAGAATTTGAAGGATTAAACACAAATCTTATTAGAGAAAGCTCAAGAACATTACAAGAACAATTCACACACTCTCACAAATCCCTCTCAAGAGCTTTGTTATGCTTCTTATTCTTTCTTGCTCTTAGACTTATATCTCACAACACAATAGCATAGGTATTTATAGTGAATACAACACAAACATAATCATAACAATACACATCACCTAGCACATTCCACTAACCTTTCATCATAACACCAAACATATTCCACTCACCTTACATGCTCTAAAGGAATCCTTTAATGGCATCAAATGTGTAAAGCTAGCCTCCACTCAACATTGTAGACCCATGATGATGAAGCATGATGATGGAGCATGATAATGGAGGGCCATGTACAACTCAACACCTTATTATTTTGTAAACAAGTTTATTATTTTTTTTTTCAACACTCCCCCTTAAACTTGTTTCTGTGGCCCGTCTTCTTGCTCGAGGAGTTTAGTGAAATTATCACCAACTTGTTCTTTGGCTTTATTCTTCTTATTTTGATTGAACAATGCCCTGTAAGAATATGCATTTAATCTTCTTTTTCGTACTTGTACTTGTTCTCCTTCACTTTCGCCGTTAATTTCTTTGATTTCCACAACTAATTGTTTCATAACACCCAATGAATTTCTCAATCTGATAAAATCTTCTTGTTTCAATGGCTTAGTAAATATATCAGCTGCTTGATCTTGAGATTTGACATACTTTATTTGTACATCCTTCCTTTCAATACACTCCCTTATGAAATGGTAGCGAGTGTCAATATGCTTACTTCGATCATGGAAGACTGGATTCTTTGATAAGGCAATTGCAGACTTATTGTCGACAAAGATCTCAGTTGGATCTATTTGGAGCAAACCCAACTCCTTCAACAAATTTCTTAGCCAAATTGCATGGCAAACACCTGAAGTAGCAGCTACATACTCAGCTTCACAGGAGGAAAGTGTGACAATTGGCTGCTTATTTGACATCCACGTGAAAGCAGTGTTTCCCATGAAGAATACAAATCCAGAGGTACTTTTTCGATGATCTAAATCTCCACTCCAGTCGCTATCGCTATATCCAACAAGCTTGTAATCATCAGAGAATGAGTATAATAAGCCAAAATCAATTGTACCTTTTATATAGCGAATGATTCTTTTTGAAGCTTTAAAATGAGTGATTGTTGGATTCTCTATATAGCGACTAACGAGCCCAACGGCATAGAGAATGTCCGGCCTCAGTACATGTCAAGTAACGCAAACTTCCAACAAGGCTCTTGAAAAAAGTTGGATCACCTCTTTCTTCTTCGTCATGTTTGGACAATTTGACTCCGCATTCCATTGGCGTACTTACGGGCTTGCAATCATGCATCTTGAACTTCTTGAGTATTTCCCTTGCATAGCATTCTTGGGAAATGAATATGCCTTCTTCTTTTTGTTTGACTTCAATGCCCAGGTAGTATGCCATTAGTCCAATGTCAGTCATCTCGAACTCTTTCACCATCACTTTCATAAACTCTTCAAATAAATTTGGATTGCTTCCAGTGAAAATGAGATCATCCACATACAGGCATACAATCAAGATGTCTCCATTTTTAACTTTGACGTAGAGAGCATGTTCATGTGGGCATTTGGTGAAGCCATTCTCTTTGAAATATTTGTCAATTCTGCTATTCCATGCCCTTGGTGCTTGCTTTAACCCATAAAGTGCCTTCTTCAATCTCAGAACTTTGTCTTCATATCCTTCCACCACATAGCCCAATGGTTGTTTGATGTAGACTTCTTCTTTGAGAAATCCATTTAAGAAAGCATACTTACATCCATTTGATGAATCTTCCACTGTTTTTGGGCTGCTAAAGAAATGATTAGTCTTATAGTTTCCATTCGGGCTACAGGAGCAAATACATCATCATAGTCGATGCCAGATTTTTGACTATAGCCTTTTGCAACTAACCTCGCCTTGTGCCTTTCAATCTCACCCTTGACATTTCTCTTCGTCTTGTAAACCCATTTGACACCGATGGCTTTGTGACCTTTGGGAAGTGTAGTAAGTTCCCAAGTGTCATTCTTCACTATGGCTTTGATTTCTTCATCCATTGCGATTCTCCATTTTCATCTTATGCTTCTTAGTAAACCGGCTCACAATCAGCGAAAGAGGCAAAATAGAGTGAGATTATCATGTCTCTCGGTTACTCTCATAGAGATCTTGAAGACTCGCTCGTATGCGTTCTTCGATTCTTTCATTTAAGAAAGATGGTGGTGAATCTCCATGTGTGGTTGATGCTTGGTGAGATAGGTGGACTAACCTAAGCACTTGTTGTTCTTCTACTACTTGCTCCTTCCTTGTTTGTTCATTTTCTTCAAAAGGAAAAAATTGAAGTCATCCACATGAGAGCCAAAATCCCATTCTCCTTCTTCCTCAAAGATTACATCTCGCTTAATCACGATCTTTCCGTTGTCCGGATTGTACAACTTGTATCCTTTAGAATTGATGTCATAGCCGATGAAGATGAACTTCTCACTTTTATCATCCAGCTTGGCTATTCTCTCGTCTGGTACATGTACATGGGCAATGCTTCCAAAAACTCTCAGATGGGTTATGCCGAGCTTTCTTCCACTCCATGCTTCTTGCGGTGTCTTGCCCCACACACTTTGTTGGAGATCAGCTTGGATAAATAGATTGCACAAGCAACGACTTCACCAAAATTCTTTGGGTAGTCTTTTGCTCTTGAGCATACTTCTCGCCATGTCGAGGATAGTTCTGTTCTTTCTTTCTGCAACACCATTTTGTTGGGGGGATCTTGGAACTGTCAAAGGGCGTCGTATTCCATTTTCGTCACAAAACTTCATAAATTCTTAGGAAGTGAACTCTCCACCTCGATCAGATCTCTTGGCCTTGATTTGGTGTCCACTTTCTTTCTCCACTGCAGCTTTGAACTTCTTGAAAACTTCAAAAACTTCTGATTTCTGCTTTAAAAAATACACCCAAGTTTTTCTTGAAAAATCATCTATGAAAAGAAGGAAGTATTTACTTTTACCAAGAGAGGTTGGCTTGAATGGACCGCACACATCAGTATGAATAAGCACGAGTGGCTTCCGAGCTCTTGAGTTTGACTCCTTTGGAAAACTCTTTCTAAATTGCTTGATTGGGATGATTGATTGAAGGTAGACCTTTCACCATGTTCTTTCTTGATAGTAGCTCTAGTCCACCAAAGTTGAGATGTCCATATCGAAGATGCCAAATCCAGGTTGGATCTTTATGACAAGCCTTGAGACACTTTGCAACATCATTCTGAATATTTAAAGGAAACATTCTATTCTTCGACATTTTCACTTTTGTAATTAGGTTTCCTTTGTCATCTCTTAAAAAAAGACTATAATCTTTAAGATGAATATCATAGCCTTTTTCTAAAAGTTGACCTAAACTTAGAATGTTGCTTTTCATATTGGGCACATAGTAAACATTTGAAATTAGTTGGTGGCTACCATCTTTTATGCGAAAAAGGATGTTACCTTTTCCTTCATCGGTACTTTTGAATCATCTCCAAAAGCGACGCTACCATTTACTCGATTCATTCATCTTCACAAACATGCTACATTTCCGCTCATGTGATTGCTAGCACCGTGTCAAGATACCAAGTATTTTCTTGACCTCCATTGTTGTCATTACGTGCTAGTAAAAGTGTGCCATCTCCATCATTCTTCTCTTCAACATAATTCACTTTCTCATCTACTATGTTGCTTGGAATTCTACATTCCAAGCATAATGCCCAAATTTTTGACAATTATAGCATCTGCACTTGAGATTTTTCATACCTCGATCGTGGATTGTTTCTTCCTCGCCCTCTGTTTGAGCTTTCTCCTCTTTCATTATTGAAGGAATTTTTGTTGTTGAAATTCCAGCCTCGTCCATGACCATGACCTCTACCTCGTCCTCGGCCTCTTCCTCGGACATAGTGCATTCTATCGTTGCTGAAGCTTTCTTCTCTTTTCTTTGGATTGATTTCCATCTTGAAGAGTTGTTCTTCGATCCCTTGCTTCTTCTTCGGTTTTTTTCATAAGCTTGCAACCTTCCTTGAAGTTGCTCGATCGTCATAGTCTCCAAATCTTTAGTCTCCTCTATTGTTACTACAATGAGGTCAAACTTGGAATCTCATCGATCAAGTATTTTCTCAATAATCCTTAGCTCTCTCAACTCTTCACCATTTCTTTTTAATTCATTAGCAACAGTCACAACTCTAGTAAAGTAATCAAAAATTGATTCTGATACTTTCATGTGTAAGGACTCAAATTCACCTCTTAGTGTTTGAAGACGGACTTTCTTAACTTGTTCCGCTCCTTTGTAAGAGGTTTCTAACTTCTCCCACGCTTCCTTTGAGGATGTTGCGCCAGCGATCTTTTCAAAAGCATCTTCATCTAATGATTGAAAGATGAGATACTTTGCTTTGTTCTCTATCTTCTTTAAGTCTTTCAAATTCTCCTTTTGTGCCGCAGTTAAAGTACCTTCATTTTCTGTTACTATAAAGCCATTTTCCACGACATCCCACACATCGTGTGCACCCAATAGAGCCTTCATTTTGATGTTCCAATTGTCAAATTTGCTCCCTTTTAATTGTGGAACTTGAAATGACATCATACCACCATTTGCCATATCTCAAAAATCGAGTGAGAATTTAGAGATTCTGAATGCACAAATGAATCCGGAACGTCGAAAAACCTTTGGGAGGTCTCGGGTCAACTTTGGTCAACTCGGTGAGTCAACTTAGTTTCTGGACAGCAAACTTCCGATGGCGATTCCGGGCTCGTCTGAACTCCGATTAGACTGATTCTTGCGGCGTTGCGTTCGTCTCATCGAGAGCTTCGATTTGATATGCTACACGACTATTTTATCCTCCAAACCTTGCTCTGATACCACTTTGTTGGAGAATTTGAAGGATGAAACACAAAGTTTATTAAGAAAAGTTCAAGAACATTACAAAAACAATTCACACACTCTCACAAATCCCTCTCAAGAGCTTTGTTATGCTTCTTATTCTTTCTTGCTCTTAGACTTATATCTCACAACACAATAGCATAGGTATTTATAGTGAATACAACACAAACATTATCATAACAATACACATCACCTAGCACATTCCACTAACCTTTCATCATAACACCAAACATATTCCACTCACCTAACATGCTCTAAAGGAATCCTTTAATGGCATCAAATGTGTAAAGCTAGCCTCCACTCAACATTGTAGACCCATGATGATGAAGCATGATGATGGAGCATGATGATGGAGCATGATAATGGAGGGCCATGTACAACTCAACACCTTATTATTTTGTAAACAAGTTTATTATTATTTTTTCAACAGTTTCAAGACGAATCACATTGGTCAAAAAATGGTGTTTCTAACAAGCGCCGAGGGTAACAAATTCTTGTTTTCCAATGATTACAAGCTTGTTATACTCTGGTAGCCAGATACCTTCCTTGAAGTCTTAGAAAATGCCGGCGAGGAGATTACCGTTGAGGATGTTGCCAGGGCTCGGAAGCAATTCCTCTCGTTCTTCAGTAAGCCCGATGCTCTTGCAAGACACGTAGCCATTACCGACCAAGTTGTGCAAGATCACTTCAACCGTTACTGGGACGGCTGCAATAAAGTCAGAGTGTATTCTCTGGCAAGAAAATTAACATTTGATGTATCTCTTCGACTGCTGGCTGATATTCGGGATCGAGAAATTCTCGACGAGAGCTTGCCCTTGATGGGCCAAGTAGTGAGGGCGTTTTCTAGACTTCCCATAAACTTCTTCGGGACGATATCTAATCGCGCGATTAAATCGTCGAGGAAGTAACTACGTAGGGATTTTGTTGGTATTATTAAAGAGGGGAGGAGGGAATTATTGGAGAAGAAGAACCTCGATTAAAGGAATGATATTTTGTCGAGAATCCTCATCGAGAATTACAAGGAAGGCAACCATTACTTCTGTTGTGAAAAATCTTGCGGACTTGCCCAAAATTTCTGAAAAAGTGTACGATGAGAGAAAATTATCCAAATTAAACCTGTCTATTTTCAACTTTTTATGTGCGCGTTCATTAATTTGCTAAAATAACAGTTTTTTTCTTTGAAAAAATTAAACTAAATTATCTTGTACAATTTTTTGTTTTCTTTTTCGAAAAGTTTTCGTTGGATGAAAAATCTCACCGGTTGAATATCATCAACTCTTATTTCTATTATATTCAAAGTCAAGTGACGTAAAAAGCATTCATAGTCAGCCGAATTATGTCCAGAGAGTGATATTTTTCTAGATACTAATTACATACGTCTTTTCAAAAATCTATGGACAGAGCAAATAGAGATGGCAAAGTTGAAAGCACCAGGAGAGCCTATGAGTATGAAGGACATAAAGAAGATGAAGTACACAATGAGTGTGTTAAGTGAGTCGTTAAGATTAGAACAGCCTGCGTCTGGAACTTTCAGAGAAGCTGTTGAAGACTTCAACTAGGAAGGATTTTGAATTCCCAAGGGATGGAAGGTAATTAATAATATATTATTTTCCTTTTTGTATCAATAGATTTTCATACGTGTTGATTATTAAAGAAAAATGTAAAAACTAAGTAAAGCTGCTGTTAGGCAGCTGAGAAACTTTGAAAGAAAGGAGTTTTCTGAATTTGTTACATGTTATTTCTTAATGGAATAATCCTATATACACACATTACAAGTATCAACAAATTATTAACTAACTCAACAATTATTATCCAATCATATTTAATTAGTTCTGAGCATTATAACAGAATCAGTTAAGCTTTCATTGCTACTTCCAACTTTGCTGATTTGGTCTACTGACTTGGCATTATCCACACGTGATTTAATAACAGACTTGCCTTGCTTCTTCACTTCAGCATAATGAGCTATTTTCACAGCCCCCCTCAAACTCAAGGGGCATGGATAAACATTGAGTTTGGCCCTTAAATAATTGAAGTGAAGAAAGGATAAAGATTTAGTTAAGGCATCTGCAATCTACTCTTCAGTAGGCACGTAACCAATATCAATCTCTCCATTCATAATTTTTTATCTGATAAAATGAATATCAATCTCTATATGTTTTGTCCTTGAATGAAAAATAGGATTCTTTGCAAGCTCGGTTACACTTATACCGTCACACCAGATTACTGGTTTACAGATGCAACATACTCTTATTTCTAGAAACAGAGATTTTAGCCAAGTGATTTCTGAGGCAGCTGATGCAAGCGCTCTGTATTCACTTTCAGTAGAGGATTTAGCAACTACAGTTTTCTTTTTAGATGACTAAGAAATTAAATTGTTACCAAGATACACATAATAAGCACCAACTGATTTTCTGTCATCCAAACCACTTCCCCAGTCTGCATCAGTGAATACAGTGAGTTTTAGTTCACCATCTTTAATGAATTTCAACCTATGACTGTGTCTCCTTCAAATATTTTAAAACTTTTTTGCAAGCCATAAGATGCTAGAGTGTTGGGGCAGCTACACACTAACTCAATAAATAGATAGAATAAGCAATTTCTTGTCTTGTTAAAACCAAATATTGAAGACCACCAACTACGCTTCTATAATGAATGACATCTTCAATGAAATATCTCATTTCTCCCTCAACTGTGTTTTGTAGCTTGGAATCTTTACCACTATACATAGGTGTATTTACACCCTTACATTCCAGCATATCTACTTTGCTAAGTAAGTCCTTAATATATTTTCTTTGAGATAAGTAAATATTGTCATGATCATGAAGCACTTTTATCCCAAGAAAATATGACAGCTTTCCCAGATCCTTTAAAGCAAAAATAGAACTAAATTTCAGAATAAACTTTCTAACTCAATGCAATTTGGTCTAGTAATAATAATATCATCAACATAGATCAGCACTATAATCATTGATGACTTGGTTCTTCTTAAAAACAAAGAGAAATCTGATTTGGAGTTCTTGAAACCCCATTGCAAAAGACACCCTCTGAGTTTTTCAAACCAAGCTCTAGAAGCTTATTTTAAGTCCATATAAGGCTTTGTGCAACTTACAAACAAAATCAAGTTTGTTCTGATCGATAAATCCCTCAGGTTGCTGCGTAAAGACTATTGAGTCCTAGAGAGTGTATAATTACAAAGGGTAAAATCATCATTTTATACCCCAGAGTCTCACTAACATCTCCACCTTTATGTATTTTAAGTTTCTTGATATTTAATTATCTATGTTTATGTGTATTTTTAATAATTTATATATTTAGGTGTGTTTTAGTCATTTCTCAATTAACGAGAAGTCGAAAAGCAAAACGGACAGCATTTTTGAACTTTATGTATTTTAAGTTCCTTGATATTTAATTATCTATGTTTATGTGTATTTTTAATAATTTATGTATTTTAGGTGTGTTTTAGTCATTTTTCAATTAACGAGAAGTCGGAAAGCAAAATGGACAGCATTTTTGAACTCAAACCAATTGAAAATCTTAAGAAAGACATAAAGGGCAAAATAGTAATTTTAAATTTTAGTGGGCCCCACTAACGTGGCGTTGACTGCTGATGTGTCGTTGACCGATGATGTGGCATTGATGAATGATGTGGCAAAAATCTATTGGACAGAAAAATTAGCTTACAATACATGCAATGCACTGGATCATACTTGTTGACTTTTACATTTACCGATGACGTGGCAGAATATGAGTGGACCGAAAATCGCGCATACTGTACATGCATATACAAGGAATGACAGCCCTGGTGACGTGTTCCAACCAATCAGAGAGTGCCACGTGGCGCAATCCTCGGCGTTCGAATTGTTTTCATCCGATGACCATGATTTACTTATTGTATCTATAAATAGGAGGCTCTCCCCGTAATTTGACACCCTTGAATCCATTTTTGGGCTCTATTTTCTGTAAATCCTTCTCCATCTAGTATTTTCTATGTATTTTAATAAAATTCTCATTTTACCCCTAGTTATAAAATGAGTAACTAATTTATTTCCAAGGTTGAGTTAAAGGTGAAGGCTCAACATAATCTATGAGCATAATTTAGTAAGTTTATTTTTACCTTCTCTAATTTATTTAAATTGTTTTGACTTATCGTAGATAAATAGTAATAATCTTGTCTAGATATTCCACTGGTATATCGGCTTCCTAGTGCAAGATAATTACTATTTGGCACGGTGAGCGCTTTACACTATATTTATTAGAGAAAAACCTCCCTTTAATTTATGTGATAGGTCATGACTCATTGTTGACATAAAAATTATTTAGGTTAATTAGTGGAAAGTCTTGCCACTTTGTCTAAACAGTTACATTATTATTACTTGGCACAACGTGTTTTTGACACTGCATTTAACATAAGATTATTATTCCTAGCACAATGAGCGCTTGATGTCTTATTTATTAGAGTTAGGTTGATGAGGAGTGGAAATAACTTCCTCATAAATTAATTGGACCTAAAAAATAAATATTAAACCATAGTGAAATGTTGAGTGTGAATCCTAAGACCCAAGCACTTTATTTCATTGATCAAGTCCTAATTTATTCCCAGCATTTTAATTTCAATCTTAGGATAAAATAAATTAGGAAATTTTGCAACAAGCACATTAAATAATAAAGAATAATAATAACTCTACATAATAAAAAATCAACATCCTCGTGGGATCGACACTCGTCACCATTAATCTATACTTCAATAGATTCGTGCGCTTGCGAGTTCAATAAAATTTGCACAACAAAGACTTCTTCAATTAAATCACCATTAAAAAATGTATTATTGACATCTACTTGTCTAATTGTCCATTGATGCATCACTGCCAAACTAAGAACTACTCTAACTGTTACTGGTTTGGTTACTGCTCTAAATGTTTTAAAATAATTCACTCATTCTATTTGTTGAAACCCTTTAGCCAATAGCCTTGCTTTGTATTTAGCTAAGCTGCCATCATTGTTATATTTTATCCTGTAAACCCATTTATTACCAACAATCTTCTGATTTTCAGACTTTGGAACTAATGATCAAGTGCCATTCTTCATCAAACCATCATGTTCATTTTTCATAGCCTGAAACCAATCTTCATTTTGCAATGCTTCATTAACAGAATCAAGTTCTTTATGGATTAACACTACATATACACTTTTGGCTTAAAGATACCTACTTTTCCTCTTGTGATCATGGAATGAGTATTTTGGTTTTTATTTGGAAAGTGTTGAGTGATAATGTTTGCTGTTTGAGAGAGATATGGAGATAAGGTAGAAGGAAAGTTTGAATTGTCTGTTGTAAGTTGATTGGATATGGAGTTGGGAACAGGTTCAATATTTTGAAATGAGCTAAATGATGGATCATTTGGCTGCATTAGATTTACTGATGAGTGAGGTTCATTGTTGCTGGAACATGCTGGTGGAGATGATTCAAAGCTGTTGATTGAAGGAACAGAAATGACAGGAAGAGTAGACAAATGAAAAACTTGATTAGGAGTAAATAAACAAATACAATCTGATTGTGTTTTATTTTTGGAGGTGAACATAGGATCTGAAGAAAAAGGAAATGTATTTTTTATAAAAAAAAAAGCATCTTACAATCTGCCTTATGCTTGAAAAGCTTTTCATATGGGGTTGTCATTTTAAGAGCAGAAGTTTGTAATATATTTATATGATAGACTGCTGGATGAAAGGAATCCCACAAAAATTTTAAAGGTAACTTGGCTTGAGTAAGTAATGTAAGACCTAACTCAACAATCTGCCTATGCTTTCTTTCGACTAACCAATTTTAGTGATGTGTATATGGACAAGAGTGTTTGAAAAGAATGCTACATTGATTTAGAAATTCAGTAAATAATCTCAACTCTCCCTGTCAGATTGCAGTATCTTAATGCTAGTTTGGAACTAATTTTCAACTTGTACTTCATATAGTTTGAAGACTTCTAAGGCTTTAGATTTCAATTTTAAAGGATAAATCCAAGAGTATCTAGTGAAATCATCAACAAAGCTAATGTAGTATCTAAAACCTTCTCTGGAAATAACTGGTGAGGGTCCCCACAAATCAGTATAAACTAGCTCAAGGGCAGACTTACTTTTAATATCTGTAATGGAAAAATATAGCTTATGTATCTTGCCTAACTGACATGCTTCACAGAAATGTTGAAAGGCTTGTTTAATCATGCTTGCAGAGAGATTATTACTTTATTATACTTAAATACATGCAACAAACATTGGAGATTAGGATGTTCAAATCTTCTATATAGAAGAGTTATTTTATTGATAGAATCAGAACATATATTAGCACTGGTTGAGAAACAATTTGATTTAGTGTTGTTTACAACAGGTGTATGAGAACTGAAATAACAAAATATAACATTGAGAGTGGTTAATGAACATGACATTGAGATAGAAAGGAATGCTTATTAATTTTGGAGAAAGACAAAGGTTTGAACAACTTATATAATCCCTTCTCAGTAATGCCTTACATCAGAACCTAACTGTTCAGTAAATCCTTCACAACACAAAATGAACCAAGAAATTCAACTGAAATGTTATTGTCAACTGTCAGTTTAGAAACAATTAATAAGTTCTTGGTAATGGATAGAACAACCAATATATCTTTAAGCACAATATGTGAATATGCAGGTGATGATTTAGAACCTCTAAATGCAAGGTAAGAATCACCAATATGTGTTATTGATAATCTTTCACCATTGCCTATGATAGTCATTACTTTTGAATTCTTCTCTGATATTCAGATTGGTCATGCTATTAGTCAAGTAATGAGTTGCACCACTGTCTGTATACCAACCATCATCTGCAGGCCCTTCAAAATTGGCAGTATAAGTAGCTCCAGCTCTAAGTAGGCTAGTAAGATCAGTTATATAGAAAGGTCCAGGAGGAAAATAAATGTGGTTTATTCCAGAAAAAGACATTTGTGGTCCAAAATTATTTGCATACCATGATTCATCATTAGGTGGGTAACAATTCATACAAGTGGGATCAAAGTTGGCCATATAAGCAGATCTGTGAACTTTGCCCTTATGAGACTGTCTTGGTGACTGAGGTACATAATTCTTTATATATCTGTGCCAACATTTAGCAGCTGTATGGCTTGACTTGAAACAAATCTGACATATCGGTATTGAATTATTTCCAGGATACATTTGTGATTCAGAGGACAGATTACTACTGCCAGGTGAAACAATACCGGGTGAAAATGAGCAGGTTTTCCCATCATCATCATTTGACCTCTTCCATGAGTACCAAAATGACCAGTGGAGGGAAATCCTCTTGGATAAGAATTAAAGAACAATCCTCTGCCATTTCTGCCTCCTTAATAACCATTGTAATTGTTCTAAAAACCTCCTGTATAACCTCCCTTTCTAGCATTACCCCTTATTTGTGCATAGTAAGCATTCATCATGCCATAGATAGTGTCGCTGGGCATGTTAGTGTAATTGGCAGAACAATTTGCATTAAACATCTGTCTTTCATTTTGACTCTGCTCTAGTCTAGTTTCATGAGTGAGCAGTAAGGCATAAGCATCATCATACTCAAGTTTACTTGCTATTATGAATGTGGCTATATCAAGATATCCAGCTCCTAGGCCATTTAGAATCTGTTGTAACAGATCTCTATCAAAAATTGGATTTCCAGCACAAGCTAGCTTATCTGCAATTCCTTTCATTTTCAAACAATATTCTTCTATGCTAAGTGATTCTTTCCTTAAAACACTCATTTCATATCTCAGTTGAGGAACCCTAGCTTCTGATTGGACTCCAAACTTTTTCTGTAAAAAAGAAGTGTTACAGGAATGAACAAGGCTTAGTATACCTTCACTAATGGAGCTGAGCAACCAGTTAATCAGCATCTGATCTTCTGATCTCCAAGTAAAATACTCAGGATTTTTAACTTGATTAACAGATCTAGAAACAACTCCTTGATGAACAGATCCAGATGCAACTCCTGCATAATTTCGTGAAGCTATGAATCGATTTGGAGCCGTTTTCTCTCCAGTAATGTATCCTTCAAGACGATTTTCTCTTATAGATGCAAGAACAAGATTGCGCCAGATCATGAAATTTGAACGATCTAATTTAATTGGAGTCATGAAGAAAAATTTGTTTGTGGTGTTTGAATTGCAGTGTTCGTGTTTGAATTTGTGCTTATATTGCTTGAGATGGCCATTACTGGCTCTGATACCATAAAGAAAAATGTAAAAACTAAGTAAAGCTGCTGTTTGGCAGCTGAGAAACTTTGAGAGAAAGGAGTTTTCTGAATTTGTTACTTGTTATATTTTTAATGGAACAATCCCGAATGTAAACTATATATACACACATTACAAGTATTAACAAATTATTAACTAACTCAACAATTATCATCCAATCATATTTAATTAGTTCTGAGCATGTATAACAGAATCAGTTAAGCTTTCATCGCTGCTTCCAACTTTGCTGACTTGGTCTACTGACTTGGCATTATCCACACGTGATTTAATAACAGGCTTGCCTTGCTTCTTCACTTCAGCATAATGAGCTATTTTCACAATTATTGATTAACAAAGATTTTATTTGGTTCATGCATGAAACGTTTGACATGCAGATACACTGGAGTATACATGCAACAGACAGAAATCCTGAATATTTTCCAAACTCGGAAGCGTTTGACCCATCAAGATTTAAAAGAAATGATCCGGTTGTTCCTTACTCTTACATGCCATTTGGAGGAGGACAGCACGTATGTCCTGGAAAAGATTATGCAAAATTACAAATACTCTTATTCATGCATCATGTAGTGAGAAAATTCAAGTGGGAGAAAGTGAAGTCAGATGAACAAATGATAAGAGACCCAGACTTGTCTCCTGCCGAGGGACTCCCAGTTCGCCCCTATTCATATGCTAATGATAATTAGTTAGCACGATGATTAATTTAAGCAAAGCCTTCCTTGTCAGTCTGTGTTGTTTTAAGCCTATCTATGTAAGAATTTGAATTTGGCTAATAAATGAAAGTTTATTTATGCTGGATTTTTTTTTTTTGGGGTTTCAGATTTAATTAGTTTGAGACTTGATAGAAGCTGTAAGAATTCTTGGTGGATGATAATAAAACGTTGGAAACCAAAGAGACCAATAATTGATTTGCATTGACACCTGGGGATAATTGTTCGATTAGATTTATAATCGACTCAATTGAAAACCGAATGGAATTTTTTTTCATGATCAAGCCCAAGAAAAATATGATTTACCTTTTTTTTTGGGAAAAAAATGATTTGCTTAATCCCTTTTACTAAACAAAAATGCTAAACAGCGATAATTCCGAAGGAAAGATGAGAGAAACATAAGAGAAATAGTGGGCAGAGAATTATCCTTCTCTCGACATTCTTGGCATTTAGCAGCACTCATTACTAAAAGTAAACATAAGCACACCTGATCCTCTGCCAATTTAGGAAGAAGATACTAACACCTTTTAAGACCCTTTAACAATATGATTTAGAAATTCATTTGTATTTTTTAATTATTTTTTTGACTAAAAAAAATATATCTTTGAGACTGCTCTACACATATGAAAAAATTGTTAGAAAAATAAAAAAGAAGAAGCGGATCAAAGATTGGTAAATATAAAAAGATGATTCTTTGAAGAAAATCTTTCTGCAGTTACTAAGACTAATGTTGGGAAAATGACAGTGAATAAGCTGTGTATTTATATTGGACCACAAAATGTTTGGGGACAATAAGGTTATTAATCAAAGGTTATGTGGTCTCCTCTTCTGAGTTTCTCCCTATTATTGTAACCGTAACTAAATTGAATTCTTGGTACTGCCACTGTGTTCATCATTCTTAACGATAAACTTGACTCTAATGCATTGAATGATAAGACAAATTAGATTGTAGGTTTTTCTTATATTTTTGTTTCCCTATTTTATTAAAATAATATGATGTCGTAGATAACACTCTTCACAAATCAAAGAGCTCCGATAGCTCACTATCATTTTCCAGTATATATATATATATAACTATTTTAATATGGTCAGGAATCATGATTGGATACTCACGTTCTATATATATATATATATATTATTTCAAAAGCTTGATTTTGTAACTGCCAGTGAATCTTTGTAATATTGAAACAGGCACCCCACTAATCCTAGTACAACATTAGTTGAAATTATGATAATATGCGCCACTGTTGACTAAATTATATTAATTTGTAACTTTCCGTCACAGCCTTTAAAAACCTGGATTTGCAACAGACTCGAATCAACACAAAGCTAGCTAAAATATAATGGAACTCCTCCTCCTCCTTTCCACACTCCTCATTCTCACTCTCTGCTGCCACTTCTTTTATCTCTTAGTCAAATCCAGTAGACAAAATGGTTGTGAAAAACTTCCTCTCCCACCAGGTCATGCAAGCTGGCCGTTCAAGTATTTCGAAACTTTAGATTATCTCAAAAAGGCCAAAAGGGACACCATTCATGAATTCATTGTTGAGAGAGTACACAAATAAAAATGCAGTAAGTGTTTCAAGACGTATCACATGTTGAAAAAAAATAATAAACTTGTTTACAAAATAATAAGGTGTTGAGTTGTACATGGCCCTCCATTATCATGCTCCATCATCATGCTTCATCATCATGGGTCTACAATGTTGAGTGGAGGCTAGCTTTACACATTTGATGCCATTAAAGGATTCCTTTATAGCATGTTAGGTGAGTGGAATATGTTTGGGGTTATGATGAAAGGTTAGTGGAATGTGCTAGGTGATGTGTATTGTTATGATTATGTTTGTGTTGTATTCACTATAAATACCTATGCTATTGTGTTGTGAGATACAAGTCTAAGAGTAAGAGAGCATAGGAAGTATAACAAAGCCCTTGAGAGTGATTTGTGAGAGTGTGTGAATTGTTCTTGTAATGTTCTTGAACTTTTCTTAATAAACTGTGTTTCATCCTTCAAATTCTCCAACAAAGTGGTATCAGAGCAAGGTTTGGAGGATAAAATAGTCATGTAGCATATCAAATCGAATCTCTCGACGAGACGAACACAACGCCACAAGAATCAGTCTAATCGGAGTTCAGACGAGCCCGGAATCACCATCGGAAGTTTGCTGTCCAAAAACTAAGTTGACCCACCGAGTTGACCAAAGTTGACCCGAGACCTCCCAAAGGTTTTTCGACGTTCCGGATTCATTCGTGCATTCAGAATCTCTAAATTCTCACTCGATTTGTGAGATATGGTGGTATGATGTCATTTAAAGTTCCACAATTGAAAGGGAGCAAATTTGACAATTGGAGCATCAAAATGAAGGCTCTATTGGGTGCACACGATGTGTGGGATGTCGTGGAAAATGGCTTTATAGTACCGGAAAATGAAGGTACTTTAACTCATGACACAAAAGGAGAATTTGAAAGACTTAAAGAAGAAAGAGAACAAAGCAAAGTATCTCATCTTTCAATCATTAGATGAAGATGCTTTTGAAAAGATCGCTGGCGCAACATCCTCAAAGGAAGCGTGGGAGAAGTTAGAAACCTCTTACAAAGGAGTGGAACAAGTTAAGAAAGTCCGTCTTCAAACACTAAGAGGTGAATTTGAGTCCTTACACATGAAAGTATCAGAATCAATTTTTGATTACTTTACTAGAGTTGTGACTGTTGCTAATGAATTAAAAAGAAATGGTGAAGAGTTGAGAGAGCTAAGGATTATTGAGAAAATACTTGATCAATGAGATTCCAAGTTTGACCTCATTGTAGTAACAATAGAGGAGTCTAAAGATTTGGAGACTATGACGATCGAGCAACTTCAAGGAAGGTTGCAAGCTTATGAAGAAAAACTGAAGAAGAAGCAAGGGATAGAAGAACAACTCTTCAAGATGGAAATCAATCCAAAGAAAAGAGAAGAAAGCTTCAGCAACGATAGAATGCACTATGTCCGAGGAAGAGGCCGAGGATGAGGTAGAGGTCGTGGTCATGGACGAGGCTGGAATTTCAACAAAAAAAACTCCTTCAATAATGAAAGAGGAGAAAGCTCAAACAGAGGGCGAGGAAGAAACAATCCACGATCGAGGTATGAAAAATCTCAAGTACAGTGCTATAATTGTCAAAATTTGGGCATTATGCTTCGAATGCGTAATTCCAAGCAACATAGTAGATGAGAAAGTGAATTATGTTGAAGAGAAGAATGATGGAGATGTCACACTTTTACTAGCATGTAATGACAACAATGGAGGTCAAGCAAATACTTGGTATCTTGACACAGTGCTAGCAATCACATGAGCGAGAACGGAAGCATGTTTGTGGAGATGAATGAATCGATGAATGGTAGCGTCGCTTTGGAGATGATTCAAAAGTACCGAGTGAAGGGAAAAGGTAACATCCTATTTCGCATAAAAGATGGTAGCCACCAACTAATTTCAAATGTTTACTATGTGCCCAATATGAAAAGCAACATTCTAAGTTTAGGTCAACTTTTAGAAAAAGGCTATGATATTATCTTAAGATATAGTTTCCTATTACAAAGTAAATATCGAGAATGATGTTCGAATATTGCAAAGTGTCTTAAGGCTTGTCATAAAGATCCAACTTGGATTTGGCATCTTCGATATGGACATCTCAACTTTGGTGGACTAGAGCTACTATCAAGAAAGAACATGGTGAAAGGTCTACCTTCAATCAATCATCCCAATCAAGTTTGTGAAGGATGTTTACTTGGCAAGCAATTTAGAAAAAGTTTTCCAAAGGAGTCAAACTCAAGAGCTCGGAAGCCACTCGAGCTTATTCATACTCGATGTGTGCGGTCCATTCAAGCCAACCTCTCTTGGTAAAAGTAACTACTTCCTTCTTTTCATAGATGATTTTTCAAGAAAACCTTGGCGTATTTTTAAAGCGAAATCGAAGTTTTGAAGTTTTCAAGAAGTTCAAAGCTGCAGTGGAGAAAGAAAGTGGACACCAAATCAAGGCCATGAGATCTGATCGAGGTGGAGAGTTCACTTCCAAAGAATTTATGAAGTTTTGTGACGAAAATGGAATACGACGCCCTTTGATAGTTTCAAGATCCCCCCAAAAAAATGGTGTTGCAGAAAGAAAGAACGGAATTATCCTCGACATGGCGAGAAGTATGCTCAAGAGCAAAAGACTACCCAAAGAATTTTGGGCTGAAGCTGTGGCTTGTGCAATCTATTTATCCAACCGATCTCCAACAAGAAGTGTGTGGGGCAAGACACCGCAAGAAGCATGGAGTGGAAGAAAGCCTGGCATAACCCATCTGAGAGTTTTTGGTAGCATTGCCCATGTATATGCACCAGACGAGAGAAGAGCCAAGCTGGATGATAAAAGTGAGAAGTTCATCTTCATCGGCTATGACATCAATTCTAAAGGATACAAGTTGTACAATCCAGACAACGGAAAGATTGTGATTAGCCGAGATGTAATCTTTGAGGAAGAAGGAGAATGGGATTTTGGCTCTCATGTGGATGACTTCAATTTTTTTCCTTTTGAAGAAAATGAACAAACAATGAAAGAGCAAGTAGTAGAAGAACAACAAGTGCCGGTTAGTCCACCTATCTCACCAGCATCAACCACACATGGAGATTCACCACCATCTTTCTTAAATGAAAGAACTGAAGAACGCACGAGGAGTCTTCAAGATCTCTATGAGGTAACTGAGAGACATGATAATCTCACTCTATTTTGCCTCTTTGCTGATTGTGAGCCGGTTTACTTCAAGAAGTCGTATAAGATGAAAAATGGAGAATCGTAATGGATGAAGAAATCAAAGTCATAGTGAAGAATGACACTTGGGAACTTACTACATTTCCCAAAGGTCACAAAGCCATCGGTGTCAAATGGGTTTACAAGACGAAGAGAAATGTCAAGGGTGAGATTGAAAGGCACAAGGCGAGGTTAGTTGCAAAAGGCTATAGTCAAAAAGCTGGCATCGACTATGATGAGGTATTTGCTTCTGTAGCCCGAATGGAAACTATAAGACTAATCATTTCTTTAGCATCCCAAAAATAGTAGAAGATTCATCAAATGGATGTAAAGTCTGCTTTATTAAATGGATTTCTCAAAGAAGAAGTTTACATCAAACAACCATTGGGCTATGTGGTGGAAGGATATGAAGACAAAGTTCTGAGATTAAAGAAGGCACTTTATGGGTTAAAGCAAGCACCAAGGGCATGGAATAGCAGAATTGACAAATATTTCAAAGAGAATGGCTTCACCAAATGCCCACATGAACATGTTCTCTACGTCAAAGTCAAAGATGGAGACATCTTGATTGTATGCCTGTATGTGGATGATCTCATTTTCACTGGAAGCAATCCAAAGTTATTTGAAGAGTTTTATGAAAGTGATGGTGAAAGAGTTCGAGATGACTGACATTGGACTAATGGCATACTACCTGGGCATTGAAGTCAAACAAAAAGAAGAAGGCATATTCATTTCCCAAGAATGCTATGCAAGGGAAATACTCAAGAAGTTCAAGATGCATGATTGCAAGCCCGTAAGTACGCCAATGGAATGCGGAGTCAAATTGTCCAAACATGACGAAGAAGAAAGAGTTGATCCAACTTTTCTCAAGAGCCTTGTTGGAAGTTTGCGTTACTTGACATGTACGAGGCCAGATATTCTCTATGCTGTTGGGCTCATTAGTCGCTATATGGAGAATCCAACAATCACCCATTTTAAAGTTGCAAAAAGAATCATTCGCTATATAAAAGGTACAATTGATTTTGGCTTATTATACTCATTCTCTGATGATTACAAGCTTGTTGGATATAGCGATAGCGATTGGAGTGGAGATTTAGATGATCGAAAGAGTACCTCTGGATTTGTATTCTTCATGGGAAACACTGCTTTCACGTGGATGTCAAAGAAGCAGCCAATTGTCACACTTTCCTCTTGTGAAGTCGAGTATGTAGTCGCTACTTCGTGTGTTTGCCATGCAATTTGGCTAAGAAATTTGTCAAGGAGTTGGGTTTGCTCCAAATAGATCCAACCGAGATCTTTGTCGACAATAAGTCCGCAATTGCCTTATCAAAGAATCCAGTCTTCCATGATCGAGTAAGCATATCGACACTCGCTACCATTTCATAAGGGAGTGTATTGAAAGGAAGGATGTACAAATAAAGTATGTCAAATCTCAAAATCAAGCAGCTGATATATTTACTAAGCCATTGAAACAAAAAGATTTTATCAGATTGAGAAATTCATCGGGTGTTATGAAACAATTGGTCGTGGAAATCAAAGAAATTAATCAGCGAAAGTGAAGGAGAACAAGTACAAGTACGAAAAAGAAGATTAAATGCATATTCTTACAGGGCATTGTTCAATCAAAATAAGAAGAATAAAGCCAAAGAGCAAGTTGGTGATAATTTCACTAAACTCCTCGAGCAAAAAGACGGGTCACAGAAACAAGTTTAAGGGGGAGTGTTGAAAAAAAATAATAAACTTGTTTACAAAATAATAAGGTGTTGAGTTGTACATGGCCCTCCATTATCATGCTCCATCATCATGCTTCATCATCATGGGTCTACAATGTTGAGTGGAGGCTAGCTTTACACATTTGATGCCATTAAAGGATTCCTTTAGAGCATGTTAGGTGAGTGGAATATGTTTGGTGTTATGATGAAAGGTTAGTGGAATGTGCTAGGTGATGTGTATTGTTATGATTATGTTTGTGTTGTATTCACTATAAATACCTATGCTATTGTGTTGTGAGATACAAGTCTAAGAGTAAGAGAGCATAGGAAGTATAACAAAGCCCTTGAGAGTGATTTGTGAGAGTGTGTGAATTGTTCTTGTAATGTTCTTGAACTTTTCTTAATAAACTTTGTGTTTCATCCTTCAAATTCTCCAACATCACATTGGTCAAAAAATGATGTTTCTAACAAGCGCCGAGGGCAACAAATTCTTGTTTTCCAATGACTACAAGCTTGTTAGATCCTGGTGGCCGGTGACTTTCCTTAAAGTCTTTGAAAACGCCGCGAGGAGATCACCGCTCGGAAGTCATCAGTTGTCGTAAGCAATTCCTCACATTCTTCAATGAGCCCGATGCTCTTGCAAGACACGTGGCGATTACCTATCGTGATGTGCAAGATCACTTCAAGTGTTATCGGGATGGTTCCAAACAAGTTGGAGTGTACCCTCTTGCAAGAAAATTAACATTTGATGTGTCCTCGTCGATCGCTAGTCGATATTCGGGATCGAGATATTCTCGACGAGAGCCCGCCTTAATGGACAACGCTGTGAGGGCCTTTTGCATTCCCCATAAATTTCTCCGGACGATATTAAACCGTGCCATTAAATCTTCCAGGAGATTGCGTACGATTTTTGTTGATATTATTAAAGAGAGGAGGAGGGAATTGTTGGGGAAGAAAAACTTGAATGAAAGAAATGATGTATTGTCGAGATTAATCATAGAGAATTACAAGGAAGGCAAAGATATTGATGATGTTTTTCTTGCTAAGAACTTGGTATCATTGCTCTCACCGCCTATGACAATCCTAGCGTAACCATTACTTCCATTATGAAAAATCTTATGAGTCGCTCGAAATCTATGAAAAGTTCAGTAAGGTGCATTAAAAGAAAATACTCTAATTTTTTCATGTCTTTTATTATTTCATGTTGGATTTCAAGCAATAGGTCGTATGGTTTTCAAGCATGGCCATAGGTCGCATGGTTTTCAAGAAACTTTATTTAGCTGAATCACTTAAGTTGTATCACAAGAGATAAGGGGTTAAAAAATAATCTGGACTAAACAAATATTTTTAATGAGTTTTGAGATATGGAGAACTGAAACAACATAGATTTTGATAATTTTTTTTCATGTGCAAATTACATACATCTTTTAAAAAATTTCACTAGTACTATACAAATCAATTGCAAATTTTTGCCAACTAAATTTTAATGAACATGATTTTTGGACTTTGGATAGAGCAAATAGAGATAGCAAAGTCAAAAGCACCTGGAGAGCATATGAGCATGGAGGACGTAAGAAAGATGAAGTTCTCGATGACCGTGTTAAGTGAATCGTTAAGATTAGAACCTCCTGCGTCAGGAACTTTCAGAGGGGCTCTTGATGACTACAACTACGAAGGATTCCTAATTCCTAAAGAATGGAAGGTAATAATAATATTCCTCTCGATGATAAATTTTCATATAAGTTTCCCAAGTTTTAATTTACTAACCAAAGATCTTGGTATATGAAACATTTTACGTGCAGGTACACTGGAGTGTACACGCAACACATAGAAATCCTGAATATTTTTCAAACCTGGAAACGTTTGACCCATCAAGATTCGAAAGAAACGATCCGATAGTTCCTTACTCTTATGTGCCATTTGGAGGTGGTCACCACATTTGTCCTGGAAAAGATTATGCAAAATTACAAATACTCTTATTCATGCATCATGTAGTCAGAAAATTCAAGTGGGAGAAAATGAATCCGGACGAGCAATTGATAAGAGCTCCAAACTTGTTTGCCCCCAAGGGACTTCCAGTTCGCCTCTATCCCTATGCCTATGAGAATTAGTATGATCTATCTATCTTTCTTGTGAGTCTCTAGTGTTTTAAGCCTACTTATGTGATAACAATTTGAATAATTTGGTGAATAATGAATGTTTTTTGTCTGCTGGATAAAAAAAAAAAACACGTGGTTTGCTATTGTTATTATTATTAATTAATTATTATGTTTTTCATGGTTGTTAGAATTAATTTGAGACTTGAAAGAAGCCTTAAGAATTCTTAATTATATTCTCTGTTGATCCCCTCTTCTTGGCTGTTTCAGAAAACCAATTAACACTAAAAGAAATTGGTGTTTTGGCCACTTACCATAGTGTGGCCTAAAAACTTTTTGTGGCTAAATATATTTAGCCGCGAACAAAATTTTGTGGTTGTTTCGTTGGAAAAATATGCTCTTTAAAGCATATTTATATTTATTGTAATAAATATATTTCTGATTAGTAAAATAAAATGAGATATTTTATTTATATATCTTTATTGCATTAATATTTTGAGTAAAGTCCATTTAAATTATATTATATGTATTTATGCGATCACCATGTGGATTCACAAAAGTATCTTATGATTAAATAAATTAAGTTAGCAGTTGATAAATAAAGTTGGGCACTTTATTTAGGTATAGACTGTAATAAATTCATTGAGTGATTTATCTTGATCGTGTATGAATTTATTGATGTAGTATGACTATATTGAACTGGATCACATATGAGATTTAATTAACCTAGTAATAACTGTCAGACTTATTAAATCTCATAGGCATTGATTTACTGTAATCTTAATCTTGAGTTAGTTATAATTTCATGACTATAGTTGTTATTTCATTTGAGTTACCTATGGGCACGACATACACATGTAGACAAGACTACTCGGTATCTTGGTGGGAGCAATTACAAGTATTGAAATTATAGATTAACAATATAGAATTTGTACGACACATCTCTTGATGGGTTTTCAGTACTTGATCACAGAATTCTCTGGCCAGAGTGTCTCAACATAAATAAGTATGTTGAAAATGATCATTAAAGAAAACCATTAAGTATCAAGGAACAAGATGTAATTAAATTGATTGGACAATTGAGATATTAATTTAAATTAACGATATGGTACAAATGATTGTGGAGTAAAGAAATCAATGTGGCTTGGGCGAATTATTATTCGAGCATACAATTATGGAGGTTAGTTCCAATCTTATAGTGGAGTAGAATTGGAATTAAATAATTATATTTGTTTAATTACAAATTTAATTATTATAACCACTGTTGTATGTTCCCAAATGATCCCCGGGTTAGCTCATTTAATTGATAACACCATCACTAGACCCAAAAGCAAGAAAAGCTGGCATATTAGATGAAAATCATAATTATAATATTTGTTAAGGCCTAGTATGTTATATTCAAGTGTAAAAGGGGGCTTGTGATATTTTACAAGGTGGTCTACTAGTTAGTTACACATTCTCTCAACTTTTATGTAAGTAGAGAGATAGTATTTAATTTAAATATTTAAATTAAAAGAGGAATTCTATTTTAAATAGGAATCCTAATTCTAACATACTAGGGTTTTTCATAACATATTATAAAAGGGCATTATTCTCTTAAGACGGAGTGAGAAGAGAGAATTCTGAGGCTCTTGAGAAAAATACAAAAGACATCTAAGAGAAGCCAGTTGCAATTGAGGAGTGGTGAAACAGACGCCCACACGTCCAGTGTTGATCAATCTTGAGTCATAGCCTGGAAGATTGTTTGGAGATGGATCTACAACTCACAATTGTTCATCTTCTCAAACTATCAAAGTATAAATTTTTAGATTACTTAATTCTTATATATTGTATGAGATCGGTCCTAAAAAGGTTTTAATTGAAAAATTGAAAAACCTGACTTCATCCCTACAGTTTTGTCATCTAATGACCTTGGTAAAAAATATATAGCATGACATAAAGATTTTATGGCTAAAAATTACTAGACATGATTTATGTTCCTAACAAAATACTATTGCACATTCTCTCTTGTTTGGTATTGTAGACAAAATATTTGACTCCATCGTTCGTGGCTAAATGTTACACCATTAACCACAAATCAAATTGTGGCTGAATGACACAACCTTTAACCACGATAGAGGTTTAGCACTAATTACCCTCTTTAGTTGCATTAGTCCTCGTGGCTATATTGTAAATTTGTGGCTAAATACAGGATTATCAGCCACAAATACATAATGGGTGAATATAAGAGCATTTTACAATGAACTCTATTTGTCACTAGTTAATTCTTTGGTACCGAAATTCGTTATGGTTAGAAAACTTATAGATTTGATTGTTGGTTTTTGCCACAAAAATGTAATGCCTTAGCCACAAAAAATTTTGTGTACATTTATTTTATATAATTATTTGGCTAATGAAATTGCAAATGTTTAATATGATATTATTCTATGTTAATTGAAAACTTATTTAGCTGTGAAATTTAAATGAATTTATCTCAAATTAATAAAGAAGTTAAATTTACTATCATAAAATTTAACACTAAAAAAGAAAAATAATATTATAAGTAAATATAAAAATACACATAAAATAAAATACATATAAATCAAATAGACACAAAAGTCAAGGCCATACCAATTAGTTTTTCATTAAGCTATAAAAGAACCATGTAAGGCTAGTTGGCAAATCTGATGGTAATAACAAGTAAAATAAGTCCAAAATACATGTAATTAAGATGAGGAAATTATGGTCGAGGTGGCTGAATAGATGACATTCTTAAAGTAGTAGCATGATTGGATAAATAAGAGCTCATAAGAATCTCAAATTGATTAAGCCTACTAGACAAATCATTGATGGTAGTTTTAGTGTTTTGAAGCTCAGTATTTGTTTCTTGAAGCTCAGTCTGAGTGGCTTGATGTTCTATCTTTGTCGACTCTAACTCGTTGCACAATGTTCAGTCATTTTCATTAGATGTTGCCTATAAATGAGGTAGTGCACTCCAAGTCCAAAAAAGTAACTAGATTTCTTACCACACACTACTTGAGATAATTGTTCATCGCCAAGTGGCTCGAATCCCTAGTTAGAAGCTTGCTCTTGTAGTTGGACCATCTTCTCCTATTAAAAAAAATAATAAAGAAAACATGATTAATTTGAAATAAATTAATCAATGTAGAAATAACTTTAAAATTTCAATAAAATTCTTACATACTTGACTGAGCCTCAAAATTCACCCATCCTTTACTAGCATTGTAATGACTTTCACGAAATAGATCAGGTAAGGTTTGTACCTCACCATCTTATTTTTTTGTTCAAAACAAATGCATAATATATGTGGTATTAAAAGATGGTATTTAATTTGGTATTTAATTTGTTTTTGTTCAAAACAAAAACTTGCTGTAGGGTTTTATTATTAACTTGCTACAAATCATGCATAAATAAAGAAAACTTTAAATAAATTACAGTAAATTAAATAAATAAATTGCAGAAATTAAAATACATAAAATAAAGTGAAAAATTAAAATGCATAAAATAAAGTGCATAAAATAAAGTGCAGAAATTAAAATGCATAAAATAAATTAATTACAGACTTTAATTGCTTTAAAATAAATTACAAGATAAATGCTTACATTTAATTAAAATGAAAGCTAAATGCTTTAAAGAAAGATTGCAAGAGGAGAAGGGAAAACTCAGAAGACAGGAAATATTTCCTCAAAGTCTTCTGTTCATTGTTTTCTAGAGAGAGAGAGAGAGAGAGAGAGATAGAGTTAGAGAGAGAGAGAGAATTAGAAAGAGAGATATCTAAAAATTCTGAGGAGTCAACAGTCTTCCTCCAGAATTTATACAAAAATTTTAAACTGTTCACTGTTCATTGTGGCGCGTCTTGTAGCAATTAAACTGTAGCGGCACAATATACTGTAGCGCGTCTGTAGTAGTTTAACTATAGCATCGCAATCACTGTGGCTTTATAATAAAGAATACAAAAGCTTTACAAATACAAATACTAATGAAATACAAGTACAAATACAGATGCAAATACAAATGGAAATGTAATTGGAAAATTACTCTTTTTTTTTTTTTACATAAAGTAAATTACAAAAATTTAATGCTTTAACTAAGATAAGATGCCAAAACACATATCTTCATTTTCATCTCCAAGAGAGATGAATTGCTCTTCATTGCTTGAGGAACTTGATAAAGAAGAGCTTGCAACAGAAGTTTCTGATCTCGAGGTGAGCAACTGTTGCATAATTTTAAAATACTCATCTTCAGTCTTTGCAAAGGCTAATAGGGACTGTGCTTTTGATCTTTGGGCCAAGAAAGTGCTTTGGGCTTTAGATTCTTCAATGCTTGGAGTCAAATGCCCTCTTGAAGAGAGCCATGTATGAATAGTAGACTCAGAGAGTTTTGACTGCTCATCAAACTTTGACCACCACTTAATTTTAAAATGTCTTTGTAAAATCAACATGGAGTCCTGAGTGTGGTATTAAAGATTCCACATCCAGACCCACGGAAGAAAGAAATTTGTACAGAAGCAGAGAAAAGGAGGAAAACTCTTCTCAGACTCAGAAGGGATATAATGAGCTTTAAAAAGGTTTAGGCAATTTTTAGCATTGGCTGTCAAGATATCTGGGCTAGGACCAAAATAGTTCCACCATTGTTGGAACCAGTTTGGAAGACTTTGTACGATTATCTTGGAATTGAAGAAAAACAACCAGCAGTGTGTCTTTTTAGGGTTTTGGATAAAAAATGTATTAAACCAAGCTTGTTGATAATCCCAGTAAGAAAAGGACGAGCAATGGTTTGGGCTCAATTTAAAATTGGCGGGAAAAGCCTGGGCTTTATGGAGTTGAACACCCCATTGTTTAGGAGTTAGGACTTTAAGAATTGTGGCCGTAGAATAGGCCGGCTCAGAATGAGCTTCACTGAGAAAGAAATGTTTGAATTTGACAAACTCAGCATAATCAAGAATAGCTTGATAGTGAGGTTGGGTTTTTTGTAAATCCCATGGTTTAAAGAACCAAACTATGGGGAAAATCTTTAAAACAGCTTGAAAAGGATCAGTATGATAAAATCCATCTTCCATAGATAAAATATTTTGATGATGGACTTTATTATACCACTCCAATTTTTGTGAAAGCTTTTCCTGGAAAACAATAATTTGAGAGGAAGAACTTCCACCAGAAACTAATTAAGAAATAACATTTTCTTGAGAAAGAGCTTTAGATTTTGAAATGCTTTGTAAAGCAACCATAAGTTCAGGGGATTTAGAAATGGATTGCATCCATTCTTTTACCTGTTCATCAGATGCTAAGGCTTTAGATTGAGCTTAATGCTCTTCGACCATATCAATCCAAGATTTAATTGGCATGGCAGAAGAAAGTAGCTTATCTTTAGAGGGAGTATTATGGGGTTCTTTAGAGATCATTTGAGGGGGAAGGGTTGCAAGAAGTGCAATGTCTTTAATAATGGCTTTACCCTTATCTTTCTTCTTGGGCGGCATTATCTGTTTTGCAAAAATTCTCTGGTTAGAAAATCAGGAATAGAATTTGTATCACCTTTAATAAACTCAATATCAAAATCAAAAACACTTAAAATAGCTTGCCATCGTGCAAAAATTTGTTTGGATGCAATGTTTTGAACATCTTTTTCTAAAACATGTTTTGCAGCTTTGCAGTCGATTCTAAGTAAAAATTTTTGATTTAATAAATCACTTTGAAATTTTGATATGCATAACACAATGGAAAGAATTTCTTTTTTAATAGTATAATAGTTTCGTTGGCAATCATTCCAATGTGCAGAAACATACTATACTATTTATTCTTTATTATTATTAACTTGCTTTAAAATGCCACCATATCCTAAGTCAGATGCATCAGTTTCAACTATCTTAGGTAATGCAGGATTAGCAAGGAACAAGCAAGGAATTTCTTTAACTGTTTGTTTTATTAATTTAACTGCTTTAGTATGCTCATCTGTCCATGCAACATGATTTTTCTTTAATCTGTCATGAAGGGGTTTTGAGATCCTATTGATGTTGGGACAAAAATCAAGAACATAATTTAAACTACCAAGAAATCTTTGTAGTTGTGTTTTATCAAGAATCTTATCAGGAAACTTGCCTGTAAAAGCAAGAGACCTCAATAGGGGTAATTGTTCTTTTAGAAATATAATGTCCGAGGAATCTGATTTTAGTTTGAAACAATGAAATCTTTGAACTAGAAATAGCTAGTCCAGCTTTTTTAGTAGCAAAATAAAAAGTCTTTAAATGTTTGAAGTGTTGATCAATTGTATTAGAAAAGATCAAAACATCATCGATGTAAACAATGCAAAATTCTGAATAAGTGTTATAAATATCATTCATGACTCTTTCAAATTCAGAAGGTGCATTTTTTAAACCAAATGGCATAACAGTCCACTTATACTGTCCGAATGGAATAGTAAAAGCAGTTTTATACCGATCTTTAGGATGAATTTGAATTTGCCAAAAACCTGATTTCATGTCAAATTTTGAGAATATGAAAGCAGAGTGGAGTTTTTGTAGTAAGTCTTTTTTATTAGGTATTGGATACCTAATCCATTTTAAGGCTTTATTTAACGGTTTGTAATTTATCACAAGTCTTGGAGTGTCACGTTCAATTTCAAAATTCTTGTTTACATAAAAAAACAGCACAAGACCAGGGAGATCTTGACTTTACAATTAGTCCTTTAGTTTCTAAATCTTTAATTTCATTCCTACAGTGTTGTTCTAATTCCATATTCATTTGGATTGGGTGAGCTTTTGTAGGAATTTGTTTTTCATCAAAAGAATTTTCATATGGCAAGTCTACCATATGTTGTTTTCTGTTCCAGAAAGTAGTTGGTAAATCAGCACATATTTCTTTTTCAATTAAGTCTTTAAATTCAGAAATCTTCTTTTTTATAAGACTGGTTTGTATCTGGCTTTCAATTCTTTGTAAACCTAAATCTTTTTGTAAATAAAATAAATCATTTTGTTTTGATTTGAGCAAAACATTAATTTGGTTTTGATAAATAGAACAAGCTTTTACAATATTTAGATATCTTGTTTTAGGTTTTTCAATGAAAGGAAATTTTAATTCTTTATCTTCAACTTTAAAAGTTATACCATCATAATCAACAATATAAGGGGTAATGAGGTTTATGAATGGGGTTCCAAGTATGACAGCATGATGTATGTCATTTGTCAATAGAAAGTAAGTTCGAAATTCAAAACCATCATTTAGTATAGAAGCATCAACTTTAGAGGTAATTTTTAATTTTGAATTATTAGCGGCTGAATGTCTTTCATTTGTTTTTTTCTGAAATCTTTTGGGAACAATATCTTCTTTTATACAATTTAAATCAGAACCTGTGTCAAAAAGGGCAATGGTGTCGATTTCAAATTCTTTGGAAAGTATCAAAGTAATTTTAATCAAATATTTTCTTGTAGTGATTTATTTCAAAACAAACAAAAAAATCATTAGGTAATGTTTTTATGTTTTCAAGGTTTTGATTATCACCATCAAATTTTATTTCTTTATCTTCATCACTGTCTGAATTATCTTCTAATTGTTTTAGCAAAAATTGGATAATTCCAGAATCAATTTTCTGTTTCTCTTTTAATTCTTTTATTTCAGATTTAATTTTCTTAATCTCCTTTTGACGATCTTGAATATTAGGAGTTGTTTTCTTTTCTTTCTTTTTATTCAAGATTTCAGTGAGGTCATAGGCATTTTTCTTTAAAACAAGAGTTTTGGAAGATTCAGCTTTGTTGTTCTGATCAAAGGTTTTCAAAAGCTTATCAAGATACTCTTTTTGTAAAACTGGATCAGAAATATGTTTAACAACATCAAGATAAGTTTCCTGTTCTTTAGTTAAAACATTGATTTTCTTTAGAAATAGGGATTCAAAATCACTATCACTTGAATCAGAAGTATCGAGTCAATTAACTCATCAACTTGTAAGGTTCACCGTCTCTCGTCATGAAGACTCAGAGTCAAAAGATTCAACTAAAAGTGGGGCTAACTTTGAAAGTATTTCATCATCAAGACCAAGTTCATGAAGCTTTGTGTTCATTTTGCAAAATCTTGCAGTATGGACTTTTCTTCCACACTTATAACAAGTAGCTTCTTTATAGTTGAAAGGTGTTTTAGAAGATGATTTTAGAGGAGCTTTAAAACTTTTCTTTTTAGAGAAACGAGTCTTTTTATAAGGCTTTGAAAGTTTCTTATAAAAAGATTCTCTAAATTCTTTTGAAGGTTGCATGTACTTATGACTTCTAGATTTGTAGGATTTGTAATGTTTTTTGTAAGTCTTCGAGGAACACTTACCATTACAATCTTTAGATGTAGAGGTTTTGAAAGGGTCATAGTTAAACTGTTTACAAAAACTTCCTAATTCTTGCTTAGATTTTCCTAATTCTTGCTTAGATTTTCTAAGCTCCTATTTAAGACGTTTCTGTAATTTTAAATCTTGGCAAATCTTTAGACCTTCTTTATTAACGAAACTGACTAATTCACCATAGGTGAACTCGTCATAAGGGACACGATTATCATTAAGAGCTTTAATGGAATTTCTAACTTTTTCACCTAAAAGTGTAGGTAAACCAGCTAGAAATTTTTCTTTCCAAGTAATATGATTTGCATCATCCCTTAGAAAGAGTCAGGTAAAGAAAGTAGTTTTATAACTTTGAAATTCACTAAGTTTCCTACATCTTAGGTTATGTAGTAACTCAGCATTTTTATCACGTAGGTGAGAAGGGTCACCTATGAAATGAAGGGATATATTCAAAATTAAAGTTGCAACAACATCTTAAATTGGACTGTTATATTTATCCAGAATGGGGATTCCTTTCTCATCTGTCTGAATTGTATTCAAGATGTCTGATTGCTGTTGTTTGGTGAGGAGATGGTCCCACCAACCTTTAAGTTGACCAATAAAACCCGCAATAAGAATTTCTGCAAATGCTTTGTCAGAAGTTCCCGATTGGGTTTTATAAGCATTAGCTGCCATTGTCATTTGTTGTAATAGACCAAGAATATTGTACTCAGACATTCCATCTATATTCCATTCATAGACAGAAGATGCATTAAACCGTAATTGGTTTATTGCACTAGGCCTATTATCAACAACTAAGTCAGGAGGAGAATAAGAAGCAACAGGGAGTGCTAATTCCCAATGAATCTTATTTGCATTAGGAGTCGGCTCAAGTTCTTCTTCAAATGCTTCTGCATCTGAAGTGGCTGTTTGGGTAAATATCAGACAGGCCCCTCGAAGAATATCAGACAGGCTCCTCGAACCCCGTCCAGCTCGAGAAAGAGACCTCGAGGACTGCAGCCCTGTCAGCCGGTCGAGCAAGCACTCTCGCAGTCGAGGTCGCCGGTCAAGGTCGAGAGCCGAGCACATCTCTCCCGCTCACAGAGTTCCACGAGCACGACTGGGCAAGACCGACCCGAGGCAACCGACCCGCTTTCTCGGAATCCCGCACACCTTTTGATGTCGACAAGGATCCCACATGGTGGAGTGGTGATCATTGTTGTCTGGCCGCAGCACGTGCCTCCAAGGCGTCATCATTCCTGCGCACTTGCCCGACATGGTGATCCGCCACGTGAATCGGGTTAAGGGACGACCAGCTCATCCCTAGGGAATATTTCAGCCAAACCCTACTGTCGGAGGGACCCGGATACCATTAGCGTGGGAGTGGACGACTGGAAAGGAAAAGAGCGGAAAAATGGAGTATAAAAGGAAACGAAGGAGAACGTGACGAGGGTTGGATTTTTTGAGACACAAAGGGGTTGAAGAATTTGATTCTCAAAGGTTGGCATTTCTAGTTCACAAAGGGGTTGGAAGAATTGAACCCGAAAGAGAGGTTGGAACTTCCGATTCGTGAAAGGATCCAGTAACTTGATATGAGTTCTTCCTTTTCAAATCTCTCTCATTTGATTCTCCGAAAAACACCATACATATCCAAAAGGGGGCGAAATAATACCCTTTCATCTTTCCGGTCTCCCTCACTAAGGGAGATACCAAAAAAGAGAAACCCGATTACTGACTTGAGCGTCGGAGGTTTTCGCCGGGACACGCTCGGCGACCCCTGACCCGGTTTTCTGTGAGTACAGGTCCGGGAGATCACTGTTCTGAAGAAGACAGCTGAACAGGACGAAGGGAGCAATCCTGCTCGAGCTTATCGCGAGCGGAAGGATCGAGTCTTGTTTGAAGCTGCGAGCGAGGAGGCGGGAGGCGAGGAGCGGCAGCAGGAGCACCAGCGGGAGGGGCGGGAGGAAGGACACCAGCGGGGCTTCAGCAGGAGGAAGGACAGCAGCAGGAGCTTCAGCAGGAGGGGCACTGGAAGAAGAGGGAGCCGGCTCTCTGACAACACCTTGGGGCTCGGATGAAGTAACTTCGGGGTTGCCCATGTACTCGGCTACATACCCTTCAACCTTGGACATGTCGGCTTCGGGGTATGCCTTGCCAAAAGCATACATAAAGCGATCAGTAGTGGAGTCTGCCTCGATGTTGTACTCGATGGCAAGTCTGGACCTTCGAGTGTCAATTTGCTCTCGAAGACGAGCAGCTTCTCCCTCCATGAGCTGCTCGTAACAAGACTTCTGAGTATCCAGGTCTTTCCGAGCGTGCTTCAGCTCGTTCTTGATCTCAGTCAACTCCTTTTCAAGCCGGAGACCTTCGAGTCGGCCACTGCCTATCTTCTGCAAAATTTATATTTTCAGTCCAGTGACTCGATTCTCCTCCTTCGCTCATTCAAAGCCTGCTCAAGCTCGAACGCTTTGCTCGGAGTTCTTCACTGGAACTCGGAGTAATCTCGATTGAGCACAGTCGCGAGATACCAATGCTCGAGAGGAGAGCCGCTGGAAGATCTTGCCAGCAGCTTGAGGAGAACAGGACTCTATCTCATCCAGAAACCTGTCGGTCAGCTCTTCATTAAAAGCCCTATGGTAAGGCTCGGAGCAGTAGGGCTGACTCTGTTCTGCACTGCTTCTTGGTTTGGGGACGAGCTGGGTCAGCAGTCCTCTGTCTCCTACGAGGAGGACCCTGCTCTGCACGCTCGACCTGCCGAGCCGAAGAAGGAGCAGAAGCTCGAGCTGATGGAGGTGGGGCACCTGATTCGGCTCGTGGTCTTTTGAGGTACTCGCGAGCTTGAGTTGTCCCCAGCGCTGCATGCAACATCTCGCGCATCCTGCCGATCATCTCTTCGCTTGGTATTAAGTTGGACTCCAAAAGCTCAGGGTGTCAATAGGTCCACCTGCGAGCTCGCGTTTGAAAGAGCGATCTGCACGCGTGCTTGAAGGCGACTCCCGATTGAATAAGAAGCACCCGGAGGCTGCAAAAACAACGAGCAAGACAATGAAAGCAGACACGAGCGGAAAACTAAAAGTAAAATTCACAAGGCGGATAAATGACACGGAATGCGAAATGCATGGAGCTGGAGGGACTCCTCGACTGCGAGTGCAGCGTGCCCCAGTCTCCCAGCGAAGAAGAATTTGCTCTTCCAGTTGCCACCAGAGGTAGGGAGATCAGTGATGGGCTTCTTACCCTTCAGACTGGAGGTAAGGTAATACCAACCAGCATCCTTTGGGCTACACTTCAGCTGGTAGAGGTGTCTGATTTCCCCTACCAAGGGCTCATCCAGGTCGCAGCGTTTCCACAAAACGAAGAGTCCGGAAAGGACCCTCCACCCATTCGGGTTCGATTGCCCGAGGCGGACGAAACCAGACAGAACCCGGCCAAAATAAAGGTTGGAGGCGGCCTAACCCCATCCGAAGCACTCAAGTAGAAGGTTGTAAACCCATGAGGGGACGGTGAGGATTTCACCACTGCTGCAACCTCGGAATTACACTATCGGGAATGTGGTAAGTTTCCCTAAGTCCATTCAACTCAGATTGAGTGGTTTCACATTCTAAGTAATCAATGGGGTATTCCCACGCTCGGACCTCTGGTCGGCCCTACCCTCCGATGCTGGTGGGTCTCAGTGGCAGGTAATCCCTCTGGGACTAGAATCCCTCACGGGATTATACTCGGAGGCATGCCTCACTAGAAGAGGAAGAGTCCTCCGGTGACATCCTACGGGGTTCTTTGGGGATCGACATTTTTAAAGGGTATGGACTAACAAGATGCGAGAGGAAGAAGCAGTGGTGAAATGGAAAATTGAGTGGTACACGAACACGAAGGGAAGTGTGGGTGGCCGGAGCCGCCTGTGAGAAAGAAGAAGGCCAGTGTAGCGAAGGAAGCGGATGAATTTTGAATTCGAATGAAAAGTAAGCAAATAGAGGGAACAGTGAAGAAGTTGGGGATTTTTAAAGAGGAAGACGCGTCCTTTCGAGTGGCTGCGTGCGTTTCGAGGGACACAACCTTTTAGGTCGCGTCCCTTCGAATTTCAAATAAGTGCCTGGGATCAACCCACGTATCCCGTCTTAAATGAGAAATGATTCGAGTGGCGGGACAATTGGGAAGCATGGGGAAGAGTAAAAGGCCGCAATCGGCCCATCATTATCGAGTTTCGGTCTTATCTCGCTTCACTCAAAAGGCTAGAAACTCGGGGACTGGTGTTTGGGTAAATATCAGACAGGCCCCTCGAACCCCATCCAGCTCGAGTAAGAGACCTCGAGGACGACCTAGCCCGAGCGACCCTCGAGTCAAAGCTGGTCAAGGTTGAGAGCTAAGCACTCCTTGCTCGCTCGAGGTCGTCCCTCGGTCAAAGCTGGTCGAGGTCGAGGCCGAAGCACATCTCTCCCGCTCGCATGAGTTCCACGAGCACAGTGGGCAAGACCGAGCCAGGCAACCGACCCGTTTTCTCGGAATCCGGCACACCTTTGATGTCGACAAGGATCCCACATGGTGGAGTGGTGATCTTGTTGTCGGTGGCCAGCACGTGCCTCCAGGCGTCATCATTCCTGCGCACTTGCCGACATGGTGATCCGCCACGTGAATCGGGTTAAGGGACGGCCAGCTCATCCACAGGGAATATTCCGCCAAACCCGGCTGTCAGAGGGACCCAGATACCATTAGCGTGGGAGTGGACAGCCTGGAAAGGAAAAGAGCGGGAAAAATGGAGTATAAAAGGAAACGAAGGAGAACGTTACGAGGGTTGGATTTTTTGAGACACAAAGGGGTTGAAGAATTTGATTCTCAAAGGTTGGCATTTCTAGTTCACAAAGGGGTTGGAAGAATTGAACCCGAAAGAGAGGTTGGAACTTCCGATTCAGAAAGGATCTGTAACTTGATACAGGTTCTTCCTTTTCAAATCTCTCTCATTTGATTCTCTGAAAAAACACCATACATATCCAAAAAGGGGGGGCGAAATAATACCCCTTTCATCTTTCCGGTCTCCCTCACTAAGGGAGATACCAAAAAAGAGAAACCCGATTACTGACTTGAGCGTCGGAGGGTTTTCGTCGGGACACGCCCGGCGACCCCTGACCCGGTTTTCTGTGAGTACAGGTCCGGGAGATCACTGTTCTGAAGAAGACAGCGGAACAGGACGAAGGGGGCAATCCTGCTCGAGCTTATCGCGAGCAGAAGGATCGAGGTACTATTTGAAACTGCGAGCAGAAGGTTCAGACATTCCTGCTCGAGTTGTGTGGAGGCACTGTTGGAAGGTTTGAAGCACTGTTGAGGCACGCGGGAAAAGCTGCATCAACAGTGGCTATAGAAGATTGATCATAATCTAATACTCCAATTTTACTACTAGATTGAGGAGTGTCAGGAACAATTTCATCTTTTTTAGAGGAAGAGAATGAGACTTCTATCTTTTCTAATCTTTCTCTAATGGCTTTAATAAAGTCTGATTTTGATTCTTGAACAAGCTTTTGACTATCTTTCGAAACCTGGAAAGGCTCGAATATAGGTTTCTCACTACTAGAAAAATGACATTTACTGACATTTAGTTTACTGACACTTAGCAAAAAGTATCAGTAATTGTGAACAAATGCACCTATTAACAAGTAGGTATTAGAGGTTATTGATACTAGTGTGTTAGTAAATTAAACATCAATAATCACTGACACTAAGATAAAAAAAAAAATTCATTAATAGTTGTTTTAGTTCCAACTCGAACCTGAGACTTCTAGAGTTTAAAACTTTAACATTTGAAACGGAGACAATCGAGCCATATTGAATTAACTTAATTCGTTCGTTTTAAAGATTTTAAAAAAAAATATAATAACAAAAAGATAAAAAAAAACCTTAATGCTCGATCTCTCTAACTCTCACCCATCTCTCAATGCTTTCCCTCGTCCACCTCTTCGCCTCCCTCTCGTCCTGCTCGTCCTCTTCCTCTTCCTCTTCCTCTCCCTCTCCATCCTCCTCTCCGAATCCACCTCCTTCCTCCATTTTCCTCCGATCTCTTCTTCGCCTCGCCCCTCCTCGCTCTACCTCCACTACTCTGCCTCCGCCTCCACCTGCCTCCGCTTCGGACCTCCGATCTCCGGGCCAAATGAGACACCCTCTCGGCCGCATCTCCGCCTCGCCTCTTCCTCTGCCTTGCCCTTGTTTGCAACTCCAGGGCTCTTCGTCGCCGACGTCGCCTCTGCGGAGCCCTCTCGCCTCGGGGCCTCCGGAGCTCCAGATCGGTGCTTACTCGTTCGAAGATATGGTCAAGTGCATGCTGCTTCTGCAATTGCCGATCTGTTCTCTTCTCCTTCCATTTCTTATCTTCTCTTTTTAGCGTTTTCGTTTTGCATATCACCTGTTTGATATAATGTGCCACCCCCCCTTTGTTTTTGGGGGATTAGGAGGAAGGAAACGAAAATTGCTGGATACTATGAGGCTTTATAAATTGAATTCGAATTTGCAAATTATTAAAGTTTTGATTTATACAAAGGAGCTAGTGACCCATGTAATTTTAATAGGTGGCCGAGAACTTTGAGCATGGCTAGAGCCCTTTGTGAGCTTCAGTGGGAACTTCAACATTGCTCACCCAATGATCGGCGAAGATTTTATTCCGAAAACACCGCAGGAAAAGAGTCAAAGTGAAAGCGGAAAGTTTTGAAAGTTGCCTCTAAGTTGACGAACGAGATTTCGGAGATCAAAGCAAGCTCGGAAGATGATATGAATTTGAAGTCGGATTGTCCTGGAGTTACGCAAAGAATGTGCAACCAAGCATCCTCGAAACGGCATTGAAGATGATTTGCATAGATTGAATGAGCTGTCTACATCATATCCTCCATCTGCACTGTGATAGGGTCAGTAACTTTCCTAGCCCAAGAGAACTAGCAAACCTTGACGAGAGTTTTCCGGCAAAACGCTGCAACATTGGCTACGAGAGCGTGTCGCATCTTAAAACTTGCCCGGGATATTGTTGATGCCAAAATTCAGTTAAGTGAACTAGAAGATATGTGCAACGAAGCGAGCTTAACAACCTATGATAAGCTAGCAGAGCAATTAAGTCGATTTATGGATTTGGACCGCTTACACGCAACAATGTGCTTGTATGCATAGGATTTTACCATGTGATTCCAACCGACTCGAAACTATTAGGCATTTGAAACAGTGAATTATTTTTTACCCTTCCTTGAGCACCCTCATTTGTTGGAAGAATTTTGGATACACTATTGATAAATTCATTGATGCAGGTCCATGCTAGAAATTGCACTAGTAACACAGTGCAAATGATTACCGAATCGATATATGGAAAGTATGCACCTTTTCAGTTTGATTCTTTGATTTTCTTGTCTTCATTTTGTTGCCTTGAGGTTGAGATCTGCTCTTAAATTTGTTGCTGATTTAGATAACAATATTTAAGTTTTTGTTGGCTGTTGAATAGGTGGGGATAATGCTGCCTGTATTCATGGTAGCAGTTGGGGATAATGCTGATTTGACATTTTTCCCTTCTACCATTCATTTAGGAATCAGAGGTACTGGATGCTTAATTCTTTTTTGGAGTCCTTGTTTGTCATTGTATAGTCTCTGATTGTTGTTCGATTGCAGGTCTGAAACCACGAACTAATTATTTGATTACATAGGAACTAATTTTTTCTAGGTAATGTGGAATTCTTGCAGTGCTTTGGATGGAATAATCAGCTTGTGGCAACTTCAGTCCAGGGGGTAAGTTATACTATTTGGATGGAATTGAATTATACTAAACTTTATGGGTAAATTCGATGTCTTTTTCATTATCTTAAATGTTCAGTGATATCTCCTATAGAGATGTGTTCTAGCTGCTTCTAGCAAGTTAAATGTCCATCGCTTAATGAGATTATTGTCTTGTGAAGAATGAGCTATCAATTAGCATGTTGAGCAATTAGTAAGAGGAGAATGTTAAAATGAGTACCAATGATTAATTAGGTAGCCAAAATGAGAGTAACTACTACTTGATCATGGACTAGAATATATACTTTTTCTAATAACATAGGAAGTGTTTATTACTATTTAAGTTAAATGTTGTTGCAGAAATCAGACTATTCATTGAAATAGAACTAAGAAACCAGCCCTCCTTTTGTCATGCTTTCTTAAAAAATGTCTGAATTTGCTAAGTTTTGCCTAAAAGTTTCTCTAACAATGGAATCAGCCTTAACAAATACAGCAGGATAGCCAATTGGAGCGTCCACCCAAGCTTCAGAACCTTGCCCTATAAATTTCTTTCCTGTCCAAATATGTTGCCAAGTGCTGGTTTCCCCAACTAGAAAATAAACTCTGACTTTCTTCTTTCCTTTGTTAAGGATTGGCACAACTAAGATCTCAGTGCTCACAAAAAACTGCTGGTAACTGAATCTCGCACCATGTCGGACCTTTTGAGCGACTCATTAGAAAGTGAGAAAGAGATTAGAGGTAAGTTTACTGCACAGGAACCTCCAATATCACCATGGTTAAAAGCATAACCAGAAAGTCCACTGCTCAGTAAGCCAACAACAACACTTTATCCCATCATTAGCTTGCCAATTTACCATTTGGTCCCTTCGCGAATAAATATCATTTTTCTTATCGTTATTATATTTATTTAGTTTGATTTGTCCAGTATACTTTTTTTTTTATTGTGAATATATGAGAATTGATTTGTATAGCATGCTAGCTAATTAAATCTATATGATGTACTTGTAGGTAGGGAAGGTGAAGGGAAAGGCAAAGGTCGGGGAGTAGATGTTTGTGGGATAACTGAATGATTGCAATTCATTGTCATTATGTTGATTTCAAATTATATTTGAAATATTTGTTTTGATTTCTCCAAACTGTCACTATGTTGATTTTAAATTATATTTGACATTTTTTTACTATTATATTTGTATTAATGTTTGATTCAGACTTATTTAAAATTTGTTATAAATTTTATATGTAATTGTTCATTTTAGCAGTTTAGCCTACTTTTAATATTCTTTTTTAAATAATATCATTAGATTGAAAAAACTTAAAATGACAATGATAACTAATAAAAGTCATTGATACTAAAAATGTATCATAAAATATCAGTTTCAATGGGGTGATTGTTTTACAGATATTACTAACTCGTGATATTATAGTAATTGTAATTATTGACACTAAAGTATTACTAATTTTGTAATACTTTAGTAATAGTAATCCCTGACACCACATTCAAGAGTCACTATTTTTCTGACTGCCAGATCACTGACACTATTAATAAGTGTCACTAAAAGTAATTAGTGACACTATTTTAGTATCACTAAAGGGCATTTTTTTAGTAGTGTCTTAAGCTTTTTATCAGACTTTATTGGCTTTAAAGTAGAAATAGGAGAAACAGTAATGGTAGACTGCTAGATTTGACTTTCTATACTATTCAACTGTTTTCCTATTGTATTTAGATTAGTATTACAGAAATTATTCTGTTGAATAATACTATCTAAATCTTTATCTGGGTCATTGACCTTATGGATTTTGTAAGGTGAGGCTTTAATTTGGGTAAGAGGATCACCGTGATCAATGGATATACTCCTAAGAGGTGGATGTTCAGATTCAATAGTTCTATCACTATCAAAAAGATTCCATTCAGGAGTTTTCTTCCTAATAGTAATAGGATTTGATTCTTTAAAAGGATAAGAAATGTTGTTATCAAAAGAATATATTTCAAACCAATCAAAAAATAAAATATGAGCTTTATGCAAATTGACAAATTCATAATAAGCTTCTTGAATTTGTTTTCTTTGATTTAAGAAATGGTTAAAAAACCAAAGTCTTTTTTCTTTATTCAAATCAGAATAGAAATCTTTGTGCAGAAGGGTTTTATCCACTTCGAAATCCTTTTCTAGGACACTGATTACGTTTTCTGTAACAGCAGAAAATGTAGGAGATGTTGGAGGAGAAGGTTCCTTCTCTTCCTTACTTTGTTCACGTTGGCTACTGGTGTAGATTGGGTGTGGAACACTAGTAAAATAATCAACCGAACGAATTGAAGAACTAGGAATATCCGATGTGGAGAACTTAGGTTGGTCTTTGTATGGAAGATTGATGACATAAGGGATTTTAGAGAATTTTTTGTCTGTAGAAGGAATACTGGAAACAGACTCTCTATCAGAGAACCTATACAAGGTAGCCCTTCTAAAGGATAGTTTTACTTTACCATCTGAATATTGAGTCACATTTTGCAACTCTGTATTTGGCTCAAATTGTTTAGGAATAATTGGTTCAATGGCTCCTTCAAGGATCCATTCCTCAGGAAGGTTTATGTCTTTCCACTGGATAGGTCTAGGAATGACAGTATTAGCTTTGGACAAGTCAGTCTGCAAGAGAAGAGTCTCATCTCTTTTTGACTGAAGTTTATGCTGCGTATTAAACGCAGAATGCATTGCTTTATAGGAAATTTTGTAAATTAGAGCAACAGGGATTGATCCTTCAATCATATGCTAATTATGAGTTTTAATATGAAGAATCATGCTTTTGAGGATATTTTTGTCTCTAAGTGAGACTGTGATATTTGGATAATAGTCAAATGAAATAGGACCTTTATAGAGACTCAATTCAATACTGCTAAGTAAAAATCATCAAAAGAGATGAATCGGCCATCTCTTAGAACCGCTAAGATGGAAGTGTCTAGGCCTTCTTTAGTAAAGGGCTTTATTCCAACTTGGATTAAACCAATATGCACATAATTAAATTTCTTTTCTTTTAAGTGCTTTAAAGAGTGTTCTGAAAACAAATGAATTGTTTCAAAAGGCTTTGAAAGAGTGATGTCACGTTCTTCAGTTTTTATAACATAATTTGTCTTTAAAAAATCAAGTTTTTTTGTTTTATAAATTGTGTCTTTAGAAATCTTTGGTAATTCCCAACAATCAATAGCTTTATTAAAATCTTCAATTATAAAATCTTCAGAATTCACAACATTCTTTGAAACATTAGTCCTCTCAGAAGAAGAACTAGAGAAAGAAAATACTCTACAGAGTAGAGAATCCATGCAGTTTAAAACTTTAAATTTAAACCTATATAGATGTCTACAGGTATGGTTTTACAGCCCTTAAACTCTTATCCTAGACGGGACTTATTACCAGTAAAGAATTCAACAACCACACAGAAATTAAATAAAAAGCATAAACATACACAAATTCTTTTACTCTATAATACACCTACCCCCCCTGGCTCTGATACCAATAAGTACTAGGATCGTGGGATGTAAGTGAGTTCCTTGGAATATACAAAATCAGATTTTAATTAAGCAATAAATTAAGTAATACCAAATTAAACTTCTTTAAATTTAATTCTTTATAGATCTTTTAATACCATATTTTTGTTTTGAACAACAAAAACTTGCTACAGGGTTTTTATTAACTTTTGAACAACAAAAATGCATAATATATATGGTATAGATCTTTTAATACCATATATGGTATTTATTAACTTAATACCATATTTTTGTATAAATTCTGGAGGAAGACTGTTGACTCCTCAGAATTTTTAGATCTCTCTCTCTCTCTGTGGAAAACAATGAACAGAAGACTTTGAGGAAATATTTCCTGTCTTTTGAGTTTTCCCTTCTCCTCTTGCAATCTTTCTTTAAAGCATTTAGCTTTCATTTTAATTAAATGTAAGCATTTACCTTGTAATTTATTTTAAAGCAATTAAAGTCTGTAATTAATTTATTTTATGCATTTTAATTTCTACACTTTATTTTATGCACTTTATTTTACGCATTTTAATTTCTGCACTTTATTTATTTAATTTACTGCAATTTATTTAAAGTTTTCTTTATTTATGCATGATTTGTAGACTGATCTTCTATATCAGATCTACCATACAAACTGTACATTCCTCTGGGGCATAGAGACCGGATCTCTCCCCTCAGTTGTATTCTCTTCTCCCTCCTCACTCAGAGCACCATTTCTGGGATCCAGATCTGGTACTGTGTATGTTAGAAAGCCAACCATAATGTATGTTTAATTTCTGTCGAACCCTGTATTGCTTAGGTTTGATTTAAAGAATAAAATTGGTTTAAAATTAAAAGATCTATAAAGAATTGAATTTAAAGAAGTTTAATTTGGTATTACTTAATTTATTGCTTAATTAAAATCTGATTTTGTATATTCCAAAGAACTCATATATATATATAAATATATGTATGTATGTATGTATGTATGTATGTATGTATATTTGGAGTTGTGTAAAAAAAATTACAATTAAAGATTATGACTTTAGAGTTCTCCTCACGATGAGCAATAAATTACTTAAATCCCCCACGATGATTATACAATAGCTTTTTTTTAGTTTCAGCATTTATCTTACACAGCTTAAAATGCATACAAAGTAAAAAACTTAAAAGGTAAAGTATATATATATCCATATGCATCCAAACAAAAATAAATATAAGAATAACTTAAAAGTATAGAATTCTCTTTAATAGCTTAACAAAAAACTTCGAAAATAATTACTTGGCCTCAGCCCTTATCATTTCAAAAGAGAAAAAAAGAGAAAAATTAGTTACTTCAAGTAAATAAATTTGGAAGGCATGTCTATTATATTTTGAATATAGCACTTTATAAGAAATAAAACATATGCACTTCATGTTATAGCACAATTTCCTTCAATTCTACTACAATAAACTTCCAAAGTCAATTAATTGGCCTCACCATCTCAAAACTGAGAAAAGAAAATAAGTTTCTTCAAGTAAATAAACAAATTAATTTTGATAGCATTTCCCTTATATTTCAAATATAAAAACACAATAAGGCACAAAACATATGCATTTCATATTACTCATAACACAATTACCTCCGATTGCACAAAAAATATACTTTCACAATTAAATAATCAACTAATTGGCCTCAGGCTTCACCATCTCCCCAAAAAAAAAAAAGATAAATAAGTTTCTACAAGTAATACATTACTTTGAAGCTTTTAAAACACATTTACATATATTAGTATATAAATTTGTACCTGATACTCTTCATCTACCAAATACCATATGAGTGCTCTCAATCAGCTTGAGAGACCTTGATTGAGGGATTTCTACGTGCCTCTTGCTCTGATGTGAACTCATTATATTTCAAATTTGGTTTATAATAATAACTACAATAACGATCAACCATGATTCATACAAAGTCTAAGTTAATTCTATTATGTATTAGAGAAATTTAAAAAAAAAAATCAAACTTATAAAAATAATGAACATAAAGCATTAAGTTAGAAATTGTATTGAAAATAAAAAGTAAATATACCAAAAGTAGTTTGAATAACCCCATCCTATCAACCAAAGGTATATGTTTCCATAACTTAACATTCAATGGAGCATGGTTACGAATGATAATACCACACTTGCTAGCCAGTTTAGACGAAATAGGTCTTGTTACTTTTTTATGCTCAGTGAAGATTGTTAAAACCATCCGACCTGAAAATCGAATAATGTAATTCAAACTTTTACCTCGTGTAGGACCACGCCATTTTTTTATAGGTGGATGTGAGTTTACATACAGTTAAAATATAAAAAGTTAGAACTATAAACAAATATAAAAACTCAATAAGTATGATTAATTATGTACCAGTACTACTGCGATGGTCAGATATGCCGGTCACATTCAAATCAACACTAAGGCTTTCAATTGACAATAAAGACAATGTTTGTGGTTTTGATCGTGATCGTGATCGTGGTCGTGATCGTTTTTGTCCCCCTAGAGCCTTTTTTTATAGGTGGATGTGAGCCTATATACAGTTGAAATATAAAAAGTTAGAACTATAAACAAAAATAAAAACTCAATAAGTATGATTAATTATATACCAGTACTACTGCGATGGTTAGATATGCCGGTCGCATTCAAATCAACACTAAGGCTTTCAATTGACAATAAAGACAATGTTTGTGGTTGTGGTTGTGGTTGTGATTGTGATCGTGATCGTTTTTGTCCCCCTAGAGCCATTTAAAATATACAATATTATAGTTAGTCCAAATTACACTTATTTCACACTTTAAAAAATGGATGATAAGTAGATGTAAATTTACAATTAAGCATAAAAATGAATATATACCATAAACTATTATATTTCTTATTCAACATTTGTATCTTCTTTAAACTCAATTAAGTTTTCAATATCATTTATATTGCTTGCATCATCCTCATCTACAGTGTCACAATGAAATCATCTTTTTGTATTTGTAGTGCTTCTACATTAACCTCGATTGGAATAATATCTTCTCTATCGAAATTTCGATCTAAATTAGCTCATTTGACCATAAAAACACATGATCAATTGAGTCACTTTGTTGATACTCTTCTTGTTCTTGTGTATCTTCATCTTCTTCATCCTTTTTCTTGAACATCCTACATGCATCTAAATTGTACTTTCTCCACTACCTTCCACCCTTCACCACGTTTAGGATCAATAATATTCATTACTTATCGTGCTTCAGTTGCAAGCACAAAAAGATCTTCATTGTAATATGTTCGAGTCACATTAATAGAGGTAAGATGATAATCTCGTATCACTCCTTTCCTTTTAGGGAACCATATAAATCTAAATAAGGCAATGTGAAAATTAGAAATATATTGTAATTCAATGACATCTGTCAACACTCCATAGAAGTCAATTTCGTCATTGTTATGTTCACTAGGTACAAATATTCCACTATTTTGAGTTGAAAGTCCACCATCTTGCTCTTCCACACGATATCGAACTCCATTAATATTACATCATGAGTAGCCAAATACCCTAAGGTCAGGCCCATAAGCTAATGAATATAGTTGGTCATTTACTTCAACAGATGCTTGACAATGCAAATTCTTCAATTATAAACATTTCAAATTAACATGATTAAATTTCTATAAAATTAAACTTTTTAAAATTTTTATATATAAACAAGCCACTTACATGTGAAGCAAACCATTTTGAAAAATGTTGTTGTATTTCAATTAAGTTTGTAACTCCTTCTGCTTGTAATAAATTTATATGTTCACTAAAAATAACAATTGTCATTAAAGAAAACTTTTTACTATAATAATTTAGATGAAACCAAGTTTTAAATGCATTTACTCCAAACATGGTTGCACTTCCTCGCAATTATTTGAGATATACTAATGAGCTTTATCAATCTCTTGTCGTAATAATTCTTTGGACATAACTTTCCCAACAGGTCTAGTATTTTGAGAGAAAATTGATATGCCCTTTACTCGTTCATCACCATCATCATTGTGCTCAGTTCGATTGAATTTTGTTTCAATTTACTGAAGATACATTGAATAAAAAGTCAATGACTCATTGACAATATATGCATCTATAATTGAACTTTTAGGATGAGCTTTGTTGTTTACATAAGATTTATATTCTTTTAAGTTCCTATCAAGGTAGAAATTATTATAGTTGAATGTCATATATATTCTAAAGAGAAATTAATAAAATAATTAATAACATTAATGTAAAATATAATTACCTTTCAATTAGATACATCCATATAAATAAGGCAGGGTCACCATATTTTGCCTCCCGAGGTAAATACACGGCTAAATGCACAATTCTATAAAAAAATGCAGTAGGAAATATACATTCAAGCTTACAATGAATCATGTTAATTCCTCTTTCAAGAACATCTAAATCAGCTATTATAATTGTCTTTGTGCACAATTGTTTGAAGATAATGCTAACGCAATAATTATTATGTTGACATCTTTTAGTAGAAAAGATCGTATTCCTATTAGAAGTAGTCGTTCCAATGAGACATGACAATCATGATTTTTTAAGGTTGATGAGTTACCCTCATTCACATTCACACATTTCTCTATATTAAATGCATATCCATCTGGAAATTTCACTAATTTTTAAAATTGACAAAACTTAATCCTTCCACCTGAAGTTAAAGTGTAACAAGCATGATGCTTCACTAGTTTGTTACCTTGAGTTGTAAGATGCAACTCTTTTCTAATGTTCATTGTCTTTTGTTTTACCATTAATATCCAACAATGTTCCAACAAGGCTTTCACATATATTCATCTCAATATGCATCATATCAAGATTATGACGAAGTTTCAAAGTTGGCTAATACTGTAACTCAAAGAATATGCTTTTTTTGGTCTAGTTTAACTCTTTTGGTTTTCTTTTTCCATTTTTATCTTTATTGTTAAGATGCTTCTCTAGTTTATATGTGCTGAATACTTTAAGCTGCTTTAAAATGTCATGACCCGAGTACTCCTTTGGAGCAGAATCCTTTTCTAATTTACTATTATGTATTATACTCTTTCACTATAAATGGTTACTTGGTAAAAATCGACGATATCCCATGTAACATATATTACCACGCAATGGCTCTGAAGATGTTTGTTCATTACACATAGGACAAGCATTATAACCTTTCATGCTCCACCTAAATAAATTACTATAAGCAAGAAAATCATTAATTGCCCACAATATTGCTGCATGTAATCTAAAACTACATTGAGTTGAACCGTCATAAGTCTCCACTCTAATATTCCACAATTCCTTTAATTCATCAATTAAAGGTCTTAAGTATACGTCAATGTCTTTTCCTGGTGCATTTGGTCTAAGAATAAGCAATGACATGAATAAACAAAAAAGGCTTTTTTATACATTTCCATGGTGACAAATTATAAGACATAAGCATCACAGGCCACATACTATAAGAATTGTTCATATTTACAAAAGGATTAAATCTATCACTAGCAAGACTCAATCTCACATTATGAGGATCTTGTGCAAATTAAGGAAAAGACTTATCAAAATCGTTCCACGTTTTACCATCAACAGGATGTCTTAAAACACCTTCCTCAATAACATGCTTTTCTTGGTGTCATTTCATATCTTTTCTCATGTATCTTCATATAAAGAGCCGTTGTGGTCAAGGTTTCAAAGGAAAATATCGTAATACTTTTTGGCTTTTTTTTCCCTTTACCAACGACAAATTTGTATCTAGATTCACCACATATAGGGCACATATCATATGCCTCATTTTCTTTCCAAAACAAGGCACAATCATACTTATAGGCATGGATAACTTCATACCCAAAACCAAAATCCTTCAATATCTTTTTTGCCTCATAAGCTGAACTCGATAAATATGACCCTTCAAGTAGAATTTCTTTCAGTAAGTTAAGAATCATATCTAGTGACTTGTTACTCCATTTATTGAGAGCCTTTATACGTAGTAACTTTACAATAAAGTTCAATGAAAACAATCTAGCTCTAGGAAATAACATATTCTTAGCTTTGCTTAACAAAGTAGCAAGCCCATCAATTTCCCCATCTTCTATGTTAGGTGAAAATTTGTCACTCCCTAGGTTAGATTGTTGAGCATGTATTTGTGGAGCATATACGTCATGTAGAATATCATACATCTTATCATTTTCTTCAATATTATCAATATTTGCATCCACAACCAAATTTATTTCCATCAGAATTCATTTGATCTATTACTTGAACAAAATTAATATGAAGAACCAGATTCATAAGTTTCACCCTAAAAAGCCCATCTCTTATAACTGAACGAAATATCATGTTTGTACAAATGATCTTCAATTACATCCAAAGGTTTCAAAAAATCATTTTGACAATTTCAACACAGACAATCAATCAGATTATTCTAATCCACACATTTTTCTATAAATTTCATAAATGACTTAATATCATCAATATACTCTTTAAAAAGTCTATTTGGAAGTTTTATCCAACTTTTATCCATTCTTTACGGCATGATCAAAATATATAAATTGTTATTAAAGTTTCCAACAAGTTATAAATGTTGCTGACACAATTTTGAAACTAAATAAATTAAATTATTAAAGAAAAATTACATTACAAATATTAGCCATATTAAATATTTATATTTAGCTAAGAAAAGTGTTTAAAAAAAAGGAGGAAGTGAGTATCACTTACATAATCATAACTTATGGTTTCAATTTATGCAAAGTGTTATTTCAATTGAAGCTTTATTACAGGTCTTATACAAGTTGAAAAAGAAAAATTATTAAAAGAATAGTAAAATACAAAGCTATGTAAATCAGTCAACAAAATGGTGAATAACTTGTTGCATATTCAACGGTGTTGGTTAGAACTTAAATTTTTCAAAATGATAATTAGTCAACAATCGAGAAAAGAACTTTTTCAATTATTTAATCGATAAAGTTTCTGATGAGGTGAAATATAGAGCAATCAGTCTAGTTTATACTTTAAGATCAAATGCTTGGCATATAATATAAACTTGCTAGACTAGTTTATACTTTTACATGCAAGAAATAATATGACCTAACATGTATACAATCAAAATCTAAAGAGTAATAAGATTATTTGAATCCTTACTAGTCTTATTTCTCTTATTATTTTTTTATTATACAAGTTTAAAATTAATTAATATAATAATTTTATATTTGTATCATCTTAAACTCATAATAGTAATTTTGAATTCCATTAATAAATTGTAGAAAAGCTGTCAAGTAAATTTTTCCTCAAGGAAGATCATGAGGTAATATTAATTTTTAATATATAAGAACCACAAAAAAATATTTAAAATTTTAAGTATAAAAACTTGTAAAAAAATTAATAACTCTCTTCTTTTTTAAAGCATGGAGTAAAGTATCTAATATTTTAACTTTTTTATCCATAAAATATTATCTTTCATCAGCATCCAATTATTTATAAAATAATATAAATAATTTTTTATCAAACGTGGAATCTATTAGGACATATTGGTATCAAATATTTGAGACAAAAAGTTATATTTTATATCAAATATTAATAAAATAAAATATTATTATATTACAAAGAAAGTATTCCACCTGCCCACGGTCACCGTTCAAAAGCAAACATGAAAAAGTCCGCGTTGGTACCAAATAATTAAGACAAAAAACTATATTTTATATCAAATATTAATAAAATAAAATATTATTATATTATGAAAAACCTATTTCACCTTCCCACTACCAAATACTTGTGACAAAAAACTATATTTTATATCAAATATCAATAAAATAAAATATTATTATATTACAAAAAAAAATTTACCTGCCCACTATCACCATTCAAAAGCTAACATGGAAAAGTCTGCATTGGTACGTAATATTTTAGACAAAAGTTATATTTTGTATCCAATGTCAATAAAAAAAATATTTGTATATTATATAGAAACTATTCCACCTGCCTACTATCACGATTCAAAGGCACAAAAAAGACCGATTGTCAAAATCAAAGTACCAAAAGCAAAATGAAATCAAATAGACACGCCATTCATCATTCACAATTAAAATGAATTCAAAATCAAACATCACATGCTCTATACCCAGGTTGTCCCTTGACCAAAAGAAAAAGTATTAACCCATATAAAAGTCAAAAGAAAGAGTGCTTAAATAAAAACAATATATCAATAGTTGCGTGGTAAGACTAATTGGATGAGTGATGTGGCCGGTGACGTTTGATGAACGGCTGCAAAACTCTAATGGTATGTGATGACCCAATATGTTTGATTGTAGAATTAGGGTTTCAACCAAATTTAAAGAAATTAATTAAATTAAATAAACTTTTTTTTTCTTCTGAACTTGGAGAAGGAGTGGGAAATATCACAATATCATTAATTTTTTTTATCTAAATTCTAAAATATTACTCTAAACAAGCCCTAAAAATGGCGCATTTATTTAGGTTTCTATAGAAAATATAATTATATTTTCATTAATGATATTATTTGTACTAGTTATATATAAAAAATATTTAATAAAACGAGTATATATTTTTAGTTAACTATTGCTGATTATTTTCATTACAATTTTATTAGTTAAATATTTGTTTAGTAACTTAAACTCATTTTTATTCAAAATATTTATTATTAAATTTCAATTGAAAGTCACAATTTTAAAGCAATAAAGGGATTAAATATTTAAACACCCCCTAATTGCATTTTCTTAATTAATATATATATATATATATATATATATATATATATATATATATATTTAATAATTATAAATTAATAAAACTATTTTTGCAAATAGTATTTGAAATGTATTTTCTTTTCATCCATATAAAAATAGTTATATGATTTGTACACACTTTGTGGACTAATATATTCTTTACACTTTATTTTTTGATAATTTGATTCTTAGACGACATATGTCGGGGATGGCAATATTGGCAATTGGGGCCAGTTGCCTCGTTTGATTTAAAAAATCCTTTAAATGATTCATTAATTAAGTCATTGCTCCCATGAACTTAATTAAAATATCCCATCAGTCGAAGAATTTAAGCCATTGCCCTTATGAAATTAATTGAATGCATCATAAGTTGAAGTTTTGATCTTTTATTAGTGAATTCAATATTAAGTTGTCATATGTAAACTTAACTACTAGTTCTATCCTTCATTTAGAGTCTTTTTAATTCTACTTAATTAATTACTTCATAACTAATTACTCCATAGTCGAATACCAATATATGTATACAGTCCTAATGAGACAAAATTGTGATATCTACTATGTGGATATGTACACATAATATTTTTCTTTCTCAATTATACCCAATGAACGAGGGTCTAACCTCAAATATCTTGTTATTATAAGAGATTTTACTAATTATACTAGTTGACATCAACAGATCTTGAAACTATAGGCTCTATTTTTTTTTTTGAAACAATATATACTATTAATATTATTGATACTAATATGTTAAAAATTAAAATTTTTTGTGGCTTTTGTGAAAATATTTTGTACCTAAAACACACGCATATAGGCCTATTATTATATTTTGTGACAATATATGTTATGACTAAATCCGAGATATTTTCCCACAAATAGATTTTGTGGTTATATAAAATACATATAGTCAAGAACAAGTTTTGTAGCCTATAAATATATTTAAATATATGTTTGTTTTTGTTTTAACTTTTGGGATGGGTTCATGTGGAGATATATATATATATATGATAACTATAAAAAAAAATTGTAAGTATCATAGCCAATTAAATTTAATAAGTATATTGATAATAGTTTGAGTGTATATTCTTTTTTTGGGTGGATTGATATAAGTGGTAAACTAAAGAAGATAAATTTATGATCAACATGGTATTAAAATTCAGGAGAAATATTCATATTACTCTTGTATAAATTAGGCATAAGCCCTTGAACTAATTAGATTAACTTTCTTAGTACTTTTTGTTAGGAAATTTATAGGTGAAGTAGTGTCACAACTAAAATGAAATTGAACAGAAAATGAGAATAATATATAAAAAGGATACCAGAATTTACGTGGTTCAACTTTTAACCTACGTCTATTAGCGAAAAAAAAAAGGATAATATTTTATTAATGAAAAGAAATTATAAGATTGTGACATTTTAACTCACTACCTAAAACTCTAATATATCCAAACTCTCAAATCACAAATCACTCAAGATTTATTAAAACTATTATACTCTAATCTCTCTATTTTTTTACTCTTGAAAAATGAATTGAATGGGATGATCCTCTCATTTTCTAGGATGAACCTATGTTGCATCGGTGGCAACATCCCACTACTTTTATCCTTTTGTAGTTTGATTATCCCATATTACTTTATATTTTCTGTAAAATTAAGTAGGCACTAGAAATTACCAATTTTTACATATAAATCATTTTTTTTGGATAAAATAAAATTTGAAAAGAATTTTAATTGTTGTTGTAGTTATTATTATTATTATTATCAATGTCATTAATTTCATTATTATAATTATTATTAAAATTTATTAATTTTATTATTTTAATTATTATTCATTATTATCATCATCATCATCAAAATTTATTAATTTTATTATTTTAATTATTATTATTATTATAATTAAGTCATTATTATTAAAATTATTGGTATTATTAAAATTTTATTAATTTTTTATTTTAATGATGATTATTATTAAAATATATTATCTTTATTATTTTAATTATTATTAAATTTTATTAATTTTTTGTCTTAATTAATATTATTTTCATCATCATCATCATCATCATTATTATTATTATTATTATTATCCTATGACTCAAGTAAACAACTTATTATTATTCAAATTCCTTATTCCCGATTTCAGCTCATTCTCATTCCCATTTAGTGAACGCACCATTAGATTTTGTTTGGAACATAATATTATATAGTATTGTAATACTATTCACATTAATTTATTAGTTACCTATGTTTGGAAGTTTTGAAAGTTGGATTGTGGTGCATTATATAATTCACTACAATGCTATTTTAATTATATTTTTATTTTTATTATAATAATTAAAATATAAAAATATTTTATTATATCATATTATATTTATATATTAATAATTAATATGAAAACAATATTTTAATATGATTAATAATAAATTTAAATAATGAGAACAGATTTGAAAATGATAGCCATAATTGGATAATTATGAAATATTTATGAATTTGTAAAATAAATCAAGGGATTTGTCTTTCTGAAGTTAGAGAATAATTATAAGCTTTATTTTGTATTTAAGGGGTTGTGTCTCTTATAATTGAGTATAGAATCATGCATTATAATTGCTCAATATCAATAATAAAAATCCTCTAAAAATTTTCTACTTCTTCCTTATTCATATTATTTAACAACTTAGCCAATAAATAAAAATATAAACAAATGAGACAAAAGAAAAAAAAAAGAATTATTAATGCGTTAGAGGAGAGTGAAGGATGATTATTACCCGGGGTGAGAAAGTAAAATGATAATAATTATATATTTTCCTGACTTTTTAGAAAACAACAGGGATTGTATTGTTAATAATCTAAGTAAATATATCACAGCTATTTACTTTTGACGAGGAAAAGGGCCAATGGTTAGATCACAAAAATACAAATAATGTGATATCATACCACTTTGCCACGGATCCCACTGGGATAATCTAAATTATATATTTTATTATTTTTAATTTTGTCGTTTTGAAAATTAATTTTCAAAAATTTTAATGTCGATTTTCAAATATGGCCATCACCTTATGATACTTTCAGTGATTCTTTGCTACCAAAAATATGTTAGTAATTTTATGGGTGAAGTAGAATCACAGTTAAAATAAAATTAGACAAAAAATGAAAAACAAACACACACAAAAATACCAAAAATTACGTAGTTCGGCTTATAGCTTACATCTACGGACGAAGACAGAAGGAAAATATTTTACTAGTGATATGAGGATTACAAGTATTATAATATTTTGGCTCACTTCCCAGAACCCCAATACACCAAATCTCTCAAATTCTAGACACAAGGCCGAGCCCGACCCGACAACCCAAAGTAAAAGCCCGACCCGACAAAAAGCCCGACGATTTTATGTCGGGTCGGACTCATTCGAGCCTAGTTCGGACCAAGGTCGGACGGTCAGCCAACATAGTAAAATAAATTTTATTTCTCTTTTAAGTTCAAATTTAATACTTAAATAAAAACACATAAAAAAAACAACACTTATGTCTTATACAAATAAAAATACACAATCTCACAATTCAATAACACAACCTAACATTAAAAATAAAAATAAAAACTCATATCTTATACAAATAAAAACACATAATTCAATCCACAACCCAACAAAAGAAAAAATAAACTACTCCAATGCTTATGGGCTACATTTTTCTTCATCTATAAATTCCTCTCCGAGTAAAAATTTCACTGTCAATAAAGATCTAACAAGCATTTGCTACAACTCAAAGGATGATTCACGGTGAATTATCATTATCGAACATTATCCACTTTGGAGAAATTTGAGCCATTTTCACGTAGTGAGCAAAAGCAGGGAGGTGATAAGCTGCTAAGAGATTTTCAGACTAATGGTGGTTTAAAAGCAGATAATGATTTTCATAAAGCGATACGGTTTAAAAGCAGATAATCATGATAAATAACAAAAAAATCCTTCAAATTTCATAAAGCAGTGGTTTAGCAGCGATACTCACCGATTTGAGTGATTTCCTTTATCATCGGTTTAGCAGTGTGGCTGGCGTGGCGAGGCATTGCGACTTGTGTGGGCGGTCGTGGAGTCGTTGGCTCTGGTCGGTGGAGTCACTGTCGTGGCTCGGCGTGATGGAAGCAGTGCGATTGGTATGGGCGTGGTCGTGGAGTCGATGGCTCGGAGTCTGGTGGAGTCGCGGTCGTGGTCTAGCGTGATCGAGCAGCTGCACTGGTGTGGGCGGTACGTGGAGTCGTTGGCTGGTCGGTGGAGTCGCGTACTGTGGCTCGGCGTGATGAGCAGTTGTAGCTGATGTGGTGCGGTACGTGGAGTCGTTGGCTGAGCTGGAGGAGTCGCGGTGTGGCTCGGCGTGATGAGCAGTGCATGCTGGTGTGGTGCGGTACGTGGAGTCGTTGGCCTGGGCTGGTGGAGTCGCGGCTGTGGTCTAGCGTGACGGAAGCAGCTGCAGCTGGTGTGGGTGCGGCTGTGGAGTCGTTGACCTGGGCTGGTGGAGTCGCGGGCCTCGCGGCTGTGGTCTGGCGTGACGGAAGCGGCTGTGGTCTGGCTGTGGTTTGGCGTGACGGAAGCGGTTGTGGTCTGCCTGTGGGTGGTTTGGGGGTGGCGTCACCGCGTCTGTCACCGCTGTGGTTTGGGTGTGGTTTGTGGCGTCACCGTGTCTGTCACCGCGTCTGTCACCACTGTGGTTTGGGTGTGGTTTGTGGGTGGTTTCACTGGTTTGAGTTTGACGGAAGCTATTTTGCACTTTTGCTCTGTTAGCTTAGCTCAAATGGGTTTACACTTTTAGCTAGGGTTTCACTTTCAATTTGGTGGCGTGGGCGTGGAGCGTGTGGTGTGGACGTCACGTGCGGTTTTATTTTTTTTTTTTAAATACATTAGCGGGTCGGGCCGGGTCATAGAAGGCCCGAGCCCGAGCCCGAATTTAATCGGGCCTAAAAAATTAGGCCCAAGCCCGAATTTTAATTTTAAAATTCATTCTAAAGCCCGGAAAAATTGGTAGGCTACTCGAGCCAAAATTGGCTAGGCTTTTTGCCATCCCTACACACAACAGTACTAGAACTTTTGAGCTCTCACAAAACTCTTTATATCTTTCAAAACAAAGAAGAGAACTTTTTATGAAAAATGAGATATCAAATGAGGATGTGCATTCATCTATTTATAGCTAAAATCATAAATAAAATAATTATTTTTTTTTCTTTTCATTTTGTCAAATGTATCGGCTTCTTCTTCCTTGTCAAATTATGCTACCTTTTTTTTCAACAATCTTCTAAATTATTGGCTTCTAGATAGTCATCTCTTTGACATTCTCCCACTTGGAGATTTGATTGAAAACCAAACAATCTCCACACCATCCTTTCTGCTTCGCATTGACATGTTGCTTACGTCTCTGCTAGGCCACAAGAGGATCTACTCCATACAAACTTATCAGTATTAATTGACTTGATCATAACATCTGCTAGGTTCTTCTTTGTGTTGATTCTCTGCAAATCTATACTTCTATCTTCCACTACTTCTTGAACGAAGTGATATTGAACCCCTATATGTTTTGTCCTGGAATGAAAGGCTAGATTCTTTGTAATGTGCAAAACACTCTGACTGTCACAAAACACATGAATTTTCTCTTGTTTGTGCCCGAGCTCCTCAAGCAACCTTTATATCCAAATAGCTTCCTTGCAAGCTTGTGTAGTTGCCATGTATTATGCTTCTGTCGTAGATGAAGCCACAACAGTTTGTAGTTTTGAAACCCAGCTTACAGCTCCTCCAGCAAGTGTAAACACATAACTAGTAGTAGATTTTCTTTTATCAAGGTCACCTATGAAATCTGAATCCACATAGCCTCTGACAGTAAATTCTGACCCTCTATAACATAATGCAACATCTGAGGTTCCTCTGATGTATTTTAGAATCCTCTTCATTATTTGCTAATGTTCTCTACCAGGATTTACCATGTATCGACTAACTGCTCCCACTTTTTGTGCAATGTCTGGTCTTTTACAAATCATAGCGAACATCAAACTTCTCATTACTGATGCATACGGTACTTGAGATATCTCCTTCCTCTCTGCTTCATTGTTAAGACACATACTTGAGGATAACTTGAAATTAACAGGAAGTGGGGTAGAAATTGCCTTACAATCTTGCATGTTGAAGCGTCGCAAAATTTTCTTCAAGTAATTCTTCTGTGATAGCCAAATCTTCCTGTTATTTCTGTCTCGGTGAATTTGCATCCCTAGAATTTTGTTTGCTGGTACCAAGTCCTTCATTTCAAACTCCGTAGCCAACTGTGCCTTTAATTCTTGGACTTGATCTTTGTTGGGGCCTGGGACCAACATATCGTCCACATACAATAGCAAAATGATAAAATCATTATCCTCAAATCTCTTGTAATAAGCACAATGGTCTGAATTGAGTCTGTTGTATCCAAGGCTCATGATGAAGGAATTAAATCTCTTATACTAACACCCCAGCGCTTGTTTGAGACCATATAGAGATTTGTTCAATCTGCAAACCAAGTTCTCATTGCCTATTTCAGCAAAACCGTCTGATTGGAGCATATAAATCTCTTCTTCAAGTTCTCCATGAAAAAATACAGTTTTCATATCTAACTGTTCTAGATGTAGGTCAAATGTAGCACACATTGCCAAGACTACTCTGACTGTTGTAAGTCAAACTACCAGAGAAAATGTCTCATTGAAGTCAATACATTCTTTCTAAGCATATCCCTTTACCACCAATCTTGCACGATACCGCTCCACTTGATTATTGCTATCACGTTTCATCTTGTAGACCTATTTGTTTCCAATGGCTTTTCTTCCATGTAGTAGTGACACAAGTTCCCATGTCTTGTTCTTGAGTAGAGCTTCAATTTCTTCCTGCATTGCTGCCATCAACAAAGTAACATCTGAGTTGTTTAAATTTTCATGGAAAGTTAATGGCTCTCAATCATCTATTAAAAGACAATATGCAACATTGATCTCTGTAACGTACTCTGAGTGCCAAGTTGGTGGTCGTCTCTCACGAGTTGACCGACGAACTTCTAGAGCTTCAGACTTGACTAGTTCTTATTCCTAGTGCTTTGATGATGCTTCAGAAGACTCTGAATCTTTCTGATTATTTTCTACATATACCAGTGTAGTTTCTAACTTTTCTTTCACAGTACTATCATCACCATATTTCTTTTGCATTTGATCTTCTATAAAAATAATATCTCTGTTGATTACAATCTTGTGGGCAGTGTGATACCACAGACGATACCCCTTTACACCATCAGCATACCCCAAAAAGATATACTTCCTAGATTTTGGATCTAGCTTTGTTCTTTCTTGGGCATTATACATTACATACACAGAACATCTAAATGTATGTAAATGAGAGTAATCAGTTGGCTTACCTGTGAACATCTCCATCGGCGTCTTCAACTCAATAGTTGTTAATGGAGATCGATTTACTATATAATAAGCAATTTTGGCTGCTTCAGCCTAAATGAGTTAGATAGACCAGTAGTCCTCAACATAACTCTTATCCTCTTTATAAAAGTTCTGTTCATCCACTCTGCCACTCCATTTTGTTGAGGAGTGTATGCCGCTGTAAACTGCCTCTGAATACCTTCTTGCTTACAGTATACAAGAAATGCACCGTCTGTATACTCTCCACCATTATCTATTCTTAAGCACTTGATCCTTTTTCTGGATTCAAGTTCAACCCGCGCTTTGAATTCCTTGAATACTGGAAACACATCTGACTTTTTCTTGATTGGATACACCCAACATCTCCTGGAGTAATCATCAATAAAAGTAACGAAGTACTTTACAACTCCTTGGGATAAAACTGGTGATTCCCAAACATCAGAATGAACTAAGTTTAGAATGCATTTACTTCTAGCATGAGATTTGCTAAACTTCAATCTATGCTATTTACTTATAACACAATGCTCGCAAAATGGTAAACTTACCAATTTGAGTCCCGGAAGCAGCTTTCACTCAGAGAGAATCTTCAAACCTTGTTCTGACATGTGGCCAAAACTGAGATGCCACATTATCGTTGACTCTTCTCTATTTGATGTGACAAATGCATCAGCTTTCTGTAGTGTTTCTCCTTGAAGCATGAATAAATTCGCACCGATCTTTTATGCCTTCACTAATACAAGCGCCCCTTTGAAAATTTTTATCATCCCATTTTTAATATGGGCTTTGCACCCAAAACTATCTATTTGTTCTCAAAATCAATAGATTTTTCTTTAGGCCTTTGACATATCGTACCTTCTGAATTGTGCGAATTGTACCATCATACATTTTTATTTTGACAGTATCAATAGCAGCGATCTCCAAGGCATGGTCATCGCCCATGTACATAGATTCTCTTGAGATAAGTTCATATGTGTGGAACCATTCCCTCCGAGAGGTCATGTGCCATGTTGCTCTTAAGTCTATAAGCTAGACGTTAGCTAACTGCTTCCTGCCTTCTGTAATACCTGCTGCCTCGCTATAAAGAATTTCACCATCATCCGAAGTATTAGCCATACAACCCTGAGCATTTGATGACTTAGGTGCTTTACCCTTTCTACTCTTATGATTGCTCTAACACTCTTTCTTCACATGCCCTTTCTTGCCACAATTGTAGCATTTCACATTCTTCCTACTTCTGGACTTTGATATTCCATGATTGTAACTCCCATTGGGGCCACATTCCATTGATCTCCCTCTCATTATTGATAGCGCTTCCGCTTGCTGCGAACTTGCCAGTCTGTCTTCTTAGCTTTTTTGCCTGCTTTCCTTGTTTAAGATGGAGGCTGCAACATCATAAAAAACTAGACTGTTCGTCGGGTTTCTATTCGTCAGATTGATGATGAGTTGATCATACGAATCTGGTAGACTTTAAAGTAAAAGCTCTCCACATTTATTTTTATATTTTTTTTTATGACCCAATGTTGTGAATTACGAAAATAGAGTCTTCAATGTGTTGATATGGTCGGTCACTGACGTAGATTCCGACATGTGAAGAGTATAGAGTCTCCTCTTTAAAAAGATTTTGTTGTGCAATAATTTGGTATCGTACAATTTTGTGAGAGTATCCCATATTTCCTTCGCTGTCTTTTTCTCTGCCACACTAGATAGCACCTCGTCTGCAAGTGCTAAGTGTAAATCAGCAATTGCATTGCCATCTATCTTGTTCCACTTGCCATCATCAGTTATCTCTATGAGTCTTTCTCTAATTACTGCCAAGTAATTGTTTTTTCTCAGAATAGCTTTTATCTTCATTTTCCACAACGAGAAATTATTCCTGTTGAACTTCTCAATCCCGTTGAACAGTAACTATATATGTGAACAGTAACCTCATGTGAACAGTACCCAATTCCAAAAAAATACAATCAAAGGCTTTGATACCGCTGTTAGCAATGTTATGGGTGAAGTAGAATCACAGCTAAAATGAAATTGGACAAAAAATGAAAAAAAGCACACACAAGGACACTAGAAATTATGTGGTTCGGCTTATAGCCGACATCCACGGGCGATGATAGAAGGAAAATATTTTACTAATGATATGAGGATTACAAGTATTGTAATATTTTGGCTCACTTCCCAGAACCTCAATATACCAAACCTCTCAAATCCTAGACACACAAGAGCACTAGAACTTTTGAGCTCTCATAAAATTCTTTCTGTCTTTCAAAACAAAGAAGAAAACTTTTTATGAAAAATGAGATATCAAATGAGGATGTGCATTCCTAGGGATGGCTAAAAAATTCGGATCCAACCTGGATCTGCAAAGATTCGGATCCAGAAAAATCCGAATCTGCATATTAAAAAATGCGGATCCGGATCCGCATTCGGATCCAGATGCACTTGCATCCAGAAATGCGGATATCCGGATTCGGATGCACTTACATCCGAAAATGCGGATATCTGGATCCGCATTTTTTATTTAATTATTAATTTAATTAAATTTCAATATAAAATATATATATAAGCTAAAAAGTCTAAAAGTGTGAACTTATGATATTATTGTATGTTATGCATTTTGAACTGTTAATTGTTGAATTATTAATTATGGAATTATAAATTTATAATTTGATTTTATTTGATATTATTTTTTATGTTTAATTTATATTGTGATATCTTTAATTATGGATTATGATGTAAGGTGTTATTGTATGTTATTCATGTTGAATTGTTAATTATTGAGTTATGAATTTATGATTAGATTTTATTTGGCATTATTAGATAAATTGTTGAATTTATGTTATTTTTATGTTTAATTTATATTGTGATAATTTTAATTGTGAATTTATGATGTTATTGTATATTCTTAACTATAAATTTATGATTGTATTTTATTTAATATCATTTTATAAAATTTTAAATTTTAAATTATATTTTAAATTATTAAAATTTAATATTTGCGGATCTGGATATCCGGGATATCCGCCCGCAATCCCTGTAGATATTATCCGCATCCGAACGGATATTACCCGCATTCGGATCCTCATATATTTTTCCGGATCCGAATGCAGATCTGAATGTGAAATTATTATTGTAGATCCGAATCTAGATTTGGGTGCATCCGGATCCAGATACGGATTTTGCCATCTCTATGCATTCCTCTATTTGGTAGCTAAAATCATAAATAAAACAATTGTTTTTTTTCTTTTCATTTTGTCAAATGTATCGGCTTCTTCTTCCCTGTCAAACTATGTGTAGAAAAGTTAGCACTAATTTTCAATAAACATGTGGCTAACATGTTTACCACAATTCGCATGCAAAACTTTCAATTTGGTAGGTAGAGTTTGGTGAAGAAAATGGTGCCAAATTGTTGAATTTTTTACCAATTATTGAAGACTTTTGTTGCATGGTTGGTGAAGTTTTTCCTATAAATAGCAAGAGCTTATTCATTTCTAATGCATTTCAAACTTGAGAGAATTTGAGAAAGTTTCAAATTTAGAGAGAAATAATTCATTAGAGAATTATTGTGAGAGTGAGCAATTGGAGAGTGTGGACAATTGAGAATTATTTTTCTTTCAAGTGTGTATGAGAGTACTAGGTGTATTTGGGTTATGGGAAGTGAGTTTTCTTTACTCAAATATTGTACTATAAATAATTGTTAATAATACAATTATTTTCTCTTACTCCCGTGGACGTAGGCATAATCGCCGAACCATATTAAATTTTTGTGTCATTTAATTTTATAATTATTTAGTGTGCTTGATTTCGTATTCCGCGCACAACACTATGCTACCTTCTTCTTTAACAATCTTCTAGATTATTGGCTCCCAGATGGGTTGGCTTCTAGATGCATCAATATCTGATCAGTCTTGGTTTTGTCCCCAGCGCATTCAATAAATGCACCCTTGATGATCACTTTCCATTGCTGAGAAAAATTAATAATAATAAGCCATAAATTAACCGAAAGCAAGCAGAACCTGTCAAGAAACAAATGGATTCTTCAACAAAGACTCAACACAAACACAAACACAATGAAGAAGAAGAAGAAAATGAAGAAGAAACGTTTTCATTTGCCATGCAACTGGCAACGAGCATAGTGTTACCTGCGTCTATGCAAGCGGCAGCAGAACTTGGAGTCTTTGAGATTATAGCCAAAGCAGGTCCAGGGGCTAAACTCTCTGCAGCAGAAATTGCAGCACAGATGCCAAGCCGAAACCCCAATGCAGGGGTGATGCTTGACCGGATCCTTCGGTTACTTGTGACCCACCGTGTGCTTCGTTGCTCTCTTTCATCAGCTGGTGATGATCAGAGGCTGTACAGTCTTGCACCTGTGGCCAAATACTTTGTGGCTAATCAAGATGGTGTTTCATTCTGTCCCCTCTTGGCCATGCCTGGAGACCAAGTCATGCGAAATATATGGTTTGTCTTATTAACTTTAAACATCTTCTAATTTTAAACATTTTTCCAACTCAATTAACGTCAGTATGCAGATTTGAAGCTATAAAGCATGAGAAAGTCTTTGATACTCCCTTTGTGTATACTCTCTTTTGCATATTCTTTTTAATTGTACTCGCTAATTTGACAAGCAAGATTATCTTTTAAAGACGTTTGGACAAAGTTAAAAGATTAAAAAAGAAAAATATAAATTCTAATGAATTATTTTTTATATTTTTATATACTAGTTGGAGTTTATTTATTTATTTTGTTTCCTTTAATTTTGTTCAGATGATTAATTAGATGGCCAGATGTCGGCATCAGATTTCTCAAAAAAATATTAAATATTTTACTAGATTAATTGCTGACAATTCCTTTTTGTGTATGTAATTAATAATAATAATATTCTAAATTTTATTAGGTATAAGCTGACAGACACAGTTCTTGAAGGAGGAATTCCATTCAACTTGGTTCATGGAATGGGAATCTATGAGTATGCATGCAGTGATTCTAGATTCAACAGAGTTTTCAACAATGCAATGCTGAATCACACTACCGTAGTTATGAATAGAATCCTTGACTCTTACAAAGGCTTTGAGCAAATTAATCAGCTGGTGGATGTCGGTGGTGGCCTTGGAGTCACTCTTAATATAATCACTTCTAAATATCCTCATATTAAAGGGGTTAATTTTGACTTGCCTCATGTTATTCAAGATGCTCCACCTTATTATGGTATACTATCTACTTATTATTAAGTTCTATTATTTTTAATTTAGACTTTTACAAACTCAATGCTTTGTTAATCCACGCGTGGTGTGTATGTATATATATTGGGTGTAGGTGTGAAACATATTGGAGGAAATATGTTCGAAAGAATTCCAAAGGGGGATGCCATTTTGATGAAGGTTAGCTAAAGATTTAATTGAAGCACAAATTAATTTTCATCCTTTGTCTTTGTGTTAATTATCAATTTAGTCATTATGTTTAAAAATTACGCAAAAAGTTCCTGGTAGTATTTTATCTATCTCATAATGTCAAATTTGTTAATTTGTAAGTTATATATCAGAAGAAATATATTATTTTACCTTGAGAAGTTTTGTCCAACCGTATAGAAGCATTAATGGAGTCATGTCTTTTTTTCAAAAAAAAAAAAAAGTTTGTGTAAAAGGTAAGAGTGACGGGAAACTTAAATAAAACTGTTTGAAAATCCCTATGTTAGGCCCTTAGGGGCATGACAATAGGTTCGTCGATGACTAGTGCTAATCAATAATAATATTTTGCAGTTGATACTTCATAATTGGGGCGATGAGCAGTGCTTGAGTTTGTTGAAGAATTGCTACGAGGCTATTCCAGAAAATGGAAAGATAATTATTATTGAAAGCATGCCAACGGTAATTCCTGAGGCTACACCAACCGCCAAAACAGCCTCCATGGTAGATATAATTATGTTAATGCAATTTTCAGAAGGAAAGGTACGAACCAAACAAGAATTTATGGCATTAGCAACTGAAGCTGGATTTAAGGGTGTCAATTATGAATGTTTTGTTTGTAACTTTTGCATCATCGAGTTCATCAAGTGATTAAATTACATGCTTGCTTGCCTAATTATGGTATGTATTATTAGTTTTGATCCTCAAACGAAAAATAATATTGGGCAGTACGACCACACTGTATTACCTACACATTGTTGTAATAAAATTATGTTAAATGTGTTATATTTTGTTTTTCATGTATGGGAGAATTACACTTTACACTCTTAAATTTTATTTTTATTACTTTAGTATAGATTATTAATGTATATTTTATCCATGATGTTAGAACATCAATTGAAAAAAAAAATACATTGTTAAAGGATAAAAGTGATTCTTAATTTTCACATACAAATTGGTCTTTCGAAAACCAATTAAAGCGACCTAATTTATCTATCAAAATGTAAGTTATATACTTTAACATTGTTTCATTTTATCAAACATTATGACACTTTAAAAATCTATCAATATGCCACTAAATGAGTGTACAATGGAATGCACTTTTTTCTCACATATATATATGACAATCTATCATTATAGACAGGTACTTATTATAGTTGACAATATCTGTTACTTCTTAATTTTGATGATGAATTCTTAGAGGTTAGGTCCAGTCGACAGTTTTATCTCATTAGCTGAAATTGGACTTTCGTATCTTGTCCATTGGTGAATTTTACCTATTTGAATGAATTTAAGATAATTATTATATATGATAAAGGGACATTAATAACTTGGGTTCCCTACATGAGTCCCAAGTGCAATTAAACTTTATTTACTTATATTAAATTATTATTAAACAATTATTGTATGTATATGATATTTGAAAGCATATTTTAGGGTGCGAATAGGTCCAGTCATCTATAAAACTTGAAGTTTTTAAGTTACTAGTAAGAATAATTAATTAATTAATTAAACTAATTAATAATATTCTTTCTTCGATACGAAGAGTGATTATTGTCACACGCTTTATTTAAAGTTCATTTAATTGAATTTAAATAAATAAATTGATTATAATTCTTTCTTAAAGATTTTGCCACTAGGAAACATTTAATTAATATATAAAGTAAGAAGAGCAGAAAATAAAACAAGTTTGACAAAAAATAAAATATTGAGATTAATTTTTGTTTACCAGTTCAGAGCTATAGTATACAATAGCAAAACCATAACCATACACCGGGGTAGGTGATGCATCACAAGTATGGATAGATACAGATCCATGCCTAGTAGCATGCCTTCTAGTTTATTCCGTTGATTTAGTAGATTATTTCATTGATTCAATTCAGCAGTAGATTCTACAATTAGTGAGGTATGTGAAAAGGATACATACTCAGTTCCAGGCACATCCATTGCAGCTTGGCCCATTGACCGTCTCGGTTATGTAGTTGGTGAGATTAGTTCATCAGTCAAGCCAATCTAGTTGCACGAGTAGATCCATACTGAGTTAGAGTAGAGCATATAGTAGTTTCCCAATTCCAACTAAAATTTTATCTAACAGATTGTGTATTGATCTTGAAATAAATATATTAGCTTGGGCATCTAAATTTTAGAGCTAATTTTTTTGTCTAAGTTATGCCCATGAACTACAATATATAAATGGTTGGACAAGCACACAATAGTTTAACTTTCTTTGTGTAATTACATTTCAATTGCTAAATGCATGTGATTGAATTTAGTAATATAATAAAAAATGTCTTGAAATCATGAACTGGATAATCTTTTACTTCATGCTTATCCAATCCTGTCATAAAAAACCTATGAAAATTAATTAATTGGCAATTGGCCGAAGCATTCTGAACAACGAAAAAGTTAGAATCTTCTTAAAAATTTTGGGTTTTAACAATTTGCACAGCTTCATGTTTTACAATAATTTGTTATTTTTAGTGTAAAAATTTTCATAACAAAATTCATTCTAGCTACAATATCATTACTTTTTAAAAAGAAAACTTAATGTCAAGAGAATGACGAGATATTAGATATAAAAAATTTGATTATGTAGAAGGGCGGCGCTCACTTGATCAGCTCTCTTATTTATAAACTATAAAACATACATGCATATTTAAAATTTAGCTGGAATATGGAGTTACCAAAGAAATAAGAGGAGATTTCTTATGTTTACTAGATCCAGTTGATTGAGTCATGTCCACAGCTTCCTCTCTTTCTCCTCCACAAGGCAGTGACCAATAAAACTTGTTTTAAAGACTTGCCAATGCAAGCTCATTTTCTTTCATCATAAACTCTATGCCAGGGCAAATTCTTCTACCAGCTCCGAACGGAATGAAATGAAGATCATTGCTAGGAATTATTGAAGAATTTACTAAGAACCCCTTAGGCCAAAATTCTTCAGCTTGATCCCACGAAGCATGGTCTTTGGCGATTGCCCCATAATTAATGTACACTTGCATTCCCTCAGGAATATCATAGCCATTTATTTTAACAACCTAAGTCGATTGCCGAGAAAGTAGTATTGGGATTGGTGGATGAATGCGAAGAGTCTCTTTAAACCTAGCTTTTAAGTAATCTAATTTATCCAAATCATCCTCTGTTACATTTGATTTGTCGACCAACAATTTCTAATTTCATTTTGACCAATGGGCTTATAGCCTAATGGGAGAGCTATTGCACTCACAATATTGAGAGTAAGGGTTCGAGCCCTTATAAAAATATTTATAAGGGTTATTTAAAAAAAAAAATTTCTAATTTCATTTTGCACTTCCTTCATAATCTTTGGGTGCCTTAAAGATCTGTCATTGTCCATTCTAGAAGAGTGTATACTATGTATGTACCATCCCTAAACGTATTCTACACAAATTATATTTGTTTATCAAGATCATTAATAATCCAAGAGTATTAGTTCATATGCCAAATAAGTCGAAATACATATTTTCTGCACCAATTTTTTTTTTTTTTTTGGGACAAATGTGCACCTAATTTATATGCCAGAAATGATAAACGTACCCAGATTCAAAGAGACCGAGAAGACCCAAATGGTAGTGTTTTGCAATTTTAATAAATCTCACGCGTGTTTCACGTGATAAACAGAAAAAAAAATAAAATTAAAAATAAAATCCCTTTTACCCAACTCACTCTAAAACGACCCATCAACACCACTCTAGCTCCTTCACTTGTCTTCGCCATCTAAGTATGTTTTATTTTTTAATTTATTTTTTTCAGTTTTGGTATTTGATTTGCTCGGTGATGGGTTTGTTTTATATGATGATGGGTTTTTTTTTTTTTTTTATGGCATTTGGGAAAATTTGTATTTAATGATATGTTCCATTTCGTATGACTGCATGGAGTGTTAAAAAATATACACTGGGTTTCATTTTCTATGGTGATGGTTTTCATTTAATGGCATTTGGTCTTGAGCTTTCATGGAAATTTTAAATTGATGATGGGTTTCATTTTGTTTAAGTGTTAGGAGTGTTGGAAAATGTATATTATATATTTTAGATTGTTGAGGTTCATAGTAGTAAAAAGCTAAGGTTTTGTTTTCTTTATATTGAATTATATTCTAACCAGTATATGATTGCCTGATTGGGGATAGTTTTATATTTGTCAGTTCCAGTATTCTCTTAATCACATTGTCATCTAGCACATGTGAACTTCGAAGCTCACTGGGAATATGTGAAGAATGCGGTGATCATAAGGAGTGGTTAGATGTTAAAGCTTTGAATGCGTAGAAAGTTAGCATTGTAGATTGAAAGTTTATTCGTTAAATTTCAGTTATTTCATAAGGAACTTGAACGGATGTAACAATGTGAAGCACGAAGGTGATTGTTCGAAGATGAACTAGGAATGAGGTAGACAATAAGAAGAAATGATTTCATTAAATTATTGTAAGAGGTTATTGTATTATATTTTCTATTTAAGTGTTATTTTTAGTTGTTTAAATTTGAATTTATGTGCTAGACAAAGATCTGTTCTGATCAACCTAGCAACAATACTTAACTGTAACATATGTCTCAGTGAATGTAGTTGATCTTTATATGGTTTCTTTCTGTTCTGGATCCTGCATTATTAAAAGAGCATGTCAAATCTGTCTCAGTTATTCATTTGAGCTTGAGAAGGAAACTGATATATTATAGGCACTTCATTAACATTTTTTTTCATTATCTTTCAATTTTTTAATCGCATTGGAAAATTTCTTTGAAAAGACAAGTTATTTGAAAATTTTCAGGCTATATATATTTTAAACACTACTTTTGCACACCAATATACATGCAGATAAACACCACTTTTGCAGTAACAGAAGCCAACAAAATCTATATTACAATTTAAGCTCATCGAGCATCATACCCACAAAAAAACTATAGTATTTGAAATGTCATCAAAAGCACATCACATTACTTTTACAGCATCTGTATTTTAAAAAAATTCCATAATATACCAACACATATACACCACTTTTGCATCAACAACAAGCAACAAAATCCAGATTACAATAATAATAATAAAAAAAAATCAAGACTTTGGCTTTTCTATTACTTCTCTCTCAGTGGAATTTGCCAATATCTTCTTCTAAGTTGTTGTCAACCTCATCAAGGTCTTCAACTTCGTGGTCTTCTTCCAAACTTTCCATTTCTACACAATAAATATAATCCATATTAAATGTAAATAAATCAAAATTGACATAGTAATTAACAAACAATGCTACATACTAAAATCAAATGCCCATTAAATAAACAAGACCCAAACCAAATTTACTTGAGCGAAGTAGACCATTTGAGAGCATATATAACCAAATGAACGATCACACATGCTAAAATCAAATACCAAAACATAAAATAAAAATAAAATTGGAACTAGAAGAGTGAATAGCAAAAAATTGAAAAAAAAACCGAATACCATATTATAAAAAAATAAATAAATTGAAACTACAAGAGCTAAGTAAGTGCAAAAGATGATTGACTTACCAAGAGCAAGGAGCAACCAAAAGATGTTACAATCGTGCTTGATGGTGAACCGATTGGAGATGGGTATAAATACGATTTCATTGAAATTTTGAGAAGGAAATGGAGAGAATGGCTATATATCTTTGTTACTGCTTGTTTTTTTTATTTTTATTTTTATTTTGCTGTTGATCACGTGACAATCACGTACAACTAATTAAAATTCCTAAACGCACATATTATTGCCGTTTCTGTCTTCTCAGTCTCTTAAATTCTCGGTACGCCAGCACTACTGCTATTGTTTATATGCAATTCTATTGTTATATGTTGAAAAATTAGGGGTAGAGGCCCGTAGGGCCAACAGTTTCAAGCCCAAACACAATTCCAAGAAAGATAAGGCTGTGTTGGGCTTGCATATTTGTTGTAGATTTTATGTAACCAAGTTTGCTATTTTTTAACAATAGCCCTCGTCGAAACAAAATCCTAGATCCTCTACTACTGAAAAAAATAATTTCTTAAGTAATATTTGTGATAGAATTTGTTTCCCTATAATAAATGACTAAAGAATAATAATTTACAAACTCGATTCCACGTTGATTTGACCTTGTGCACGGAAAAATGGTTAAAAAATAACTATGTTGGTTCAGTAAATTGATCATTCTCATTTCTATGTTTTAAAATCTATTAAAAATTATAACTGAAAAAAAATAAAATGTTAAAAGTTAACAAATCTTCTTTAATGAGAACTTTGATAGATTTTGAAACATTGAGAAGAAAAATTACTAATTTTGACAAAGACAGGGGCTTTGATCATTTTCTCTACCTTCTGCTAAGTAAAATAAAAATAATTGGGGATTAGTAGATAATTGTGTAAAAATATAATATTCTTTCGGAAATGGTAAGATCTTTGGCGCAAAAAAGAGGGCAACCCGTATCATTTTGACTTGGTTCTGATTTCTTTATTTTTTTAAGAATACTGCTTCTCCTACCTGTATCAACTAGAACTTATTCATGGAAAACTTATCTGATTTAGATGGGAGAATAAAAATATGATATCTTGATCATTCTTTATTATAAATTTACGCTTGATATAAAATTTTTACAAACTTAGCATAACTACTTGGTTATGACTCCTTGTATTTACTAGGGTTGGGCAATTTTGGATTTGGATGAATCTTTCGAATTGAAAAATAATCCATTTGATTTTAATCCGAACCCCAAATTCTATCCGATCTGATCTAAATTAGTTTGGATAAGATGAATAGAAATAGGTATAGTTTTTTTTTTTTTGGAGTAGCAATAGTGCAGAGCAATGTAGATCCAATCGGATTGGATCAACCAAAATTCGATCTAGTCTAAATTAAATCCAATCGGATTTGAAGACAAATCTGAATTGGTTTTGATCGAATAAGATTGGATCTATCTGAATCCGATCCAATGCCCACCCTTAGTATTTACTTCCATTGTGAAAAATCTTGCGGACCTGCCCCAAATTTCTGAAAAAATGTACATTGAGAGAAAATTATCCCAATTAAACTTGTTTATTTTCAACTTTTTATGTGTGCGTTCATTAATTTACTAAAATATCAGTTTTTTTTCTTTTAAAAAAATAAACTAAATTATTTTGTACAATTTTTTGTTTTCTTTTTCAAAACGTTTTCAATGGATGAAAAATCTCACCTGTTGAATTTCATCAACTCTTATTTCTATTATATTTAAAGTCAAGTGACGTAAAAAGCATTCATAGTCAGCCGAACTACGTCCAGAGAGTGATATTTTTCTAGATACTAATTACATACGTCTTTTCAAAAATCTATGGATAGGGCAAATAGAGATAGCAAAGTCGCAAGCACTAGGAGAGCCTATGAGTATGAAGGACATGAAGAAGATGAAGTACACAATGAGTGTGTTAAGTGAATCGTTAAGATTAGAACCACCTGCGTGTGGAACTTTCAGAGAGCTATTAAAGACTTCGAGGACGAAGGATTTCGAATTCCCAAGGGATAGAAGGTAATTAATAATATATTATTTTCCTTTTGTATCATTAAATTTTCATATGTGTTGATTATTGATTAACAAAGATTTTATTTGGTTCATGCATGAAACGTTTTACATGCAGACACACTAGAGTATACATGCAACAGACAGAAATCCTAAATATTTTCCAAACCCAGAAGCGTTTGACCCATCAAGAATGAAAGAAATGATTCGATTGTTCCTTACTGTTACATGCCATTTGGAGGAGGACAGCACATATGTTTGGGTAATATCGAGCAGGTCTCCTCGAGGCCAATCCAGCTCGAGTAGAAGACCTCGAGGTCAGCCCATCTCGAGCAGAGCACTTGACCGCTGGCACGAAGATGGCCTTGCTAATAGTCAAAGATGGCTAAGGTCGAGGACCTCAAGACTGGTGAAGCCCCGAGCTCCTTCTTCTGCTCGAGGTCTTCAAACATCCAAGTATAACCCATCTCGATCAGTGATGGCACGAAGTGGATGCAAGATTCAAGTACAGCCGATTAGAGATAGTCTGACCCGTCTCTCCAACGACTCAATGCGATGATCGATGCCCGACCAATACCCCATGCAGTATGGTGCCGTCACTGTTACCAATGGCTGGCACACACCCCCACGGTGTCATCATTTCGTGCGAGCATGCCCGACACCATAATCAGGCCATGGGATCCCATGCCCACCTAGCATCCCACATTCCCAGGATATGGTGCAGTAATCTCGGTTGTCAGAGGGACCCAGACATCATAGATGCGGGAAAGGCTGCCCCCGAAGAAAAAAGTGCGGGAAAACGGAAGTATAAAAGAAAAATCGAAGTAAAGGTTTGGGGTTCCAGAATTTTCAGATTCTTCTTCTTTCTGACAGTTTTGTCATTTTTTGAGCTACGACCACTTTGATCAGAAAATCATTTTATTTCTCCGGTCTCTCTAACAAAGAGGGGTACAAAAAGAATAACCCGATCACTGACTTGAGCGTCGGAGGGTTTTCGCCGGAAAAATATTCGGCGACCCTTGACCTTGTTTTTTGTGAATACAGGCCCAAGGAGATCGTTGTTCCGGTGAATAAAGGAGAATTGAGGTTGGCAAGCATTCCTGCTCGAGCACCCTGCGAGTAGGAGTTTTGACACTATTCGAGAGCACGCAGAAAATCGTATCAGCAACATATGTCTTGGAAAAGATTATACAAAATTACAAATACTCTTATTCATGCATCATGCAGTAAGAAAATTCAAGTGGGAGAAGATGAACCCAGATGAACAAATGATAAGAGACCCAGACTTGTCTCCTACCAAGGATTCTCAGTTCGCCTCTATCCCTATGCCAATGATAATTAGTTAGCATGATGATTAATTTAAGTAGAGTCTTCCTTGTCAGTTTGTGTTGTTTTAAGCCTATCTATGTAAAAATTTGAATTTGGTTAATAAATGAAAGTTTATTTATGTAGGATTTTTTTTTGGGAGGGGGTTCAGAATTAAATAGTTTGAGACTTGATAAAAGCTGTAAGAATTCTTGGTTGATGATAATGAAACGTTGGAAACCAAAGAGACCAATAATCAATTTGCATTGAGACCTGGGGGTAATTGTTGGATTAGATTTATAATCGACCCAATTAAAAGCCGAATTGAATTTTTTTTCATGATCAAGCTCAAGAAAAATATGATTTACCCCTTTTTTTGGGGGAAAAAATGATTTGCTTAATTATCTCCATATTACTAAATAAAAATACTAAATGGCGATAATGTTGAGGGAAAGATGAGAGAAACAGAAGAGAAAAAGTGGGCAAAAAATCATCTTTTTTTCGACATTATTGCCGTTTAGTTGCACTTATTACTAAAAGTAAATTATATAGATACTAGTAATTTTTAAGCCCTTTAACAACATAATTTAGACATTCATTTGTATTTTTTAATTATTTTTTTGGCTAAAAAATGTATCTTTCAGACTATTCTACACATATGAAAAAATTGTTAGAAAAATTAAAAAGAAGAAGCGGATCAAAATTGGTAAATATAAAAAGATGATACTTTAAAAAAAATCTTTTCGCAGTTAATAAAACCAATGTTGAGAAAATGACAATGAAAAAGCTTTGTACTTATATTGGACCACAAAACATTTGGGGACAATAAGGTTAAAGTATCAGGTGATCTCCTCATCTGAGTTTCTCCTTAATCAAATAAAAGGTGAGTAATTAGCATTTATCAATTCAAACATTATTAATAAATGTGGCATAAAAGAAGATCTCATTAATAATTCATCATATTTTTTATTGTTTGTTCACAATTATATATATCTAGTGGCTTAACTGAATGATTTTTAATTAGCTAGATTTCTTTAGCCAGTCACCAAAGTTCAAGCTGTGGAAGGTTGAGGATGTTAGGAAATTTATGGGTGAAGTAGAACTACAGCTAAATGAGATTGGAAGAAAATAAAAAGCAAGCACAAATTTGGACACCAGAAATTACGTGGTTCGGCTTATAGCCTACATCCGCGGGCAAAGACAGAAGGAAATAATTTTATTATACTAGAAAAATAATAACTTCTCTCTAATAATAGAAGAGAATAATTATACTCTCTCTATAATTAGGAGAAAACTATTCTCACTTTCCAATACCCCAATTACACCCAATACTAAGAGTACTTATTTAACTCTCAAAATTCTCTCTAATACAAGAGAAAATAAATTTTCTAGGATGATTGAAATGAGGGAAGAGGCTCTCATTTTATAGCTACAATTTGGATACTATTCATTATTTATTTATTATTATTTTATTATTTTTTTATATTTTTTTTCTTTTTCAACACGGCCTGCGGTGCAGTGTTGAAAGTTTGCCATCGCCCATCTAGAAAGGCGGTGCCAACTTTGACATTCTCCCACTTGAAGATTTGATTGAGAACCAATCAATCTCCACACCATCCTTTCGCCTTTGCCATTTACATGTTGCATACGTTTATGCTAGGCCACAAGAGGATCTACTCTATAGAAACTTGTCAGTAATGATTGGCTTAGTCATAACATCTGCTAGATTCTCCTTGGTATGGATTTTCTATAAATCTACACTTCCATCTTCCACTACTTCTCGAATGAAGTGATATTGAACCCTTATATGTAGATGATCGAGCTTTGAAATAGCCAATGAGGTGAGTCCAGAGGAATCGGTGACTTTGAAAGAAGTAGCCAATGAGGCTCAGAATAGGGAGATCCAAGAAATAATGGATCGGATGGAGAAACAAATGGAGACTCTGACCTCCATATTACAAGAACTCAGGGATGGACAGAGAAAAGCATGTAATGACGTCCCTGAATCCAGCCGTGGGAACGCTCCCATTCGGGAAAATGGACAGAGAAAAGCATGTAATGACGTCCCTGAAGCCCAAAGACCTAGGGCACCAAACGTTGTCGTGAGGGAGGAGACAAACATGGAGGAAAGAGGGTCTCGTCAGCACTTGCAGGATATAGCCCAAACCTCCCATGCGGAAGAACTGGAGGGGGAGGTGCGTAGGTTGGCCCAAGTTGTGGAGGACCTCCGGGGAAACGGAAAGAGCCTAAGTTGGAGAATAATGCTGGACAATGAGTCCCCGCTCTCAACGGAGATCATGGGTGTCACGATCCCACATGACTTCCGCTTCCCGGATTTAAAATTTTCAGGAAAAAGTGATCCGTTGGTGCACATAGAGCGGTTCAATGACATGGCGGAGTGCGAGGTGCATCGGCGGCCCGAGGTGCGAGGGCCTTCCAGCTCACTCTTGAAGGAAGGGCAAGAGAATGGTACCGCGAGTTGCTGCAGGAAGCATCCCGAGCTTGAGCAGATGTGTAGGGAGTTTGCAGAGCAATTTCGGGCGCAGTGACCCCGAAGATGATATGATGAGGCTGTCGGAAGTAAGACAGAGGGAGGGAGAACCCGTTCGGGAGTTCGTCAAGAGGTACCACAGATCGGTCCTAGATCTTGGCGCGTTTAATCATCCTCAAGCGCTGAGAGGACTGAAGGACGGGATCCGGATGGGAAGGCTATGGTATAATCTGCGGAGTCCTTCGATCTGTTCATATTCGGACGCGTATGAACAGGTAAAAATGGATATGGTAATTGAAGAGGAAAAGGCTGCAAAGCTGAGAAGTGAGCAGGGCAATGGAGCAAAGAGGAAGGAGAAAGGAGGTCCTGCAGAGAGCATGAGCTTAAAGCAACAAGGGACCGGGTTGCCCGTCTGACCACTACGGAGAGCTCCCCACGCGGATGATTCCCTGCCACCTCGCGGTCTCGAGTCGGGATCACGAGGAGTATAGGCGTCACGACGACCACCCATCCCATGACCGACCACCAGCGGACTGCGGTGAACCGCAGCAGGCGGATCGTCCATTGCCACCCCGCAGAAGTTTCCCAAGGATCGGGCGATATAGATGGTGGAGGCGAGCCCAGCTTACAGGCGATACACGAGGTTGAAGGTATGTCTCGAAGAGATACTTCAAGTGGTTGAGGAGCGAGGACTGCTGAGCCCCCCAACACTGATGGCCAAGTCAGCTGGCAAACGAGACAAGGGGCGGTTCTGCCGTTTCCATGGTGACCACGGCCATTCCACATCACAGTGTTGTGATTTGAAGAACCGGTGGAGGATACGGTTAGGAATCGGTGCTTGGACGAGTTTATTGAAGGAGGACATCCGGTGGTTGAGCGACGACGGAGGAAGATGATCGAGCTTATGAAATAGACTTGGAACCGCCGGCCACAAGGGTGATCTCAGGAGGGCCCACGATGGCAGGAAGTTCAAACAGGGCTCGGAAGAACTATTGCAGATATGCTGCTGCCAGTAGAGAGGTCCTGTTCACTTGCCCATTGCCAAAAGGCCAAGGTCCGGCAGGTGCCCATTATGTGGACAGAGGAAGACGAGGAGGGGGTGTTATACCCCCACGAGGATGCCCTGGTTGTGAAAGCGAACATAGCTAACAAGGAAGTTGACCGAATACTGGTAGACTCGGGAAGCTCGGTGGATATTCTCTTGAATCCACACTCGAGGATTTGGGAATAGCAGTCGCGACCCTCGAGCGGACGAGCACTTCCTTGAAAGGATTCGGGGAGGAAGGCGCTGCCTCGGGAATCATCAGTTGGCGAGTAACCATGGGCTCGAGGCCTTTTGAAAAGAATATGATGTTAGACTTTGTGGTGGTAGATGAAGCCGACCCAAACCGAGCGATCTTGGGAGGCCGTTCATGAGGATCAGCCGAGTCGTGCTATCCACCACTACTTGGCTCTAAAGTATCGAGTGAATGGGATCTGTAGGGGTCGTAAAAGGCGACCGGAGGGTGGCGAGGAGCTACTTCTGTTGTGGCAGCCAAAGAAACCATCGCGAGATAACCTCAGCTGGACTCGAGGGAGTCGAGGAATGGAAGGCGGGAGCCGGTGAGAAGGCTGGAGGAGGTCGAGTGAGGCGAGATGACCCAGGAAGAAAATCTGGATCTGCTCGGGCATTAGCGAGCAGTTGAAAGAAAATCTAGTGGAGTGTCTATGAGCACATGCTGATGTGTTCGCATGGACGCATGAGGATATGCCTGGAATTGACTCAGAAGTGGCGTGTCACAGGCTGGCAATACGGAAAGATGCTAAGCTAGTGAGGCAGCAGAGGAGATGCGTCAACCAAGAGAGATATGAAGCCATCAACTGCGAGGTGGAGAAGCTGCTGAAAGCGGGATTCATAAGGGAGGTCTCCTACCCCGAATGGATCTCGAATGTGGTGCTGGTAAAGAAGTCAAGTGGGAAATAGAGAATGTGCGTGGACTTCACAGATGTGAACAAAGCTTGCCCTAAAGATAGCTTCTCGTTACCAAAGATAGACCAACTGGTGGATTCTACGGCGGGGCACGGGCTGCTTAGTTTTATGGATGCATTCTCGGGATATAACCAGATTCCCATGCACCGATCAGACGAGGAATGCACAGCCTTCATCACCATTCAGGGACTGTACTGCTACAAGGTCATGCCCTTCGGCTTGAAGAATGCGGGGGCAACATACCAGAGGCTGGTGAACAAGGTCTTCAAGCCATTGATCGGTCGAACGATGGAGGTGTATGTGGATGACATGATCACTAAGTCTAAAGATGCGGAGGAGCATGTAAGATATTTAGAGGAGACCTTTGCACATTTAGAAGAGACCTTTGCACTTTTAAGAAAGTACCGGATGAAACTAAACCCAGAGAAGTGTGCCTTTGAGGTCGGTTCGGGAAAATTCTTAGGCTTCATGGTCAGTCACAGAGGGATCGAGGCCAATCCGGAGAAGATAAGAGCAGTGGTGGAAATGAGGTCCCCCCGTAGCCTCAAGGAGATACAAAGCCTTACCGGTAAACTGGCATCCCTCAATAGATTCGTATCTTGAGCCACGGATAAATGCCGAGTCTTCTTCTAGGAAATGAAGAAAGGCAGGAAGACAAAGTGGACGCCAGAATGTGAAGCGGCGTTCCAACAGTTGAAAGAATACTTGCTGAAAGCTCCATTACTGTCTACACCTCGAGCAGGGGAGGTATTGTTTCTGTACTTGGCTGTGTCCCAATAGGCAACGAGTTTAGTTCTGGTAAGGGAGGAGTCAGGGGTGTAGTACCCTGTTTATTACACGAGCAGAGCTTTGCTGGAAGTGGAGACTCGATATCCACTGATGGAGAAATGGGCACTGGCCCTGGTCACAGCAGCCCGAAAGTTGAGGCCTTATTTTCAGGCGCATTCAGTAGCGGTTCTAACAAACCAGCCACTCAGGCAGACTCTGCACAAGCTAGAGACCTCCGGAAGGTTGGTGAAATGGTCGGTGGAGCTCAGTGAATTTGACATCAGCTACCAACCTCGAACAGTTATAAAAGCTTAGTCCTTAGCTGACTTCGTGGTCGAGTGCACTGCAAGGGATGAGGAGACGGAGAGCGAGCCCCCACCAGATTCCTAGGCCTCGACCAACACATGGATAGTCACAGTAGATGGATCTTGTGGAAATCAGGGAGGCGGGAGTGGAGTTGTGCTCCTTAGTCCAGAAGAGGCGGAGATGCTGATCTGTTGTGAAATTGGAATTCGAAGTTACCAACAATCAGGCCGAGTACGAAGTCGTAATAGCGGGATTAAAGCTCGCCTCGGTAGTAAAAGCAGAAGAGGTAAAGCTTCGAACAGACTCACAGCTAGTGACAAACCACCTCAACGAAAGCTTCCAGGCGAAGGGGGAGAAGATGGAAGCCTACCTACGGAAGGTGAAGCAGCTAATGAAGGGTTTCGAGCTGTAGAGGTGGAACAAATCGCAAGGGGAAAGAATTTTCGAGCTGATATGATAGCTCGCATGGCAGCCGCATCCGACCCTAAAATACAGAAGTCTATCCTTTTGGAAATCAAGACCTACTCGAGCATCGAGCAGGGGGACGAGGTGATGAGCTTATCAACGAGCAACACCTGGATGGAGCCAATTGTTTCTTACCTCAAGGAGGGAGTGTTGCCTGTTGACAAGAAGCAAGCCAGGAATTTAAAGTGTAAAGCGGCCAGGTACACTCTCATCGATGGGATCTTATATAGACGGGGGTACACCCTCCCCTTGCTGCGGTGTTTAGACCAGGAGGAGGCGGATTATGTCCTCCGAGATATACACGAAGGAATTTGCGGCAATCATTCTGGCGCGAGGTCTTTGGCTTTCAAGGCCTTGAGGCAAGGATACTTTTGGCCCCGCATGCATCAAGATGCTCGGAGAAGACCGGAGGCTGCAAGAGTTGCCAGAGTTTTGCCAACTACCTAACTTCGACCTCGGAGAACCTTACGGTGATGAACTCACCATGGCCGTTTGCTCAATGGGGAATTGACTTGATCGGGCCACTGCCGAAAAGGAGAGCATCTGCCACCCACGCCATAGTCGCAATCAATTATTTCACCAAATGGGTCGAATTGGGAGCCTTGAGCAGTATCACAGAAGGTAAAACCACTGACTTCATCTGGAAAAATGTGATTTGCAGGTATGGGATTCCTCATGTATTGGTCACAGACAATGGGAGACAGTTTGACAACGGCAAGTTCAGAGACTTCTGCCAAAATCTGGGGATAGAGTTGAAATTTTGCTCTCCCTCACACCCATAAGCCAATGGACAAGTGGAAGCCGCGAACAAGACCATAAAACGTCTCCTGAAGACCAGACTTGGCGAGCAAAAAGGAGCCTGGGTGGACGAGCTGCCTGGTGTCTTGTGGGCTTATAGAACGACACACAAAACGGCCACTAGAGAGACCCCATTCTCCTTGGCGTTTGGACACGAAGCGGTTGTTCCTTCTGATATAGGAATGGGGACGCACCGAACAAAACACTTCAATGAGGAGCAAAACGACGAGCAGATGTGTGCAGGTCTGGACTTGCTGGAAGAGAAGAGAGAAAGGGTCGCTGCTAAGATCGCAGAATACCAACAGAGAGTGGCTCGTTATTACAACCGAGATGTGCACATTCGCCGGTTCCAAGTGGGTGATTGGGTACTCAGAAGAGTCAATCAGAACACGAAGGACCCGAGGCAAGGTGTATTAGGGCCGAATTGGGAAGGTCCTTATCGAGTCACTCAAATAGCCGGACCAAGAGCATACCGGCTAGCCCATCTGGATGGACGAGAGGTCAAGAGGCCATGGAACGCACAACTCTTGATGAAATACTTCCATTAAGTTTCCTTGTGTTGTGAGCGTTAATGTAAAATTCCTTCCCGAAATGGGGACGTGTAAAAACTCGAATATGTGTAAGAGTAAGAAAAACATTTGTAATATAAATTCAAGTTGAAGCCAAGCAACTCGTGAAGAACGCTAAGGTCAGAAGTCCCAAAGCCTAAGCCTTAGGCGGGACGGTACCTAGCGAGGCCAATTGCATGCCGAGCAGAAAAAGCTCATGAAGAACGCTAAGGCCAGAAGTCCCAAAGCCTAAGTCTTAGGCGGAACGGTACCTAGCAAGGCCAATTGCAGGCCTGAGCAGAAGAAGCTCATGAAGAACACTAAGGTCAGAAGTCCCAAAGCCTAAGTCTTAGGTGGGACGGTACTTAGCGAGGCCAATTGCAGGCATGAGCAGAAGAAGCTCCTGAAGAACGCTAAGGTCAGAAGTCCCAAAGCCTAAGTCTTAGGCAGGACGGTACCTAGCGAGGCCAATTGCAGGCCTGAACAGAAGAAGCTCATGAAGAACGCTAAGGTCAGAAGTCCCAAAGCCTAAGTCTTAGGTGGGACGGTACCTACTTCTGCTCGTGAAGAACGCTAAGGCCAGAAGTCCCAAAGCCTAAGTCTTAGGCGGGACGGTGCCTAGCGAGGCAATTGTAGGCCCGAGCAGAAGAAGCTCATGAAGAATGCTAAGGCCAGAATTCACAAAGCCTAAGTCTTAGGCGGGACGGTGCCTAGCGAGGCCAATTGCAGGCCCGAGCAGAAGAAGCTCATGAATACAACGCTAAGGCCAGAAGTCCCAAAGCCTAAACCTTAGGCGGGACGGTGCCTAGCGAGGCCAATTGCAGGCTCGAGCAGAAGAAGCTCATAAAGACAACGCTAAGGCCAGAAGTCCCAAAGCCTAAGCCTTAGGTGGGACGGTGCCTAGCGAGGCCAATTGCAGGCCCGAGCAAAAGAAGCTCATGAAGAATGCTAAAGCCGGAAGTCCCAAAGCCTAAGCCTTAGGCGGGACGGTGCCAAGCATAGCCCATTGTAGGCTCGAGCAAGAAGAGCGCGAGGAAATTACATTGAATTTAAACATGAACCAAAATTAGGCTCGAAGCAAATGAGCTTGCAATATAAAAAGCCACAAAGCATGAGTCGAGCACGGTCCGGAAAGGCCAGGAGCTCACGAAGCAGTCGAAGGCTTTCAGCCTAACTCAAGGCAAATCTTTGCCAAGCATAAGTCTAAAAAATCATACAAACAGTAGTGAACTTGGGCGTAAAATGAAATGAAAGTCCACTTACAAAATTCCCACTAAGCGAGCATAAGAAGTCAATCCCACACACGAGACACAAGAATATACACACGAGTACAAAAATGAGTTGTTCAATATATGCCTTTTTATTTCATTGAAACGATTACAAGTACTAGGGATAAAAATATACATATATATAATTCAGGCAGCAGGAGCATCATCGGCAGCAGCAGCAGGGGCGTCATCGGCAGCAGCAGCAGGGGCGTCATCGGCAGCAGCAGGAGCGGCAGCACAAGGGGCATCATCGGCAGCAGCAGGAGGAGCGTCAGCAGCAGGGGGAGGAACAACTTCCCCAAGACCAGTCTGTGGCTCAGAAAGGGAAGCTTCAGAGTCTTGGATGGGGATGTCGTGAATGCGCATGTACTCAACAACACCCTCTTGGACCTTAGACAGGTCAACCTCGGGATGTACCTTGCCCAAGGCATACACGAGGCAGTTATAGCTGAAGTCCACCCATTGTTGTACTCGGTTGCGAGCTGGACCTTCAAAGCATCTATCTGCCCTTGGAGACGAGAAGTTTTCCCCTCTATAGTCTACTCAAAGGAGAACCTCTGGGTTTCCAAGTCCTTTTGAGCCTCGATCAACTCTTCACGGATGACAGTCAGCTCCCTCTGGAACTGGGTAACCTTAGAGTCAGACACCGTTGTCCTCTCTTCAAAGGTTGCATTCTCCTCTTGAAGCCTCGTATTCTCCTCTTTCAACTACCCGATAGTCTGCTCCAAGCTCCGAATCTCTGCTCGAAGTTCCTCTTGGGAGTCTTGGGTCTTGGCTTTGAGCCTGGTCATAGCAGCTGAAGTTCGGGGGGAGAGACGCTGAAGAGCACTAAACAGCTCGTCAGCATCATAGGACTCTAGCCCGTCCAGGAGTCTGTCATCCATCTCCCCGGTAAAGTTCCTCAGGTAGGGCTCGACACTTTCGGGTTAAGGGCGAGCTGAGGCCGCAGTCCTCTAACGCCTGCGAGGAAGAACTTCTTCTGCTTGTTCTACCTGTCGAGTAGAAGGGAGAACTCGAGCAGGTGGAGGCGGAGCATCTGTTTCTGCTCGTGGTCTCTTCGACGTGCTTGCTCCTCTGGCAGTCCCTACACGCCTATGCATCATCTCGCGCACCCCCCTCATGTCTTCCCCTAGCACCAGACCAAACTCTAAAAAATTTTGGGGTGTAAGCAGCTCCCTACACGAGCTCGCGTTGTCAAGAGCAATCCTTACGTGTGCTCGATGCTCTTCCCCAATTCTATAAAAAGCACCACAAGAAACTGTAAAAACAACTAAGGCAAAACAATGAGAACAGATACGAGCAGAAGAACTAAAATGAGAATTCATTGGACAGATAAACAACCTGGAGTGCAAAAATGCCGTGGAATCGGAGGGATCCCCTCGGTGAGAGGTGCAGCGTGTCCCCATTCCCCCCCAACGAAGAAGAATTTACTCTTCCAGTTGCCACCAGAAGTTGGGAGATCAGTGATGAGCTTTTTACCCTTCAGGCTGGAGGTAAGGTAGTACCAACCAGCATCCTTCGGGTTGCACTTCAACTGATAAAGGTGCTTTATTTCCTTACGAGGGTTCACCCAAATTGCACCATTTCCACAACACAAAGAGTCCAGAAAGGACCCTCCACCCATTCGGGTTCAACTGCCCCGGGGCCAGACGAAATCTGGACAAAACCCGAGCAAAATAACGCTAGAGAGGCAGCATGACCCCCCATTTGAAGCATTCTAGATGGAAGGTCGTATACCCTTGAAGGGGACGGCTGGGGACATCACCCCTGCCTGGCAACCGTAAATCTACACTATCGGGTATATGATAGGTATGCCTAAGCCTATCCAAATCTAAATGGGTAGTTTCACATCTCATCTGGTCAATGGGGTATCCCCTACCCTCGGACCTTTGGCTGGCTCTCTCCCCTAATGCAGCTGAGCCTCCGCCGCGGGCAATGCCCTTTCTGAACTAGAATCCCTCACGGGAATTATACTAAGAGGCTCTACTTCACTAGAGGAGGAAGATTCCACAGGGGACATCCTACGGGCTTGCTGGGTACCAGACATTTTTTTCTTAGAGTATAATCTACCCAAATGGAATCAAAGACCCGGAAGAAGGAAGAATGGTGAGAATAGGAAGAAGAAGGGTTGTACCTGGATACAGAGAAAGGTTTATACGGCCAAAAATCGTTCTGACACGGAAGAGGAAGACGAAGAAGCACTTGCAGAAAATTTCGGGTTTGAGTAAAAATGAGCAACAAGAAGTACAGTGAAGAAATCAAGGGTTTTTAAAAGAAGAAAGGGGAAAGGTACGTCTCTTCAGCAGACGGCATGTAGATCAATGGGCGCGACCTTTCGAGTAATGTCCCTTCAAAATTTGAACGCACGGTCAGGATCCGTCCACGTGTCCTGCATTAAATGCGAAATGATGGAAGCGGAAGACAGCTAGAGAACGTGGGGAAGTGGAAAAGGCCGGGAAGTCGGCCCATCACTAATAAGTTTCCAGTCTTATCTCGTTTCACTCAAAAGACTAGAAACTGGGGGACTGGTGTTTGGGTAATATCGGGTAGGTCTCCTCGAGGTCCTTCCAGCTCGAATAAAATACCCCAAGGTCAATCCAGCTCGAGCAGAAGTCCCGACCACTTGCGCGAAGACGATCTCACTAGACGTCAAAGATGGTCAAAGTCGAGGAATTCAGAGCCGTCCAAGCTCTGAGCTCTCTTGCCTGCTCGAGGTCATCAGTCCCGGTCAAGGCTGGACAAGGACGAGGAGCTCGAAGGCTGATCGAGATCCGAGCTCTCTTTTCTGCTCACTGCAGTCAAGTCCTCAAGCACAACTGGGCCACGCCAATCATAGAACAAATGGAACGCGAGACCCGACTCAGGACAGTCCGACCCGTTTCCTCAAAATCCCGCACACCTTTCGATGTCTGATCAGGGCCCATATGGTATGGTGGCGGTACTGTTGCCGATGGCCGGCACATGCCCCCACGGTGTCATCATTCCTTGCGCGCACGCCCGACAGGATGATCTGGCCATGTGAGCCATGTTAACAAGACAGCCGCGTATCCCCAGTGAATATTACGCTAATCCCAGCTGTCAGAGGGACCCAGACACCATCGACTCGGGAACAGATGATCCAGGGAAGAAAGGGCGGGAAAAACGGAAAATAAAAGGAAACGGACAGGTAAATTGGGGGGTTCTGAAAATTCACACAGGTTCTTGGGATTCTGACTCCACTCTACTTTGATTTTTCTGAAATTCCATTATTTAGAAAGGAAGGCAAAAAATACCCCTTCATTCTTCCGGTCTCTCTAACTAAGAGGGATACAAAAAAGAACAACCCGATTACTGACTTGAGCGTCGAAGGGTTTTCACCGGAACAACATCCGGCGACCCCTGACCTTGTTTTCTGTGAGTACAGGTCCAGGAGACTCCCGTTCTGGGGAAGACAGAGGAACTGGAATTGAAAGACAGTCCTACTCGAGCTCGAGCTATCCACGAGCAGAAGATTTTTGGCACTGCTTGAAGGGACACGGGAAAACAGCATCAACAACTTCCATTATGAAAAATCTTGCGGAGCAGCCTAAAATCTATGAAAATGTTCGTAAAGGTGCGCTAAAAGAAAACATTCTTTAACATTTTACGTCTTTTATTATTTCTCATAAGAAAATACTCAATTTTTTACGTCTTTTATTATTTCATGTTGTTAAGCAACTTTATTTAATTGAATCACTTAAGTCATATCTTAAGAGATAAGGGGGTTAAAAATTAATTTGGACTAAACAAATATTTTTGATGATGTTTTTCTTGCTAAGAACTTGGTATCATTGCTTTCAGCTGCCTATGACAATCCTAGCATAACCATTACTTCCATTATGAAAAATCTTGCGGAGCTGCCTGAAATCTATGAAAAAGTTCTTAAAGGTGCATTAAAAGAAAGTACTCTAATTATTTTACGTCTTTTATTATTTCACGTTGGATTTCAAACAAATAGGTCGTATGGTTTTCAAGTGTAAGGTTTCATCACTGTTACTGATGGCCGGCGCACGCCTCCACAGTATCATCATTATACGCGAACCTGCACGGCATCATCATTTGATTATGAGAACCCATAGCCGCTTGACATCCGACACCCCCAGATTGTGTCGCAGCAACTCCTATCTGTCAGAAAGACACAGGCGCAATTAATGCGGGGTTGGCGTCCAAGCAAAACGGGGGCAGGAAAACAGGGGGATAAATATCAGACAATGGGCAAAGTAAAAGGATTCTGATTTTTTACTCTAATTTTCTATCCGGACTCTGATTTTCTCTTCCTTTACCTCTCTGACCCTCCTATTTTTTCGGTCTCTAAGATTAAGAGGGGTTCCAAAAAAAAAAATCAACCCGATTACTGACTTGAGCGTTGAGGATTTTTACCAAAATAACATTCGGTGACCCGTGACACTGTTTCTGTAGATACAAGTCAGAGAACATCACAGCTCCAGCGGACGGAGAAATGCAGAAACCAGCAGGAAGTCCTGCTCGAGCAACCAGCGACTAGAAGGCAATAGCACTACTTAGAAGCAAGTAGAAAACAGCATCAACATTTTGGTGCTTTTTGTGGGGCTCAGTTCAAAAACCCTGAATTCTCAGTACATTCAAAAACAACGTGACAATGAGAGGAAACAGCAGAAGAGGAGTAAGCCCCGAAGAATCGGTGACCATGAGGGAGGTGGCCAATGAGACCCGGGATAGAGAAATGTAAGAAAGGATGGACCGGATGGAAGAGTAGATGAAGACACTGACGTCCATACTACAGGAGTTCAGGGACGGATAGAGGAAAGCAAGCAGTGACGTCCCTGAATCCAGCGGCAGGAACGCTCCCACTGGGGGAAATGTAGTAGATGAAGCCCCGAGGAAAAAAGCACAGAACGTTGCTGGAAGGGAGGAGACGAATCTGGAGGAGAGAGAGTCCCAATAGCACTTGCAAGACATGGCACCTACTTCCCGTGCAGAGGAGTAGGAAGGAGAGGTGCGCAAACCTACTTCCCGTGCAGAGGAGTAGGAGGGAGAGGTGCGCAAAGTGGTACAGGTCGTTGAGGACCTTTGAGGAAACAGGAAAGGCCCAAGTTGGAGGATCATGTTAGACAACGAATCCCTACTTTCAGCGGAAATCATGGGCGTCACGATCCCCAAGGATTTCTGCTTCCTTGACTTGAAGTTTCCGGGGAAGAGTGATCCGCTGATGCACATAGAACATTTCAACGACATGACCGGAGTGCAGAGCTTGACAGCAGCCCAAAAGTGTAGAGTCGTCCTGCTTACTTTAAAGGGGAGAGTGAGAGAATGGTACCGCAAGTTACTGTAGGGGAGCATTCAGAGCTTTGAAAAAATGTGCATGGAGTTTACGTATCAATTGCGGGGGACGGTAGCCCCCGAGGATGATATGATGGAGCTGGTAGAGATCAAGCAGAAGGAGGGGGAGTCCCTCTGAGAATTTGTCAAAAGATACCACCGAGCAGTCTTAGATCTCGGGGCGTTCAATCACCCCCAGACATTGAGAGGGTTGAAGGAAGAGGTGAAGATGGGAAGACCCTGGTAAAACTTGCGGAGTCTCTCAATCCACTCGTACCACGACGCCTACGAGCAAATGAAGATGGACATCGTCATCGAAACGGAAAAAGCCGCGACACTAAGGAGCGAGTAGAACAGTGGGGCAAATCGAAAAGAAAAAAAGGGGGGGGTCTGCTCATGGCTCATCTATTTTCAGGACAACAAAGGACGGGGTTGCTCCCTATAACCTATACCAGAGAGCCCCTAACCGCGAGTGGCTCCCGCTCCACTTCGAGGTCCCCAAGCCTGGACCACAGGGGTTATCGGCAATACAGTGGGGACCCGCCTAGTGCTCCCTCTACGAATCGGCCTATGCAAAGCAACAATAGAGCCGACCGCCCATTGCCTCCACACTCGGGAAACTTTCTTCGGGACAGAGCTGTGCAGATGGTTGACCAGAACCTCGCCTATAGGCAATACACCCCGTTGAAGGTGTCCTTAAGGAGATGTTTCAAGTCGTAGAGGAGCTAGGGCTGTGTGTTCCCCGACGCCGATGTCCAAGCCAGCAAACAGGAGGGACAGAAGCAGGTTCTGCATATTCTACAGCGATCATGGCCACTCGACGTCGCAGTACTGTGACCTAAAAAACCTGGTGGAGGACCTGGTTAGAAACTAATATTTGGATGAGTTCATTGAGGGAGGGCACCCGGTGTCGAGCAGCAACAGGCAGGGGATGACCAAGCCTGTAATATGGACCGTTAACCACTAGCTATGAGGGTAATAGCAGGAGGGCCCATGAGGGCAGGAAATTCAAATAGGGCTTAGAAGAACTACAGCAGATACTCCTCTGCTAGTTCGGAAGTTTTGCTCACTGTGCCCACTGCAATGAGAGCTAGAATTCAACAAGTGCCAATCATATGGACAGAGGAGGATGAAGAAGGGGTCCTATACCCCCACGAGGATGCCTTGGTTATAAGGGCAAATGTCGCCAACAAAAAGGTCAACCGGATATTGGTGGACTCGGGAAGTTCAGTGGACATTCTCTTCAAATCCACCCTCGATGATATGGGAATAGCGGATGTGAGGTTCGAGCAGACGAGCACCTCTCTAAAAGGATTTGGTGGGGGAAGGCTAACCCCCCTGGGGATTTTCAACTTGCCAATAACCATGGGCTCAAAGCCCTTTGAGAAGAATATGATGTTGGATTTCGTGGTTGTGGACGAAGTCAGCCCCTACCAGGCAATATTGGAGAGGCCTTTCATGAGGATCAGGTAATTAGTGATGTCCACTCACTACTTAGCCCTAAAGCATCACGTGAATGGAGCAGTGGGAGTTATCAAGGGCGATCAAAGGGTTGCGAGGAGCTGTTATGTCACAACGACAAAGGAAGCGATGCAGGTAACGTCATTGGACGTGAGAAGTGAGTCAAAGAAGGGGAGGTAAGAGCCTACTGAAGAATTAGAGGAAATTTTGATAAGGCCAGACGACCAGGAGAAGAAGGTCAGGATCAACTCTGGTATTAGTGAGCAGCTGAGTAAAAGCCTAGTCGAGTGCTTGCGAGCACACTCCGATGTGTTCGCCTGGACTCATAAAGATATGCCAAGAATCGATCCGAAGGTGGCATGCCACAGGTTGGCAATAAGAAGAGACGCGAAGCCAGTAAGACAGAAGAGGAGGTACGTTAACCAAGAGAGATATGAGGCCATAAACAGCGAGGTGGAGAAGCTGTTGAAGGAAGGATTCATAAGGGAAGTCAACTACCTTGAATGGATCTCAAACGCGGTACTGATGAAGAATGCGAGTGGGAAATGAAGAATGTGTGTAGACTTCACAGATTTGAACAAAGCCTGTCCAAAGGACAGCTTCCTATCTCCAAAGATAGACCAGCTGGTTGACTCCACAGTAGGACACGGTATGGTCAGCTTCATGGATACCTTCTCAGGTTACAACCAAATCATCATGTACGAGCCGGACGAGGAGTGCATGGCCTTCATCACCAAGCAGGGTCTATTTTGCTACAAGGTCATGCCCTTCGACCTGAAGAACACGGGGGCAACATACCAGAGACTAGTGAATAAGATTTTGAAACTCTAATTGGCCACACGATGGAAGTTTATGTGGACGACATGATCACCAAGTCCAAGGATGCAGAAGAACATGTCAATCATCTAGAAGAGACCTTCGCGCTCTTGAGGGAGTACTGGATGAAGCTTAACCCTGAGAAGTGTGCCTTTGGAGTGGGTTCTGAAAAATTCTTAGGCTTCATGGTCAGTAACAAAGGAATTGAGGCCAACCCAGAGAAGATAAGAGCTGTGATAGACATGAAGTCCCCGCGTGCTCTGAAGAAAACACAAAGCCTCACGGGTATGCTGGCATCCCTCAGAAGATTCATCTCCCGGACAACAGACAAATGCCATGTCTTCTTCCAGGAGATGAAAAAAGGGAGGAAGACTAAGTGGACGCTAGAGTGTGAAGCGGTATTCCAACAGCTGAACGAGTACTTGCTAAAAGCCCCGCTACTATCAACACCGCGAGCAGAAGAAGTTCTATACTTGTATTTGGTAGTGTCACAATGGGCAATGAGCTCGGTCTTGATAAGGGAAGAGCCAGGGGTGCAACACCCTGTATATTATACGAGCAAAGCTTTGTTGGAGGCGGAGACTCGGTATCCACCGGTGGAGAAGTGGGCACTCGCACTGGTAACAGCTGCTCGAAAGTTAAGGCCTGATTTCTAAGCACACTCGATAAAGGTCTTGATGAGCCAGCCACTTGGTAGATCCTACACAAGCTGGAGACTTCAGGCCAACTAGTAAAGTGGTCGATAAAGCTTAGTGAGTTTGACATCAGTTACCAGCCTCGAACAATAATTAGAGCACAAACCCTGGCAAACTTTGTGGCTGAGTGCACAGAATTAGACAAAGGAGCAGCCAACGAGTGAGTAGCAAGGGAGCCTGTTCCAGGCAAGGTTTGGACGGTCACAGTGGATGGGTCATACGGAGATCAAGGAGCGGGAGCAAGAGTAGTGCTTCTTAGTCCTGAAGAGGTGGAAGTACAATATACCGTAAAGCTCGAGTTTAAAGCCACCAATAATCAAGTTGAGTACGAGGCTACAATTACAGGACTGAAGCTCACGTTAGTGGTAAAGACAGAAGAGGTAAATGTCCAGACAGATTTTCAGCTGGTGGCAAACCACCTTAATGAAAGCTTCCAAGTGAAAGTTGAGAAGATGAAGGCTTACCTTCGAAAGGTGAGACAGTTAATTGGGATGTTTCGAGTGGTAGAGGTGGAGCAGATTGCAAGGGGATAAAAGTTTCGGGCAGATATGATAGCACGAATGGCCGCTGTATCAGACCCCAAAATACCCAAGTCCATTCCAGTGGAGATCAGGACCTGCTCGAGTATCGAGCAGGAAGGCAAGGTGATGAGCTTGTCCTCGAGCAGCACCTGGATGGATCCAATTATCTCATATCTCAAAGAAGGGATATTACCTGCTGACAAGAAGCAAGCGAGGAAGCGGTGCCTAGTAGTGAGGTACACATTGATCGACGGGATATTGTACAGGTGAGGATACACTCTACCACTGTTACGCTGTTTAGACAAGAAGAAAGCCGACTACGTCCTCAGGGAAATACACGAAGGGATTTGTAGAAACCATTCTAGCACAAGATCACTAGCTTTTAAAGCCTTGAGACAAGGGTACTTCTGGCCTTGGATGCACCGGGACGCACAAGAAAAGACCAAGAGCTGTAAGAATTATCAAAGCTTCGCCAACCATATAGCTCAATCACTCAAGAGCCTCACAGTAATGAACTCACCATGGCCATTTGCTCAGTCGGGAATTAACCTGATCGAACTGGAGGAAAAAAGGGAAAGGTCAGTAATAAAGGTAGCAGAATACCAGCAGAGGGTTGCCCGCTACTACAACCAGAACATGCACATCCGCCGATTCCAGGTGGGAGACTGGGTACTTAGAAGAGTAAAACAGAGCACTAAAGATCCCAGGTAAGGGTGTTGGGCCCAAATTGAGAGGGTCCTTAAAGGTCTCGTAACTAACCGGTCTGGGAGCATACAGGCTAACTTATCCACATGGACGAGAAGTTAAAAGGCCATGGAATGCACAGCATTTGGTGAAATATTTCCAGTAAGTTCCCTTGTATTACAACCATTGGTGTTCAGCTTCCTCTAAATTAGCAGTGTGTAAAATCTTGTACATGAATAAAAGCAATAAAAATGCTTCCAAAATTAGTCAATCCCGAAAGAGCAAATTAAAGCTTATAGAAGCAAATAAAAACTAAAGGCCGTAAGTCTCAAAGCCTAACCTAAGGTGAGACGGTGCCAATCATAAGCCAGAAAGGCTCGACCGAGATAAGCTCGTTAATGAAGCTAAAGGTCGTAAGTCTCAAAGCCTAACCTAAGGTGAGACGATGCCAAGCATAAGCTAGAAAGGCTCGAGCAAGATAAGCTCGTTAATGAAGCTAAAGACTGTAAGTCTCAAAGCCTAACCCAAGGCGAGACAATGCCAAGCATAAGCCAGAAAGGCTTGAGCAAGATAAGGTCATTAATGAAGTTAAAAACCATAAGTCTCAAAACTTAACCTAAGGCAAGACGGTGCCAAGCATAAACTAGAGAAGGCTTGAGCAAGATAAGCTCGCGAAGAAAAACTAGAGCTATAAGTCTCAAAGCCTAACTTAAGGCGAGACAAAGTGCCTATCATAAGCCAGAGAAGGCTCGAGTAAGATCGATTCACGAACAGAGCTAAAGAACGCGAGTCTCAAAGCCTGACTTTGGGCGAGACAAAAAACCCAAACGCAGCCAGGATGAGCTTGAGCACGATAAGCTCACCGAGAAAGGTACCACGACCACAAATATTAAGGCCTGATTGGGTAAGGTAAAACAGCCGAAGTCCTTAAGGGGACCAATCCAGTTGTTCGCATCTTAGCAAATGGGCAAGGCGAGCAGAAGTACGCCAGAGTCCCGAGAACGAGGGAAAGCCTTGAGGCCTACTTAGAATATAAAACCGAAGATAGAGAATGTGGTTTCTTTATTCATTTCAATTCGTCAAAGTTACAAGTAAAAAAAAATCAAAGCCAATCAAGAGGCTTGGGTAACCGGGCTAGTAGTTGGGGCAAGGGCCTCGAAAGAGGGGCAACTTGAAGATCCTTCTCGGCAGCAGGAGCAGCATAGGCTTCATCGGTTGGAGGAGCAGCATCCCCAGGCCTTGCAGCATGCACTTCCACCTCAAAAGAGGGATCCCTTGGTTCTCGTTCATGTACGCATCCACGCCAGCCTCGAGCTTAGACATATTTAGCTTAGGGTATTCCTTAACCAAGATGGACATAATACATTCATAGCAGAATGTCAGCCCTTTGTTGTACTCATTTGTGAGCTGATTCCCCAAGGAGTCCACCTTAAGCTGAAGGTGAGAAGTCTCTGCCTCAATGGTCCTCTTGAAAGCAAACCTCTGCACGTCGAGGTCTTTGCGGTCAATTACAAGCTCATCCCAGACCGTAGATAGCTCCCTCTCGAGTTGGGAAGCCTTTGACTCCACTATGGCAGCCTTCTCATCGAAGGTGGAGATGTCAGAACAAAGCTTTGCCGCCTCCTCATCTTTCTGTTCGAGCGCCAGCCTCAAGCTCTGGTTATCAGCCCTAATTTGCCTCTCGAGATTCACAGCCTTGGCCTTGAAGGCAGTAGAGGCAGCTGTAGCCTGGCAGGAGAGGCGCTGGAAGGTATTGGTCAGTTCGCCAATGCTAGAGGACTCCAACTCTTTCACAAAGCTTTCCCCCACGTGCTTGGTGAAGTCTCTGATGTAAGGCGCGGCAAAGTCAAACCGCTGCTCCTGAGAGTGTCCCGATCTGGATCTGGCAGGGACGACAGTTCTCGGGCCCCTCTGGTAAGCTTCTTCGGCTGCTTGCTCACTATCAAATTATACAATTGATAAAAATATTTTTTACAAATAGTAATTGAAATTTATTTTCTATTCATCCATGTAAAAATAGTTATACGATTTGCACACACTTTGTGGGACTAATATGTTCTTTACACTTTAATTTTTGATAATTTGATTCTTAGACTATATATGTCATGGGATGGTTGATGGAGCGGCGTAGCAGAAGCGGAATTGATAGGATGATGATAACTAGATATCGTTCTAGTACAGGACCAAGCCAACGCGATTAGATTATGCTCAAATCGAAGTGTGATTAGATCCGTTCTAATTCAAACGACTCAATGAAATTTTTAATAACGCATAAAGCAAGACTAGATCATGCTCTAATCCAAACGACTCTACAAGAGAGATTTTTTATAAATAATTCTAGATGAATTATAAAAGAGAAATTTTATTGAATTATTTAATTGAAGTTATAAAAATAATTACAAGACCTCTCTATTTATAATAGACCAATCATACTTTCTTAAGTTAACTTAAAAGGGAAAAATAAATCACAATTAGAATAGAAATAAAAGACTAAGTTATTATTCCTTAATTAACTCTAATTAAAATATAAAATAAAATTCTAGAATCCTAAAATAACTAAATTAACGTCCTATATCATACTCTCCCTCTTAAAAGAAACTCGTACTCGAGTTTGAATATAATCTGGAGGATGAAACTTGTAGTGTAAGAGCAAATCATTTTGTAATTTGAACTTGTTCTTTTTCTCATCATTCTTTCTCGAAACTTCGAAGAATCTATACTTCAACAATTTCTTTCGCTTATATATTTTTCTAGGAGATGAAGACTTCCAAGAACGAACAATAATCAAATAACTTTTGTCTTTCCCTAATTGTCGCTCAATGCGCTCTCCAATAGATTTCACCTTTTCAATCAAATCTTCTTCAAGCACGACCTTCTTATCTTCAATATGAATAGGTAGAACTATTTTAATCATTTGAACTTCTTCAACGTTATTTTGCTCATCATCTTCAATACTTATCTTGTTCTCCAAAGAAACATCATGCACATTCTCGCTTAAATTATCAGATTGAAACTTTAAATCAATAACAAATTGTACCTTTTCTTCTGTTACCTCAAGCGAGTCTTTTTCAACTAATTTCTCACAATTAACTCTCAGCTTCTGTTCTCTCTTGATGATATTGTTCATAGAAAGTGTAAGATCTGCGATTGCTTGCTCTATCGCTGCCAATCTCGGGTTCCAAGCTTTCTCATACTCTTGCAAGACTGCTTCTCTGATTATCTGTCTGATAGTCTCCACAGACATTGCCTTCATTCTTTGATTAGCGTCATCAGAACGGTTACTCCTTTGTTCGTGTGGTCGTATTATGATGACAAGCGAACTTGCTCTGATACCAACTGACGAAACGGAAGCTTAATATTTATTGAAACGGTAATTAAAAGATTTCTGAATAATACAAATTTTATTGAAAAGAAAACTGAATTGAAGTTATAAAAATAATTATAAGACCTCTCCATTTATAATAGAGTAATCCTATTACCCTAAGTTAACTTAAAAAGGGAAACTAAATCACAATTAGAATAGAAATAAAAGACTAAGATATTATTCCTTAATTAACTCTAATTAAAATAGAAAATAAAATTCTAGAATCCTAAAATAACTAAATTAACGTACTACATCAATGGTAGTATTGGAAATTGGGGCTAGTTGCCTCGTTTAATTTAAAAAATCCTTAAAATGAATTTATTAATTAAGTCCTTGCTCCCATAAACTTAATTAAAATGCCCCATCAGTTGAAGAATTAAAGCCACTATCCCTATGAAATTAATTGGATGCAACATAAGTTGAAGTTTTGATCTTTTATATTGAATTCAGTATTAAGTTGCCATATGTAAACTTAACTACTAGTTATGTCCTTGGTTTAAAGTTTTTTTCATTCTACTTAACTAATTACTCCACAGTCAAATACTAATATATGTATATAATCCTAATGAGACAAAATTGTGATATCTATTATGTGGATATATCCATATAATATTTTTCTTTCTCAATTATTCCCAATGAACGAGAGTCTAACCCCAAATATCTTGTTATTATAAGAGATTTTACTACTATATTGGTTGACATCGACAGATCTTGAAACTATAGTCTTTATTTTTTTTTTAAACTAGATATACTATTAATATTATTGATACTAATATGTTAAAAACTAAGATTTTTTGTGGCTTTTGTGAAAATATTTTGTACCTAAAACACGCGCATATAGGCCTATTATTATGATTTTGACAATATATGTTGTGGCTAAATCCAAGATATTTGCCCACGAAACGATTTTGTGGTTATATCGAATACATATAATGACAAACACGTTTTGTAGCCTATAAATATATTTAGTGTATATCTTGGCTAAAACCAAAACATATGCACAAAGTATGTTCATGGCTAATAAATTTATTGAGCAATAATTATTTTGTGGCTAAATATAAACTCCTTTTGCCACAAAATTTCGTGTCTATTATCATCACTAATTTTAAGTGCTAATTTTTCCTACGAGCGCTCAAATTTTTATACACGAAGTACATTTTCATGGCTAAAAAATAGTTTTCAGCCACAAAAAATCTGCGGCAAATGTATTAATTTAATATCTTAAATTTCTCCCACAAGTATTGGCTACAACACCAAAATTTTGTGGCTAAATGTCATTATAGGCAACTAAATTTGCTTGGTGGCTAAAAAATTCGTGGCTAAAACACCATTTTCTTATGATGCAACTCCGATTAGGATCAATTCGTGATCTAACTTACCTATTGTTATAGAACTTTAATTCCAATGTATAGTCCCTTTTATAAGAAAGACAAATGCTGAAGCTTTATTAAGAAAGAAAAAGAATGTTGATAACGAGTGATGGCTGCCAAACCAATAAGGTTTAAAGGGTGTTTTGGCGTCTCCCTAGAATTTTTGGAAGCAACTTGGTCCACTTGAACTATATGGTGTGACTCTATAACATCTGTAAATAATGAAATAATGGACAAAATAAAACAATTAATGTTAGCAGTGTCACACTGTGTGAACGAGATCATCGACTAAATCATTGTAATGTTATATTCTACTTGTATATGTATAAAAATTCTCAAATGCAAATGTCCTTATATCTTAAAAAGTAAAAATTTTAAAATTCTTTAATTGTACATATAATTGTTAAAGATATAATTTGATACATCATCAATATGACAATACCTCAAAATCTATAACAATCTTTTTTTTTTCAAAAAATTTTTGTATAAAGAGTTGGATACCATTTTAAAAAGAAAAAATGTCTGTGAAGGAAAACAAAATGATAAGTGAGATGGTTATTGTGCTTTTATGCTAACAATCAAAAAGTTGTAATTATCTTGGCCAATTGAATCTGGTAAGTAGTATATGGTAATCATTTAATATATATATTCTTATTTTTTCTTTTGGAATAGGGTGTGGTCCATTTAACGGTAATTATAAAAGAAAGATGTTGTGTTAGAAACTATAGGAGATCATGCGTTTTGGATTCACTTAACCAAACGACAATTATTTTAGCGTTTTGATGAGTTCAAATGTTACTTGCTGAAACGACTTCAAGTCATGTCGTTTAAGTTTAAGTGTTGCACGAGTAAATCACGTGCAGAGAGAAAGCTGTTTTAGTTTGTTAAAAACTATTAAGAGCATATGAATTTCATGTGCGATTTCTGGGTTTCTTCTGGGTTTGTTGAAAAGCTGTTAATACAACGGTTCTAGTGTAACAAATAGGGGTCATTAGAGGGCTATATGAGGAGAGATAGCTTGGAGAGAGAAATAATTCTTGTTCTTTGTATCAAGCTCTGTAATTCACCTTGAAGAATCAATAAGATCTGTTCACATTGTTCCTCTCGTGGATGTAAGCTGGCGAAAGCTAGCTGAACCATGTAAAATCAACTTGTTCTTTGTTCTTTGTTCCGTATTCTAATTCGCTCATTATAATCTTTTGTATTTTAATCAATAATCATAGCTTTGATTAGTTCTTGTTAAGTTAAGATTCCAGTTCATTCTTTGATAAGCATCTTGTTTGATTAGTTTTGTGATCTTGGGTGTAATTAGAGTTGTCTCTGTTCAAACACTTTAATTACTTCAAAAGATAAGTATCATAAACAGTGAAATATGATAAGTATCATCGTGATCATTTAAATATATGTTTTCTTTTTTGTTTTAGCATTTGGGATGGGTTTACGTAGCGTTGTTTCGTACCAGATCGATATTGTAATTAGCCTTTGGATCTAGATTAGGCTTAGAACTGATCAATAATCCGTGACGTTCGGGTATGCAGCCAATATACCTTTATAATCTTTATTTTTATTCTTTAAACAAGAGGGAATTGGTATGTGGCTTTATTAAACTAGATGATCCTATATTTAACTACTCTTTGGGATCAGATCTGACTTAGAATAGATCTAGATCTTGCACATCGGGTATCCAGCCTATATACCTTGACTTTAAGACTTTAAAATTAAAATTCTATGCAACCCTAGGTAACACAGGGCTTAAACACAGTACTAGAGTCTGGATCCCAGATCTAGTGCTCTGAAGGAATGGAAGAAGAAAAGAATACAACTGAAAGGAGAGATCCGATCTCTATGCCTCAAAGGAATGTAGCAGTTGAAAAAGCAGATCTGATATAGAAGATCAGTCCGCAGATCATACATAAAACTTTAAACTTTAAAAATTAAAAATTAAAATACACCCTTAGATCTATGCTTTAAAGTAAATTACTTTAAATAAATAAATGAACTAAGTAAATGCTTTAAATAAATTACAGAACTTTAAATTAAATTAAATTAAATTACATGCTTACATTTAATTGAAAGCTTAAAAGCTTTAAAAGAAATGATTACAGAGAAAGAAGAAAAGAAAAATCAGAAGACAGGAAAATTTCCTCAAAGTATTCTATTTATTTCCCAAAGAAGAGAGAAGAGAGAAGAGAGAGAGAGAGAGAGAGAGAATGCAAGAGAGAGAAGCGAAATTGAAAATTCGAGGAGTCTAGGTCTTCCTTCAGATTAAACACAAAAATCTTTAAATGTAGATTGTACACTGTAGCGAGTCTGTAATAATTAAACTGTAGCAGAACTATACACTGTGGCGAGTCTGTAGCTTTATACTGAGGTTTTACAAGTACAAATACAAATACGAATTGCACTAATACAACTGTAGCTTTGTAGCTTTACAAATACAAATACTCGAAATAAATACAAAAAGTACAAATACAAAGTAAATGTTCAAATTTTACAAACTGGAATTACTCTTTTTTTTTTTACACTTCACTTACGAATACAAATACAAATATAGATATAAATACAAATAAGCTCAAAATATTTAAGAACGCTTTATTGGAGGAAGAATTCCAAAGCAATCATCTTTGTTATCGTCTCCAAGATTTATAAAAGGCTCATCATCATTCTGATAAGAAGATTCTGCAACGGATAATTCTGATCTAGAGGAGAGGAGTTGTTCCATTACGTTAAAATACTCAGCTTCTGTCTTGGCACTAGCTAGAAGGATTGTGCCCTTGATCGTTAATCCAAGAAATTACTTTGGGCTTTTGCATCTTCAATGCTGAGCTTTAAGAGGCCTTTTGAGGAGAGCCATTTGTGAACGATGTCTTCAGACAGTTTTGACTTCTCATCAAATTTAGAGCATCATTTAACTTTAAAAATTCTTTGTAGGATTAATTGGGATTCTTGGGTGTGATACTGAAGGTTCCACATTCAGATCTAAGGAAGGAAGAAATTTGTACAAAAAGAAAGAAAATGAGGAAACCTCTTCTTAGAATCTAAAAGAATGTAATGGGCTTTAAACAAATTTAAACAGTTTATGGCATTAAGGGTTAGGATATCAGGGCTCAGACCAAAATAGTTCCACCATTGTTGGAACCAGTTTGGAAGGATTTGTATGGTTATTTTTGAATTAAAGAAAAATAACCAAGAATGAGTCCTTTTAGGGTTTTGAGTAAAGAAGGTATTAAAACAAGCTTGTTAGTAATCCCAATAAGAAAAGGACAAGCAGTGGTTTAAATGACTTTGAAATTGACGGGAAAAACTTTATGTTTGTGGGGATGATCACCCCACTGTTTTGGGCTCAGAATCTTTAAAATGGTAACAGTAGACTATACTGGCTTAGAATGAGACTCACTAAAGAAGAAGTGTTTAAACTTGACAGACTCAATGAACTCTAAAATGCTTTGATAATAAGGCTGGAGTTTTGATAAATCCCAAGGTTTGAAAAACCAGCCTTTAGGGAAAATCTTTGTAATAGCTTGAAAAGGATCCGAATGATAAAACCCATCTTCCATGGATAAAACATTTTGATGATAGGCTTTATTAAACCAATCCAAAGATTTCTGTGAAAGCTTTGATTGTGAAACCATAATTTGAGAAAATGAGTTTTTACTGAAAATAACTGCTTTAGAAGAAGAAGAAAGTTTTATAATTTCTTTAGAAACAGATTTTTCTTTCTTAGGAACTTAAGAAAGAGCTTTGTTTTTAGAAAACTTTGTAAAGCAAACATGAGCTTAGGGGATTTAGAAATGGATTGCATCCATTCTTTTACCTGCTCATCAGAGGTAATGGCTTTAGACCGGGATTCTTGTTCTTCAAGCATCTCAATCCAAGATTTGATTGGCGCAGAAGAGAGCTATTTGTCTTTAGAGGGGGTTGAAAAAGAATCTTTAGAGTTCATAAGAGGGGCTTTACCCTTGTATTTTTTCTTTTGGAGCCATTATCAGTTTTGCAAAAATTCTCTGGTTAGAAAATCAGGAATAGAATTTGTATTACCTTTAATAAACTCAATATCAAAATTAAAACACTTAAAATAGCTTGCCAACGTGCAAAAATATGTTTTGATGCAATGTTTTGAACATCTTTTTTTAAAACATGTTTTGCAGCTTTGCAATCAATTCTAAGTAAAAATTTTTGATTTAATAAATCACTTTGAAATTTAGATATGCATAAAACAATAGAAAGAATTTCTTTTTTATAGTAGAATAATTTCTCTAGCAATCATTCTAGTGTGCAAAAATATATTATACTATCTAAACTTTATTATTCTCAACTTGTTTTAAAATTTCTCCATAACCTAAGTCTAAGGCATCAGTCTCTATAATTTTAGGAATATTATTTTAGCAAGAAATAAACATGGTATTTTTTAACAATGTTTTTTATTAATTTTATAACTTTAGTGTGTTCATCTGTTTATGCAACAAGGTTCTTTTTTAATCTGTCATGCAAAGGTTTAGACATCCTATTCATGTTAGGACAAAAATCAAGCACATAATTTAAACTACCAAGAAATCTTTACAGTTAGGTTTTGTCAAGAATCTTATCAGGAAACTTGTCAATAAAAGCAAGAGATCTCTCAATAGAAGCAATAGTTCCTTTGGAAATGTAATGTCCTAGGAACCTAATTTTAGTTTGAAACAAACAAACTTTAGAGCTTGAAACAGCAAGACTAGCTTTTTTAGTGGCATAATAAAAAGTCTTTAAATGTTTGAGATGTTGATAAATTGTTTGTGAAAAAAATCAACACATCATCTATATAAATAATACAGAATTCAGAATAAGGATTGTAAATGTCATTCATAATCCTTTGAAATTCTGAGGGAGCATTCTTTAAACCAAAAGGCATAATTGTCCATTCATACTGTCCAAAAGGGATAGTAAATACAGTTTTATACCTATCTTTAGGGTGAATCTGAATTTGCCAAAATACAGACTTCATATCAAACTTTGAAAAGATAAATACAGAATGCAGCTTTTGAAGTAAATCTTTTTTATTAGGTATTGGATACCTAATCCATTTTAATGCTTTATTAAGAGGTTTGTAATTTATAACAAGTCTCGATGTGCCTCTTTCTATTTTAGAATTCTTATTGACATAGAAAGCAGCACAAGACCATGGAGATCTGGACTTAACAATAAGTCCTTTAGATACCAAATATTTGATTTTATTCCTACAATGTTGTTCTAAATCCATATTCATTTGGATTGGACGAGCTTTAGTAGGAATCTGTTTTTCATCAAAAGAATTTTCATATGGAAATCTACTAAATGTTGCTTTATATTCCAGAAAGCAGTTAGTAAATCAACACATATTTCTCTTTCAATGAGGACTTTGACGTTAGAAATATTTTATTTTATAAAACCATTCTGAAGTTGGTTTTCAATTCTTTGTAGATTCAAATCCTTTTTCAAACAAATCAAATCATTTTGTTTTGTTTTGAGAAGGGTATTGATGGAATTCTAGTAAACAAAACATGCTTAGACAATATTTAAATTCTTTGTTTTAGGCTTTTCTATGAAAGGAGAAATAAGTTTCTTATTTTTTGCTTTAAAAGATATACTATCGTAATTGATAGTATAAGAGTAATAAGGTTTATAAACGGGGTTCCTAAAATAACAGTATGGTGTATGTCATTTGTCAAAAGGAATGAAGTCTTAAATTCAAAATCACTATTATAAACTGAGGCATCAACTTTAGATTTGACTTTAAGCTTTGAATTATTGGCCGCAGAAAGTCTTTCATTTTTTTTTTCATGAAAGTGTTTTGGGACAATATCTTCTTTAATACAATTTAAATCAGCACCGGTGTCAAAAAGGGCAATGGTGTCAATTTCAAAATCTTTAGAAAAAAATTATACTAATTTTAATCAAATATTTTCGTGTGGTGATTTGCTTTAAAAAAAAAATAAAAAATCATCAGGTACAGACTCGATGCTTTCAAGGATTTGCTCATTTTTATCACCATCATCAGATTCTAGTTCTTTATCAGAATCTTCTTGAAGTTATCTTTATAAAAGAAGTTGAATTGTTTTAGAATCACTATTCTATTTTTCTTTCAACTCTTTTATCTCAAGTTTAATGTCATTGATCTCTTTCTGAAGATCTTGGATATTGGAAGTTGTTTTCTTTTTTTTTTTCGTCTTATCTAGAATTTCAGTAAGATCATAAGTGTTCTTTTTAATAATAAGGGCTTTGAAAGTTTCAGCTTTATCTTCTACTTTTAAGGTCTTTAGAAGTTTATCAAGATATTCTCTTTGAAGAGTAGGATCAGAAATGTGTTTGACTAATTTAAGAAAAGTTTCTTAATCTTTTGTCAACACATTGACTTTCTTTAAGTAGGATTCAGTATTAGTAGAAATACTGCTTTCTGACCCAGAATCAGAGTCTACTAGTTCATCAATTTGAAGAGGCTCACTGTCTCTTTAAAGAGTAGGATTAGAAATGTATTTGACTAATTTAAGGAAAGTTTCTTGATCTTTTGTCAACACATTGACTTTCTTTAAGTAGGATTCGATACTAATAGAAATACTGCTTTCTCTGACTCAGAATCAGAGTCTACTAGTTCATCAATTTGAAGAGGCTCACTGTCTCCTTTCATAGAAGACAGAGTCAGATGACTCAATGAGCAAAGGGACTAATTTATAAAGTACTTGTTCATTAAGATCAAGCTCAGGGCATTAGGTTTGGCTTTACTTTTAGAGAAGTTTTTATTCTTATAAGGCTTTGAAGGCTTCTTATAAGAAAGTTCTCTAGAATCTTTAAAAGCTTTCTTATAGCTCTTTGACTTGTAATGTTTTTTGTAAGGTTTGGAAGAACACTTACCATTACAGTCTTTAGAAGTAGAGGCTTTAAAGGGGTCATAATTGAACTGCTTACAGAAGATGTCCAGTTCTTGCTTAGATTTTCTAAGCTCCCACTTTAATCTTTTCTGGAGTTTTAAATCTTGACAAATCTTTAGACCTTTCTTATTGACAAAGCTAACAAGTTCACTATAGGTAAGATTGTCATAAGGGATTTGATTATCATCTAAGGCTTTGATAGAATTTCTGACTTTTTCACCCTAGAGGGTTGGTAACCCTGCTAGAAATTTTTTCTTCCAAGTAACATGATTTACATAATCTCTTAGGAAGAGTTTGGTGAAGAAAGTGGATTTATAACTTTAGAATTCACTAAGTTTCATACATCTCAGGTTATGTAGTAACTCAGCATTCTTATCTCTTAAGTGAGAAGGATTACTTATGAAATGAAGGGAGATATTCAGAATCAGGGTGGCTACTATATTCTGAATTGAATCATTTAATTCATCACAGACGGAGGCTCCATTATCATCTATTTGAATAGGATTTAGAATGTCTAATTGTTGCTGTTTAGTAGGAAGATGATCCCACCAACCTTTAAGTTGACTAGTAAACCTAGTAATAAGGATTTCTACAACGGCTTTGTCAGAAGTTCCTGATTGAGTTTTATAAGCATTGACTGCCATAGTCATTTGTTGCAACAATCCAAGAATGTTGTATTAAGACATTCCACCTATATTCCATTTATATACAGAAAATGCATTAAACCTAGATTGATTTAAAGCAATTGGTCTATAGTTTATGGCCAAGTCTGGTAAAGATTTGACAGTGCGAAGGGCTAATTCCCAATGGATTTTGTTGGCTTTAGGAAGTGGTTCTTCCTTAAATACTTCTATATCTGAAGTGGCTATAGAAGTCTGGTCATAATTTAGTACATCAATTTTGCTAAATTAGGCACTATCAGGAGCAATTTGAATTTTGCTAGAGGAAGAATAAGCTTTTATCCTATCTAGTTGGTCACGAATGGCTTTAGCAAAATCTAATTTTGAATCATGAATAAGCTTTTGACTATGTTTCAAAACCTGAAAAGGTTTGAAAATAGGTTCTTTAAGTTTTTTCTCAGAATCAAACTTTGTTGTTTTTAAAGAAGAAGATGGGATAGGAGAAACAGTTATGGTTGACTTTTAAAATTGGTTTTCCAGTCGAGTCAACTTTTTTCCTATAGTATTTAGATTAGTATTACAGAAATTAATCTGTTCAATAATACTATCTAAATCAATCTCAAGATTATTAAGCTTATGTATTTTATAAGGTGAATCTTTAATTTGGATAGGAGGATTACCATGGTCAATAGTTATACTCCTGAGAGGTAGATGTTCTGCTTCTATAGTCCTATCACTATCAGAAACGTTCCATTTAGGAATCTTTTTTCTGACAACAATAGGGTTTGATTCTTTTAATGGATAATCAATGTGATTATCAAAAGCATACATCTCAAACTAATCAAAAAACAATATATGAGCTTTATGCAAATTTATAAATTTATAATAAACTTCTTGAATTTCTTTTCTTTGGTTCAAAAAATGTTTAAAAAATCAAAGTCTTTTATCTTTATTGTTATCTGAGTAAAAATCATTGTGAAGAAGATTTTTGTCAAGTTCAAAATCCTTTTCAATCACATTGATTCTATTTTCAGTAACAGTAGAAAATGAGGGAGAAGTTGGAAGAGAAGGTTCCTTATCTTCTTGTTCTTGTTCTTATTGACTGCTAGTATAAATAGGATGAGCTACACTAGTGGTATAGTTAACAGAATGGATGGATGAGCTAGGTATATCCGAAGTCGAAAACCTAGGTTGGCTGTTAACATTTTGAAATGGGAGATTTATTATAGAAGGTATTTTTGAAAATCTCTTTTCAACTGAAGGAATGCTAGTGATTGAATCCTTATTGGAGAATCTAGAGGATATAGATTTTCTAAAAGATAATTTAACTTTACCATCTGAATATTGAGTCACATTTTGCAACTCTGTATTAGGTTCAAGTTGTTTTAGAATCACTGGTTCAGTGGCTCCTTCAAGAATCCATTCTTCAGGAAGATTGACATCTTTCCATTAGATGGGCTTTGGAATAACTGTGTTAGCTTTGGATAGGGATGCCAAAAAGTCCGGCCCTTATTTTTAGGGCTTGGGCCTGAATTTAAGGGCCAAAATTCTGGCTCGGGCTTATACATATCAAGCCCGTTTAAATTCGAGTCAGGACTCAGGGTTTATATAGCCCGGCCCTAACTTTAAAAAAAAAAAAATTAAACGTATGCCCATAAGTATTGGAGTAATTTTTTTTTTCCTTCATGTTGGATTGTAAATTGTCATTTTTAAACTAAAGAACTTCTTGTTTAAATTGTGTAATCGAATTATGTGTTTTTATTTGTTTGTTAAACTAGTGAACTCTTTAGTTGGATTATTGAATTAAATTGTGTTTTTATTTGAATTAGATCTAATTTTTGTTTTTATTTAATTATTTATATAATTTATGGTAAAGATGTTGATTAGAATAATTTTTATATTTATGTTACTTTAATAAGGTTTTAAAGTTTTTAAATATTAATATATTATGATATTTTAAATTGAAATTGTTTAAATATTAACAAAAATTGGTCGGGCCCAGATAAAGCCCGAGCCTAACCCTGACCCTATGGCCCGGCCCTAATTTTGAACATTTGGGCTTTTATAGGGCTCAAGCTTATGTTTGTAATGTCGGGCTCGGGCTCGGGCTTGGCCTGGCCCTGTCCTGGCCCGACCCATTGCCATCCCTAGCTTTGGACAAGTCATTTTGCAAGAGAAGAGTTTTATCTCTTTTTTACTGGTATTTATGTTGCGTATTAAACGCAGAATGCATGGCTTTATATGAAATTTAAAAATCAATGCAACAGGAATTGATTCTTCAACCATATGATAATTATGAGTTTTGATTTGAAAAATCATGCTCTTTAAAATATTTTTTTCTTTAAGGGAAACTATTATATTTGGATAATAGCCGAAGGAAATAGGTTTTTTATAGAGACTTGATTCAATACTACTGAGCAGAAAATCATCGAAAGAAATGAATCTTCCATCTCTGAGGACAGCCAATATTGAAGTGTTCAATCCTTATTTAGTTATGGTTTTATTCCAACTTGAATTAAACCAATGTGAATATAATTAAAATTCTTTTCTTTTAAACGCTTTAAAGATTGTTCTGAAAACAAATGAATTATTTCAAAAGGCTTTGAAATGGTTATGTCACGTTCTTCAGTTTTAATGACATAATAATTCTTTAAGAAATCAAGCTTTTTTAGTTTTATATATCATATCTTTAGAAATCTTTGAAAGTTCCCAACAATCAATGGCTTTATTAAAATCTTCAATTATGAATTCTTCTGAATTCACAACATACTTTGAATCACTAGTCCTCCCGGAGGAAGAGCTAGAAAAGGATGATGCTCTACAGAGTAGAGAATCCATATTAAAAACCTATGATCTAATTTTAGTTAAACAGGTAAGGCTACAATCCACAGTTAAGAATTGATTTTACTGCCCTTCAACCAAAATGGAGACTTACAACTAAAAACTACCGAGGCACCTAAGGTAACACTCACCACACTTGCAGTGTTCAACCTTCACACAAGCTTTAAACCTAGAGTCTCTAAAGTATACAACACTATTATCCCCTTGGCTCTGATAACAGTAGAAATATATATATATATATATATATATATATATATTCTTTTGAGTGTATATTCTTTTTTCGGGGTGGATGGATATAAGTAGTAAACTAAAGAAGATAAATTCATGATAAACATGGTATCAAAATTTAGGAGAAATCTTCTTATTATTCTTGTATAAATTAGGCATCAGCCCTTAAACGAATTAGATTAACCTTTCTTAGACTTTCTGTTAGGAGATTTATGGTTGAAATAATGTTACACCTAAAATGAAATTAAACAAAAAATGAGAATAAATACATAAAAAGAACACCATAATTTACGTGATTCGACTTTTACCCTACGTCCATGGGCGAAAACAGAATGATAATATTTTGCTAGTAAAAAGAAATTACAAGTATTGTGATATTTTAAATCACTATCCAAAACTCTAATAGACCCAAACTCTCAAATCACAAATCACTCAAAGAATTTATTAAAACTATTATACTCTCAACTCTTTATTTTTTCACTCTTAAAAAATGAATTGAATGGGATGATCCTCTCATTTTCTAGGATGAACCTATTTTGCAACGGTGGCAACATACCACTACTTTTATTTTTTGTAGTTTGATTATGTTATACTACCTTTTGTTTTTTGTAAACTTAAGTTGACACTAGAAGTTACAAATTTTTACATATAAATCCATTTTTTTTAGGACAAAATGACATTTGAAAAGATTTTTAATTGTTGTTGTTGTTGTTGTTGTTGTTGTTGTTGTTGTTGTTATTATTATTATTAATGTCATTAATTTCATTATTATAATTATTATTAAAATTTATTAATTTTACTATTTTAATTATTATTTATTATTATCGTCTTCGTCATTGTCATCATCATCAAAATTTATTAATTATATTCTTTTAATTGTTAATATTATTGTAATTAAGTCATTATTATTAAAATTATTGGTATTATTAAATTTTATTAATTTTTTATTTTATTATCTTTATTATTTTAATTATTATTAAATTTTACTAATTTTTTGTCTTTATTATTATTATTATAATTATTATTAGTTTTAGTTTTATTATTATTTTTATTCTTACTATTGTTTTAATTATAATATATACAAATAATATTAGGGAGACAATTAACAAATAATATTTTAGTAACATGCAACAATCCATTTATTTTCTAAGATAAAGTAAATACATCAATGAGATTGCTGTTCATTCTGATTTTAATTTATACGGCTCAAGTAAACAACTTATTATAATTCGAATTCCTTATTTTTGATTTCAGCTCATTCCCATTCTCATTTAGTAAACACACCATTAGATTGTGTTTGAAACATAATATTATATAGTATTATAATATTATTCACATTAATTTATTACTTACCTATGTTTGGAAGTTTTGAAAGTTGGATTGTGGTGTATTATATAATTCACTATAATGCACCAGCTTTTGCCTTAATTGAAACGTTAAATATATTTTAGTTATATTTTTTATTATAATAATTAAAATATAAAAATAAATTATATTATAATAATATTTTATTATATCATATTATATTTTTATATTAATAATTAATATGAAAACAATATTTTAATATGATTAATAATAAATTTAAATAATGAGAGCGAACCTAAAAATGATAGCAATAATTGGAGAATTATGAAATATTTATGAATTTATGGAATAAATCAAAGGATTTGTCTTTTTGGAGTTAGGAAATAATTATAGGATTTATTTTGTATTTAAGGGGTTGTGTCTCTCATAATTGAGTATTGAATTATGTATTGTAATTGCTCAATATCAATAATAAAAATCCTCTAAAAAATTCCTATTTCTTTCTTATTCATATTATTTAACGACTTAGCCAAAAAATAAAAATATTTATTTAAAAAATAAGATAAATAACTAAGATAGAAAAAAAAATTATTAATGGGTTAGAGGAGAGAGAAGAATGATTATTATCGAGGTAAGAAAATAAAATAACAATAATTATATATTTTCTTGACTTTTTAGAAAACAATAAGAATTACAATGTTAATAATCTAAATAAATACATTATAGTCATTGCATTTACTTTTGACATTGCATTTATTTTTGACGTTATTTCCTTCAACCCCATAATTAGATCATTAAATCATTAAAAGACAAATAATATGATATTATATTACTGTAGCAACACTGACGGATCTCATTGGAATAATCTAAAATATATATTTTATTATTTTTAATTTTGTCGATTCAAAGTTTTGAAAGTCAATTTTCAAAACTTTGAATGTCGATTGTCAAATATGACTACCAGTCAATTTTCAAAACTTTGAATGTCGATTGTCAAATATTGCTACCATCTTTTGACTCTTTCTGTGATTCTTTGCAGCCGACAACGAACACCAATATCTGATCAGTCTTGGTTTTCTCCCCAGCGCGTTCAACAAATGCACACTATGCTCGTTGCCAGTTGCATGGCAAATGAATACGTGTCTTCTTCATTTTCTTCTTCTTCTTCATTGTGTTTGTGTTTCTGTTGAGTCTTTGTTGAAGAATCCATTTGTTTCTTGATAGGTTCCGCTTGCTTTTGGTTAATTTATGTCTTATTATTATTAATTTTTCTCAGCAATGGAAAGTGATCATCGAGGGTGCACCTGCGTCTATGCAAGCGGCAGCAAAACTTGGAGTCTTTGAGATTATAGCCAAAGCAGGTCCAGGGCTAAACTCTCTGCAGCAGAAATTGCATCACAGATGCCAAGCCGAAACCCCAATGCAGGGGTAATGCTTGACCGGATCCTTCGGTTCCTTGTGACCCAACGTGTGCTTCGTTGCTTTCTTTCATCAGCTGGTGATGATCAGAGGCTGTACACGCTTGCACCTGTGGCCAAATACTTTGTGGTTAATCAAGATGGTGTTTCACTCTGTCCCCTCTTGGCCATGCCTGGAGACTAAGTCATGCTAAATATATGGTTTGTCTTATTAACTTCAAATATCTTCTAATTTTAAACATTTTTCCAACTCAGTTAGCGTCAGTATGCAGATTTGAAGCTACAAAGCATGAGAAAGTCTTTGATAGTCCCTTTATGTATACTCTCTTTTGCATATTCTTATTAATTGTACCTCGCTAATTTGACAAGCAAGATTATCTTTTAAAGACGTTTGGACGAAGTTAAAAGATTAAAAAAGAAAAATATAAATTCTAATGCATTATTTTTAATATTTTTATATACTAGTTGGAGTTTGTTTATTTATTTTGTTTCCTTCAATTTTGCTCAGATGATTAATTAGACGGCCAGATGTCTGGCATCAGATTTCTCAGAAAAATATTAAATATTTTACTAGATTAATTACTGACAATACCTTTTTGTGTGTAATTAATAATAATAATATTCTGAATTTTATTAGGTATAAGTTGACAGACACAGTTCTTGAACGAGGAATCCCATTCAACATGGTTCAAGGAATGGGAATCTATGAGTATGCACGCAATTATTCTAGATTCAACGGAGTTTTCAACAATGCAATGCTGAATCACACTATCATAGTTATGAATAGAATCCTTGACTCTTATAAAGGCTTTGAGCAAATTAATCAGCCGGTGGATGTCGGTGGTGGCCTTGGAGTCACTCTTAATATAATCACTTCTAAATATCCTCATATTAAAGGTGTTAATTTTGACTTGCCTCATGTTATTCAAGATGCTCCATCTTATCCTGGTATGCTTTCTACTAATTATTAAGTTCTATCATTTTTAATTTAGACTTTTACAAACTCAGTGGTTTGTTAATCCTCGCGTGGTGTGTATATATATATATAGTGTAGGTGTGAAACATATAGGAGGAAATATGTTCGAAAGAATTCCAAAGGGGGATGCCATTTTGATGAAGGTTAGCTAAAGATTTAATTGAAGCGCAAATTAATGTTCATCCTTAGACTTTGTGTTAATTATCAATTTAGTCATTGTGTTTAAAATTTACGTAAAAAGTTCCTGGCAGTATTTCACCTATCTCATAATGTCAAATTTGTTGATTTTTAAGTTATATACCATAAGAAATATATTATTTTACCTTGAGAAGTTTTGTCCAACCGTATAGAAGCATTAATGGAGTCATTTCTTCTTTTCAGAAAAAAAGTTTATGTAAAAGGTAGAGTGACGGGAAAATTAAATAGAACTGTTTGAAAATCACTATGTTAGGCCCTTAGGGGCATGACAATAGGTTCGTTGATGACTAATGCTAATCAGTAATAATATTTTGCAGTTGATACTTCATAATTGGGGCGATGAGCAGTGCTTGAGTTTGTTGAAGAACTACTACGAGGCTATTCCAGAAAATGGAAAGATAATTATTATCGAAAGCATGCCAATGGTAATTCCTGAGGCTACACCAATCGCCAGAGCAGCCTCCATGATGGATATAATTATGTTAATGCAATTTTCAGAAGGAAAGGAACGAACCAAACAAGAATTTATGGCATTAGCAACTGAAGCTAGATTTAAGGGTGTCAATTATAAATGCTTTGTTTTTAAGGGTGTCAATTATAAATGCTTTGTTTGTGACTTTTGCATCATCGAGTTCATCAAGTGATTAAATTACATGCTTGCTTGCCTAATTGTGGCATGTATTATTAGTTATGATCCTCAAATGAAAAAAAATATTGGGCAGTACGACCACACTTTATTACCTACGTACTGCTGTAATATAATTATGTTAAATGTGTTACATTTTGTTTTTCATGTATGGAAGAGTTACACTTTAGACTCTTGTTGATGTTGTTTTCTGGTCACTCCAAAATAAGGTGCTGCTTTCTTCTGGTCGTACCCACCTCAAGCAAGATTTCCAGTTGATTCCTACGTTTCTTGATTCACTAAAACGATGATTCCCTCTTGCCTGTATTCACAGAAAAAATATCAGAGGTCGCCAGGTGTTTTTTCGGCGAAAACTCTTCGATGCTCAAGTCAGTAATCGAGTTAATTCTTTGAAATTCTCTCTTGATCTGAAAAAAAACAGAAAAATAGAAAGTTGAAAAAGGAAGAAGAACCCTTTAGCTCACCCTTTGTCTGATATTTATCCCCTTTTTTTTCTTGCCACCCTTTCTTGGGCGCCATCCCTGCATTCATTGTGCCTGCATCTTTCTAACAGCTATGGGTCACAGTGAGACAACTTGGGGGTAGGGGATGTCAGGCGGTTATGGGTCACGGTGATGAAATGATGATACTGCAGGGGTATGGGATGTCAGACGGTTATGGGTCACCGTGATAATATCATCGTGACAAGATGTCAGGGTGTGAGGGCGTCTGGCTGCTACTTTCCTCTTCTCGGAGAGGAGCATTCACCGTCCTAAACTACAGATGTAGGGCTATCATGCTTGGGTTTGCTATACTCAAGCTTTGGTCTCTTCCTGTTCTTGGTGCCACTCGCAATATGACTAGGGCTCGCTCAATGGTTGTGGACATTCTTGCTCTTTCTAACCTTGCTCGAGGAGGAGGCGAGTATTCGAGCCCCACCAACTTTGAACACTTGACCCCGACCAGCTTTGAACATAAGACCAGTATTCGAGCAGGGGTGTCTTCGTGCTAGCGATTAGATCTTCTGTTCTAGCTGGTTTGCCCTCAAGTAGGCCTGTTCGGCACTTCCCAAACACCAGTCACCCAGTTTCTAGTCTTGAGAGTGAAACGGGATAAGACTAGAAATTACTTGTTTGAGCAGGTTTCTCCCCTTTTTACTTTTTCACGTTGAGCTGTTCGCTTCTTCCGTCACTTCACATTTAATGTGAGCTACGTGGGTTAATCTGGGCCACTCATTTGAAATTTGAAGAGGCAATTTCCTGAACAGTCACGCCCCCCTTGAGTAACGTGCTATCTGTTGGCGTGACTTGCTTTCCTCTTTATAAATCCATAATTTCACCGTTTTGCACTTTCTTATCTCCACACATTGCTTAAAACTGAAGCCCGCTGCCTACAAGTGAAATCTCCCTTCTTAGTTGCTGTCATCACTATTTGCACCATTCAAATTAGTTTTAGGTATAAACTCTTTAACTTCTTCTTCTCATTCTCGTCATTTTTGTTTTATGGGTTTTCGTTTCTCATTTGTAGATTGTGGTCTTTAAGAAAAAAATGTCCGCCACACAGTAACCCCAAAGGATGTCCCCTGAAGAATCATCTTCTTCTAGTGGCTCTCGGGCCGATAGGGGGGTTATAGTGAGAGACCCGAGTCTTGAAGAGGTCGTTTACACCGCCGGCGATGCCATTGTGGGTAAAGTTCTAGAAGAAACCCAGCTAAGTAAAAGGCAAAGGACCGGTCAAAGGTTAAAGGCCGAGTCATTTGCCATAGATTACATAAGGCGTGAAACCACTCAATAGGATCTAGATAGGCTTAGGGCCACTTACCGTATCCTTACCAGCGTTGACCTTCGTCTTCCTGGCAAGTACAACACTCCCAATCGCCCTCCTCAAGGGTATGTACCCTCTACTAGCTGAAAAGCAGCCCAAAAGACGCGGGCTGGTATTGCTTCACCTCCAGCTCTAAGGGCAAAAAACCACCACTAACCTCCTTACCTCTGGTGGCAACTGGAAGAGTAAGTTCTTTTTTACCGGGGGGGACTGGGGGCGAGCAGCCTCTACCACCGAAGAGATTCTCCAAATTCCTTCTCGTTTTTACGGTCCAGGTCATCTGCTGCCCATTATGTCTTCTGCTTTGGTTTTTCTACTTATCATTTCTTATTGTCATTTTTTGTCTTTTGCAGCCTCTTGAAGTGTATTACATCGGGTCGAGGAGGAACTGAAGTTGCAAAAACATTTTGGTGATAGGCTTTACTAAATCAATCTGACTTTTGAGAAAGCTTCTGTTGTGAAACATCAACAATTTGTGAAGAAGAGCTTTCTCTAGAAACAATTTCTTTAGAAGAAGAAGGTTTTATAATTTCTTTAGAAACAGATTTTTCTTTCTATGGAACTTGAGAAAGAGCTTTAGTTTGAGAAAAACTTTATAAAGCAAGCATAAGCTCAGGGGATTTAGTAATGGATTGCATCCATTATTTTACCTGATCCTCAGAAGAGGTGGCTTTATACTGAGCTCCTTGCTCCTCAACCATGTCAATCCATGACTTGATTGGCATTGCAGAGGATACCAGTAGAGAAATAGGACGAAGGATGATAGTATAGACAGAAAAATAAATAAAATTTAATTTTAATAAAACTTTATATGTTTTGTCAGGTACGTGGCGTTGATTGCTATAGGACGCGCCAAAGTGAACAGTCTAAAATTTTGTATATAAATTCTAAAGGAAGACTGTAGACTCCTCAGAATTTTTAGATTACTCTCTTTATAATTCTTCTCTCTTCTCTCATTCTCTCTAGTTCTTAGCTGTGGATTGTAGCCAATCCTGTAGGACCAAAACTTGACCATAGGTTTCTAAAATGGATTCTCTACTTTGTAGAGCATCATCCTTTTCTAGCTCTTCTTCTGGGAGGACTAGTACCAAGATCTGGATCCCAGATCTATAGGTTCAACCACTTCACTAACCGGCCTGAGGTCTCTAGCTTATGCAAGATTTGTCTAAGTAGCTAGTTCGTTAAGACTACTATTGAGTGTGCTTGGACATAGGGCCTCAACTTACGAGCTGTTGTTACCAATGTGAGCACCCATTTCTCTACTTACGGATACCGAGTTTCAGCTTCTAGCAAAGCTTTGCTTGTGTAATTCACGGGGTGTTGTACCCCTGACTCCTCTCTTATTAAGACCGAGCTCGTTGTCCACTGTGACACGGCTAGGTACAGGTATAGGACTTCTCCTGCTCGCGGTGTTGATATTAACGGGGCCTTTAACAAGTATTCTTTCAATTACTGGAATGCCCCTCAAATGCTAGTGTCCACTTCGTTTTCTTCCCCTTTTTCATCTCTTGGAAAAAGACATGGCACTTGTCAGTTGCTCGAGAGATGAACCTGTTCAGGGCTGCCAGCTTACCCGTAAGACTCTGTATCTCCTGGAGAGTGGGCTTTATGTCTACTACTGCTCTTATCTTCTCTGGGTTGGCCTCAATTCCTCTGTTACTGACCACGAAACCCAAGAATTTTCCAGAACCTACTCAAAAGGCACACTTCTCGGGGTTAAGCTTCATTTTGTACTCCTTCAAGAGCGCGAAGGTCTCTTCCAGATGCTTGACATGTTCTTCTGTATCCTTGGACTTGGTGATCATGTCGTCCACATAAACTTCTATTTTGCGGCCAATCAGAGGTTTAAAGATCTTGTTCACCAACCTCTGGTATGTTGCCCCTGCATTCTTTAAGCCGAAAGGCATGACCTTGTAGTAGAACAGACCTTGGTTGGTGATAAAGGTCGTACATTCCTCGTCCGGCCCATACATGGGGATTTGGTTATAACCAAAAAATGCGTCCATGAAGCTGAGCAAATCTCGTCCGACAATGGAGTCAACCAGCTGGTCTGTCTTCGGCAATGGGAAGCTGTCCTTAGGATAGGCTTTGTTTAAGTCCGTGAAATTCACACACATCCTCTATTTTTCACTCGCTTTTTTTACCAGTACCACGTTCGAGATCCACTCGGGGTAATTAACTGCCGTTATGAATTTCGCCTTTAACAACTTCTCCACTTCGTTGTTCATGGCGTCATATCTTTCCTGGTTAACACACCTCCTCCTTTGCCTTACTGGCTTCACATCTCTCCTCACTGCCAGCTTGTGGCATGCTACCTTTGGGTCAATCCCTAGTATGTCATCATGTGACCAAGTGAACACATCATAATGGGCTCGCAAGCACTCGACTAGACTCTTCCTCAGATGCTCACCCATGCCCGAGCCGATTTTAACTTTCTTCTCCTGGTCGTCCAGTCTTATCAAAATTTCCTCCAACTCCTCAGCGGGCTCTTGTCTCTCTTTCTTCAATTCACCTCTAGCATCCAGCGATGTCACTTGCATCGCTTTCTTAGTCGTTGTTGCATAGCAGCTTCTTGCGACCCTCTGATCGCCCTTAACAACCCCCACCGCTCCGTTTATTCGATATTTCAATGCTAGGTAGTGGGTGGACATCACCGATTGACTGATCCTCATGAAAGTCCTTCTTAATATTGCCTGGTAAGGGCTGACCTCGTCCACAACCACGAAGTCCAACATCATATTCTTCTCAAAGGGCTTCGAGCCCATGGTCACTGGCAGATTCACAATCCCTAGGGAGGTCAGCCTTCCTCCACCAAATCCTTTGAAGGAGGTGCTCGTGTGCTCGAGCCTCGCATCTGCTATTCCCATCTCGTCCAGGGTGGACTTAAAAAGAATGTCTACTGAGCTTCCCGAGTCCACTAGAATCCGGTTGAGCTCCCTGTTTGCAACATTTGCCTTTATAACTAGGGCATCCTCGTGGGGTTATGGACCCCTTCCTCATCCTCCTCTGTCCACATGATTGGAACTTGTCTGGTTCCGGCTTTCTTTGCGGTAGGCATAGTGAGCAGGACCTCTCGATAGCGGAGGCATATCTTCTATAGTTTTCTCTTGCTCTATTCAAGTCTCCTGCCATCGTCGGCCATCCTGCTATCACCCTCACAGCAGGCTGCTCGCGGTCCATATCAAAAGCCTGGTCATCCTCTGCCTGCTGCCGCTATACGGCCGGGTGTCCTCCCTCAATAAATTCGTCCAAGTACTAGTTTCTTACTAGATCCTCTGCCAAGTTCTTTAGATCATGTCACTGAGATGTTGAATGGCCATGATTGTTGTGGAATCTGCAAAACCTGCTCTTGTCCTTCCTCTTCACCGGTTTGGACATTGGTGTTGGGGAGCACAGCAGACTCCGTTCCTCCACTATATGGAACATCTCCTCTAGTGACACCTTCAAAGGAGTGTACTGCCTATAGGTAGTACGTTGATCAATCATCTGTAAAGTCCTATCCCTAGGAAAGTTTCCTGCGTGTGGAGGCAGTGGACGATCGACTCTGTTGTGGCTTTGCACAGGCCGATTCATAAGGAGATTACAGGGTAGGTTACCGCTGAACTGACGGAAATCCCTCTGGTCCTTGCTCGGAGACCTGCAGAGTGGGGCGTGACTCACTCGCAGCTAGGGGGTCCTCTGGTAAGGGTTGTAGGAAGCAACCCGGTTCCTTGTTCCTCTAGAAGTCGACGAACCCTGAGCAGGCCCCCCTTCAAATATCTTCTAATTTTAAACATTTTTCCAACTCAATTAGCGTTAGTATGCAAATTAATCAACTGGTGGATGTCGGTGCTGGCCTTGGAGTCACTCTTAATATAATCACTTCTAAATATCCTCATATTAAAGGTGTTAATTTTGACTTGCCTCATGTTATTCAAGATGCCCCATCTTATCTTAGGATGCTTTCTACTAATTATTAAGTTCTATCATTTTCAATTTAGACTTTTACAAACTCAATGGTTTGTTAATCCTCGCGTGGTGTGTATATATATATATATGGTGTAGGTGTGAAACATATAGGAGGAAATATGCTCAAAAGAATTCAAAAGGGGGATGCCATTTTGATGAAGGTTAGCTAAAGATTTAATTGAAGCACAAATTAATGTTCATCCTTAGTCTTTGTGTTAATTATTAATTTATTCATTGTGTTTAAAAATTATGCAAAAAGTTCCTGGCAGTACTTCATCTATCTCATAATGTCAAATTTATTGATTTTTAAGTTATATACCAGAAGAAATATATTATTTTACCTTGGGAAGTTTTGTCCAACTGCATAGAAGCATTAATGGAGTCATTTCTTCTTTTCGAAAAAAAAAGGTTGTGTAAAAGGTAGAGTGAATGGAAAATTAAATAGAACTGTTTGAAAATCCCTATGTTAGGCCCTTAAGGGCATGACAATAGGTTCGTCGATGGCTAATGCTAATCAGTAATAATATTTTGCAGTTAATACTTCATAATTGAGGCGATGAGCAATGCTTGAGTTTGTTGAAGAACTACTACGAGGCTATTCCAGAAAATGGAAAGATAATTATTATCGAAAGCATGCCAATGGTAATTCCTAAGGTTATACCGACCGCCATAACAGCCTCCATGATCGATATAATTATGTTAATGCAATTTTCAGAAGGAAAGGAACAAACCAAACAAGAATTTATGGCTTTAGCAGCTGAAGTTGGATTTAAGGGTGTCGATTATGAATGTTTTGTTTGTGACTTTTGCATCATCGAGTTCATCAAGTGATTAAATTACATGCTTGCTAGCCTAATTATGGCATGTATTATTAGTTATGATCATCAAATGAAAAAAAATATTGGGCAGTACGATCACACTTTATTACCTACGTACTGCTGTAATAAAATTATGTTAAATGTATTACATTTTGTTATTCATGTATGGAAGAGTTACACTTTAGACTCTTGTTGATGCTGTTTTTTAGTCGCTCAAAATAAGGTGCTGCTTTCTTCTGGTCGCACCCATCTCGAGCAAGATTTCCAGCTGATTCCTGCGTTTCTTGGTTCGCTAAAATGATGATTCCCTCTTGCCTGTATTCACAGAAAAAGTATCAGAGGTCGTTGGGTGTTTTTCTAGTGAAACCCTCCAACACTCAAGTCAATAATCGGGTTAATTCTTTGAAATTCTCTCTTAATCTGAGAAAAACCAGAAAAATAAAATTTTGAAAAAAGAAGAAGACCCCTTTACCTCACCCTTTGTCTGATATTTATCCCCCTTTTTTCCCGCCACCCTTTGTTGGGCGCCATCCCCTGCGGACAAGATGTCAGGGTGTGGGGGTGTTTGGCAGCTACTTTCCTCTTCTTGGAGAGGGACGTTCACCGTCCTGAACTACAGATGCGGGGCTGCCATGCTTGCGTTTGCTCTGCTCGAGCTATGGTCTCTTCCTGCTCTTGGTGCCACTCTCAATGTGAATAAGGCTCGCTCGATGGTTATGGATATTCCTACTCTTTCTGACCTTCCTCGAGCAGGAGCCGAATATCCGAGCCCCACCAGCTTTGAACACTTGACCTTAACTAGCTTTGACACCGAGTAAGGGTGTCATCGTGCTAGCGATTAGATCTTCTGTCCTGGTTGGTTTGCCCTCGAGCAAGCCTGTTCGGCACTTCCCAAACAACTCTTAAATTTTTTTTATTACTTTAGTGTAGATTATTAATGTATATTTTATCCCTGATGTTAGAACATCAATTGAAAAAAAATACATTTTTAAAGGATAAAAGTGATTCTTAATTTTCACATACAAATTGATCATTTGAAAACCAATTAAAGCGACCTAATTTATCTATCAAAATATAAGTTTTAAACTTTAACATTTTGTTTCATTTTATCAAACATTATGATACCTTAAAAATCTATCAATATGCGACTAAATGAGTGTATAATGGAATGCACTTTTTTCTCTCTTACACACACACACACACATATATATATATAACAATCTATCATTATAGATAGGTATTTATTATAGATGACAATATCTGTTATTTCTTAATTCTGATGATGAATGGACATAAGGTCTGTTCCAGTTGACCGGTTTACCCTATTAGCTGAAATTAGACTTTCGTATCTTGTCCATTGGTGAATTTCACCTATTTGAATGGATATAAGAACATTATAACTTAGGTTCCCTAGATGAGTCCCAAGTGCAATTATACTTTATTTACTTATATTTAATTATCGTTAAACAACTATCGTATGTATATGATTTTTGAAAGCATATTTTAGGGTGTGAGTAGGTCCAGTCATCTATAAAATTTGAAGTTTTTAAGTAACACTAATTAATTAATTAAACTAATTAATATTATTCTTTATTCGATACGAAGAGAGATTATTGTTCCACGCTTTATTTGAAGTTCATTTAATTAAATTTAAATGAACAAATTGATCATAATTCTTTCTTAACAACTCATTTAATTAAGAAAAAAAGGTAAGAAGAACAGAAAATAAAACAAGTTTGACAAAAGATAAAATATTGAGATTAATTGGTGTTTCCCATTTTGGAACCATAGTATACAGTAGCAAAACCATAACCATACGCTGGGGTAGGTGATGCATCACAAGTAGGAGCAGATACAGATCCATGCCTAGCAGCATGCCTTCTAGTTCATTCCATTGATTTAGTAGATTATTCCAATGGTTCAATTCAGCAGTGGGTTCTACAGTTAGTGAAGTTTATGAAAAGGATACATACCCAGTTCTAGGCGCATATATTGCAACTTGGCTCGTTGACAGTCTCCGTTATGCAGTTGGTGAGGTTGGTTCATCGGCCGAGTCAAACTAGCTGACTTAGAGTAAAACATATAGTAGTTTCCCATTTCCAACTAAAATTTTATCTAACAAATTGTGTATTGATCTTGAAATAAATATATTTAGCTTGGGCATCTCAATTCTAGAGCTAATTCTAATTTTTTAGTCTAAGTTATGCCCATGAACTACAATATGTAAATGGTTGGACAAGCACACAATAGTTTAACTTTCTTTGAGTAATTACATTTGAATTGTTAAATGCATGTGATTGAATTTAGTAATATAGCGAGATTCTTAAATACAAAATTTCTTGAAATCATGAACTGGATAATCTTTTACTTCATGCTTATCCAATCCTGTCATGAAAAACCTATGAAAATTAATTAATTGGCAATTGCCAGAAGCATTCTCTTTGAACAACGAAAAAGTTAGAATCTTCCTAAAAATTTATTTGTAGTTAATTGTTGCAAAAATATGCTCTTTAAAGCATATTTATATATTTATTGTAATAAATATAAATCTGATTAATAAAATAAATGAGGTATTTTATTCATGTATCTTTATTGCATTAATGTTTTGAGTAAAGTTCATTTAATCATATTATATGTATTTATGCGATCACTATATGGATTCGCAGAAGACATAAATACAAGTTATCTTATGATTAAATAAATTAAGTTCGCAGTTGATAAATAAAGTTGGGCACTTTATTTAGGTATAGACTGTAATAAATTCATTGAGTAATTTGTCTTAATCATGTATGAATTTATTGATGTAGTACGACTACATTGAACTAGATCACATATGAGATTTAATCAACCTAGTAATAACTGTCAGACTTATTAAATCTCATAGGCATTGATTTACTGTAATCTTAATCTTGAGTTAGTTATAATTTCATGATTGTAGTTGTTATTTCATTTGAGTTACCAATAGGCGCGACATACACATGTAGTCAAGATTACCCGGTATCTTGGTGGGAGCAATTACAAGTATTGAAATTATAGATTAACAATACAGTATTTGTACGACACATCTCTTGATGGGTTTTCAGTACTTGATCATAGAATTATCTGGCCAGAATGCGTCAACATAAATAAGTATGTTGAAAATGATCATTAGAGAAAATCAGTAAGTATCAAGGAATAAGATGTAATTAAATTGATTGAACAGTTGAGATATCAATTTAAATTAAAGATGTGGTACAAAAGATTGTGCAGTAAAGAAATCAATGTAGCATGGGCGAATTATTATTCAAGCATACAATTATAGAGTTTAATTCCAATCTTAAAGTGGAGTAGAATTAGAATTAAATAATTATATTTGTTTGATTATAAATTTAATTATTGTAGCCACTATTGTATATTCCCAAATGATTCCCGGATTAGTTCATTTAATTGACAACACCATCACTGGACCCAAAAGCAAGAAAACTAGCGTATTAGGTGAAAATCATAATCATAATATTTTTTAAGTCCTAGTATGTTATATTCAAGTGTAAAAGGGGGCTTGTGATATTATACAAGGTGGTCCCCTAGTTACTTATACATTCTCTTTGCTTTTACATAAGTGGAAAGATAGTATTTAATTTAAATATTTAAATATTTAAATTAAGGGGAATCCTATTTTAAATTAAAATAGGAATACTAATCTAACATACTAAGGTTTTTTCATAAGATATTATAAAAAGGGGTACTTTTTTCCTTAAAAGATGAGAGAATAGAATTTCAGTGTTTTTGAGAAAAATACAGAAGACATCTGAGAGGCGCCAATGGCAATTAGGAGTTGTGAAACAGACGCCCACATGTCCAATGTTGATCAATCTTGAGTCATAGCTTGGAAGATCGTTTGGAGACGGATCTACAACTCTCAATTGTTTTTCTTCTCACATCAGCAAAGGTACAAATTTGTAAATTACTTAATTATTATATGTTATATGAGATCGGTCCTAAAACGTTTTAATTGAAAATTTGAAAAACCTAATTTTATTACTGCAATTGGTATCAGAGCCATATCATAATAATATATAAGGATTTTGTAAGAAATCTATCTTATTTATTATGTATTAGAGTGGCACAATTTATTTAGATATATATTATTTGTTAATATATGAATAAAGCATGCATGGATTGTCTCAATTCATGATTAGAAATTTGTCTGTATTTTTGTTTTGGATTTGAAACAAAAAGGGTGGTCTATTATCACCATGTTTTCCTTTTGGTTTTAATTTTTTGTTTTAGAATTTTTGTAAACTATTGGCGTTAAGAATCTGTAAAAAAAATTTATAGGAACTAAAAAAAAAAGGGAAACAGATCCCGAGTAAAAACGTACGGCGCGCACGGAGCCAGCAACACACGCTGCAGCAGGCCTCGTTGCAGCTCGCGCAACAGCAGTACGCACAGTAGATAGCGCGCGCGGATCGCATAGGATGCAGTTGAAGCTGCGCGCGGCTGGAGCAATAGGCAGCATCGTTACTGGAAGGTTCTACTATTTTTTGGTGATTTTTTGGAAAAAAATACAAAAACAATTGATTTTTTTCCTTTTTTTTGAAAAAAATCAAGTAAAAATCAAACGAAGGTTCGGAACTAGCCCTCGATTCTTCCCATGGCATTGTGTACCCAGTACGTATGTGTGTGGCACGGCCTTGCAAGAAATTGGGTGAAAATTCGAAAGCCGCCCAAGAGAAGGCCAAAACCCGTGTGCTATAGCTTTGGGTTTTGGGCCAAAAATGGGACATTTTTGGGAAAACTAGGGTATTTATGTGAAAGAAACCCTGTTTTTCTCTGCCATAACCCTTTTTGGATTCGTAACGAGCCGATTGAAGCAGTGGGGCACCGTTACTGGAATGTTCTACTATATTTTGGTATTTTTTGGAAAAAATACCAAGAAAACTAATTTTTCCCTTATTTTTTGAAAAAAATAAAGTAAAAATCAAACGAAGGTTCGAAACCGAGCCATGCCACACATGTCCATACTAGGTACACGATGCGACGGGAAGGCAGCTGATGTCCGACGCTGGCATGTGGCGTGTTTCCAGCCTGATAGTGGTGGACACTCACCGGAGAAAAGGCGAATGGCAGCTGCTGCGTTTTGGTAATTGCGGCTGGAGAAGAAAATATGAAATTAGGGTTTTGAGTGGTAATTATCACTCAGACCCCTAATTTCTACAATATTTTTAGTTTGGGTAAAATTAATATACTATTATGTATTTAAGTCCAGAAACGATTTTGCGCTTGGTAAATCCTAGTTTTAAGTCCAATAATATTTGGGCTTAATGGATTAAAATACATGGATATAGTTTAACAAATTAAGTTTAGTTTTTTGTCTAAAAATTTTACTTAAAATTATATTTTATTATCTTTAAAAATTAGAAATTTGGACCAATAATAAATTTAAAGCTCATATTAGCCAAGTAGTGCCACTCTATGCATAATGATATACGTCATTCATATAACATGAATTCATGTATATTGTTTGAAATTTACAAATGCTTTATAATATAAGATATCACTTAGATAATATTATACGAAGCATGCAATTAACAATATAAGTATATTTTAAAAAAAATCAACTTTAAAATATTGAGTGGGAGAGGGAAGATTCAAGATAATTTTTCCACGGGCTCCATTGTTAGTTCAATAATAAAATTATATATATACTTCGACTTCATGATACAGTAATGCTCCCTACGGAGGGTATATATATGTTAGACATTTAATTTGATGAACTTCTTTAAAGATAATATCGAAATATTTTTCAATCTGTTCATCACACTAATGGTGCCTGTATGATATGAGAAATACATAGATTGAAACAATGGTTATACACTTAACAAAATTTGTTATTAACCTTCCCAACGAAGCTCTGTTAGCCAATTTTTGGCCCTAAAAGATAACGATTGTTATTTATCATGTTACGACATGAAAGTAAATAATCTAATGGTTAATTGGGTCTAGTAAGTGGCGGCATGACTTCCCCAACAGATAGCTTGCTAAAGCAGTACTACATTATCATTACAATAAAATAAAATGTATTTATGGTTTTTTACATTTTAAATTTTTATTGTGAATGTTATTTCAAAATATTAATGCATGGATGTTTTATTTTCTCCAGAAATGTTTTCCTTAAGTCCACTTACTATTATTCCGAATCAAAACAAACTCACTGGCAAGAATTATATATATTGTTCTAACTGCTGAAAATTATAAATATGTCTTAACCCTGACATGCCTCCAGTACCACTAGAAAATGCTTATAGAAATGAGAAGAGTCTTTATGAGAAATGGCAAAAGGTCAATGAAACGGCTAAATGCTACATTTTAGCCTCAATTTTTAATATTCTGTAGACCAAATACTAGAATTTGAAAACTACTACTGAAATAATGGATAGTCTTCAAGAGATGTTTTTTTTTTCACTCGCTCTGCGAGACAAGCAGCATTGAAGGGTGTTATGAATAGAAAAATGGGGAAGGGCACAAGAGTTCATGATCATGTCCTCAAAATGATGGACTATTTAAATGAGGCTGAGATACAAGGCTCACAAATCGATGATAACTCAAAAATTGATATGGTGCTAGAATCTCTGCCAGATACATTCAAAGAGTTTAAGGTCAATTGTAACATGAACAAAAGAAACATGACCTTAACAGAATTGATGAACGAATTCCATTCTACTGAAAAGATCTATCGTGCTGAGAAATCTCTAAGAAGCATAAATATTGCTGAAAATAATTCTTCATCTAGGCTTAAGCCAAAAGGTAAAGGAAAGAAGAAGAAATCTGGGAAAAAGAGATTGTCTACAAAGTAATATGGCAAGCCTAAAGGGAAGTACTTCAAGTGTAGACAAAAGGGCTACTGGAAAAAAGATTGCCCAAAGATTATGAAATCGGGTATGAGAAATCTTTTTGTTATTGAGGCCTGCTTAGTTCAGAATCCAGTTGACAAATGGGTGTTGGATTCAAGAACAACTAACCATATTTGTAATTCACTTTTTTGGTTTCAGGAAACTAGAAAACTAGAAAACTAAGTGAAGGGAGCTGAAGCTGTAGTTTGGGACAAGACAGTTTGTGTCAGCAGAGAAGACTGGATCTGTTTTATTATTTTTTAATAATGACGTTAGTTTTGAATAATTGTCTTTATGTTCCAGAAATTAGGAGGAATTTAATTTTAGTAGCTTGTTTGTCAAAGCAACGTATACTGTAAATTTTGGATCCTCAGTTTCTATTTTTTACAATAATAGACTTATTTGTTCTGGTACATTGGAAAATAATTTATATCATTTGAGTCTTATGCTCCTTTCTATGCATGACACAGTAATTGATAATAATAAGCATACACATTTATCTTAAAAAAGAAATTTTTTTTTCTAACCAGTGCTACCTCTGGCATTTACACTTAGGTCATATAAACCCAAATACGATACAGAGAATGATCAAAGATAGGCTCCTGGGTCCATTAGAAAATGAATCATTACCACTCTGTGAATCCTATTTATAAGGAAAAATGACCAAAATGCCATTCTCAGCCAAAGTAGTGCGTGCAACAGTACTACTTGATTTGATACATACAGATGTATATGGACCAATCAATATACAAGCTCGAGGAGGTTATAAGTACTTCATCACTTTCACTGATGATTACTCTAGATACGGTTATGTTTATCTGATGCGTCACAAGTCTGAAGCTCTTGAGCAATTCAAACAGTACAAAGCTGAGGCAGAAAAATAGTTAGATAAAAACATAAAGAAACTTCGATCTGATCGAGGTGGTGAATATCTCTCCAGAGATTTCAAAGAGTATCTGGTTGAAATGTGATTATATCTCAGTTGACTGCCCCAAGAAACCACAATAAAATGGGGTAGCTGAAAGGAGAAATAGAACTCTTTTGGATATGGTGAGATCTATGCTAATTTATTTGTTATTACCTATCTCTTTTTGGTGACTAGCACTAGAAACTACAGTTTACCTTTTAAACTTAGTTCCATCTAAGTCAGTGCCTAAAACCCTAATAGAATTATGGTCAGGTCAAAAACCAAGTTTACGACATGTCCGTATTTGGGGATCACCAGAACATGTGCTAAAACCAAAGGCAGATAAGATGGATTCACGTTCTGAGCTTTGTATGTTTGTAGGGTATCCCAAAGGAACAAGGGGAGGTTTATTTTATAGTCTTCAAGATAAAATGGTAACTGTGAGCACATATTTTACTTCTCTTGAGGAAGACTATATAAAGAACTTCAGACCTAAGAGTAAGGCAATACTTGTAGAACTATCAAGTGATCAAATTGATACTCAGCTTTCAACACCTGTTTTAGAATAGAATGAAGAGCAACAATCTGATTAACAAAAGATTATCCCTAAACAACCATCATTTTTAGAACCTCGTCACAGTGGGAGGGTAATTAGGTTACCAACAAGATATATGTTTTTTAGAGAAACCTATACGGCTATCTCAGACGAACATGTACAAGATCCCACTAGTTACAATGAAGTTCTAATAGATAGTGATGTTAAACATTCGAAAAGGGCTATGACTCAAGAAATGGAATCTATGTATTCCAATAAAGTCTGGGAACTTATAGAGGCCCCAAAGGGTTAAAACCTATTGGATGCAAGTGGATCTACAAGAGGACAAGAGGAGTAGATGGAAGGGTATAAATATTTAAAGCAAGATTAGTAGCCAAAGGTTTCACTCAAATAGAGGGAATCGATTATGGAGAAATATTTTCTCCGGTTGCTATGCTTAAATCCATCAGAATTCTACTCTCTATTGCTGCAGTGATAAATTAGGAAATTTGGCAAATGGATGTCAAGACTGCCTTTCTCAATGGGTATCTTGAAAAAGACATCTTTATGTAGCAACCAGATGGATTCATAAAAAAAGACTAAGAACACTTGGTATACAAGTTACAGAGATCCATCTATGGATTGAAGCAAGCATCCCGGTCATGAAACATCAGATTTGATCAAGTGATAAAATCGTTTGGATTCATTTAGAATATTTATGAACCATGTGTGTACAAGAAAATTTAGGAAAAATCTGTAGCCTTCCTAATTCTTTATGTAGATGATATTCTCCTTATCAAAAATGATGTAGGAGTATTGACTACTATAAAAAGTTGGCTAGCGAAACAATTTGATATGAAATATCTGGGAGAAGCTAGTTATATTCTTAGTATCAAGTTACTACGAGACATGAAGAATAAAATGATAACTTTATCTCAAGTGGTCTATATTAATAAGATATTGGCTAGATTTAGCATGGTAAATTCTAAGACTAGTTTGTTACCATTCAGACATGGAATTTTATTCTCTAAGGATCAATCACTAAAAACATCTGAGGAGATAAAGAAAATAAGACGAGTTCCCTACACGGAAGCTGTGGGAAGTCTCATATATGCAATGCTTTGCATTAGACCAGATATGTGTTTTGCAGTTGGGATGGTTAGTAGATATCAATCTAATCCTGGACTTGAACACTGGACTGTTGTCAAGCACATAATTAAGTATCTTAAAAGAACTAAGGATTTTATGCTTATGTATTTTGGTGATGAACTTACTCCAATGGGTTATATTGATTCTGACTTTATGTCAGATAAAGATTCTAAAAAGTCTACTTCTGGCTATGTGTTTACATTAGGAAGTGGAGCTATTAGTTAGAGAAGTGTGAAAGAATCATGTATCACAAACTCCACAACAGAAGCTAAATATGTAGCTGCATCTGAGGCTGCAAAAGAAGTGGTATGGCTCCACAAGTTCCTTTAAGATCTTGAAGTGGTATATGCTGCAAATGCACCACTTAAATTATTTTGTGATAATAGTGGTGCAGTGGCTCAATCAAAAGAACCAAGGAACCATAAGAAACAAAAACACATTGAAATGAAGTATCATCTCATAAGGGATATAGTGCAGAGAGGTAATGTAGAAGTTACTCAGATTGCGTCACAGCAAAACTTGGCAGATCCTTTTACTAAGGCAATCCCTGGGAAACTTTTTGACTTGCACTTAGAGTCCATGGGCATGCGCGAGATGGCAAATATGCTTTGAAAGCTATTGGGAGATTGTTGGAAAAATATGCTCTTTAAAGCATATTTATATATTTATTGTAATAAATATAAATCTGATTAATAAAATAAATGAGGTATTTTATTCATGTATCTTTATTGCATTAATGTTTTGAGTAAAGTTCATTTAATCATATTATATGTATTTATGCGATCACTATATGGATTCGCAGAAGACATAAATACAAGTTATCTTATGATTAAATAAATTAAGTTCGCAGTTGATAAATAAAGTTGGGCACTTTATTTAGGTATAGACTGTAATAAATTCATTGAGTAATTTGTCTTAATCATGTATGAATTTATTGATGTAGTACGACTACATTGAACTAGATCACATATGAGATTTAATCAACCTAGTAATAACTGTCAGACTTATTAAATCTCATAGGCATTGATTTACTGTAATCTTAATCTTGAGTTATTTATAATTTCATGATTGTAGTTATTATTTCATTTGAGTTACCAATGGGCACGACATACTCATGTAGTCAAGATTACCCGGTATCTTGGTGGGAGTAATTACAAGTATTGAAATTATAGATTAACAATATAGTATCTGTACGACACATCTCTTGATGGGTTTTCAGTACTTGATCATAGAATTCTCTGGCCAGAGTGTGTCAACATAAATAAGTATGTTGAAAATGATCATTAGAGAAAATTAGTAAGTATCAAGGAATAAGATGTAATTAAATTGATTGGACAGTTGAGATATCAATTTAAATTAACAATGTGGCACAAAGGATTGTGCAATAAAGAAATCAATGTTGCTTGGGCGAATTATTATTCAAGCATACAATTATGGAGATCAGTTCCAATCTTATAGTGGAGTAGAATTAGAATTAAATAATTATATTTGTTTAATTACAAATTTAATTATTATAGCGACTATTGTATGTTCTCAAATGATTGGACCCAAAAGCAAGAAAACTGGCGTATTAGGTGAAAATCATAATTATAATATTTGTTAACGCCTAGTATGTTATATTCAAGTGTAAAAGGAGGCTTGTGATATTTTACAAGGTAGTCCCCTAGTTAGTTACAGATTCTCTCCGCTTTTATGTAAGTGGAAAGATAGTATTTAATTTAAATATTTACGTATTTAAATTAAAGAGGAATCCTATTTTAAATTAAAATAGGAATCCAAATCCTAATATATTAGGGTTTTTTTCATAAGATATTGTAAAATGGGTACTTTTCTCTTAAAAGATGAGAGAATATAATTATAGGATTTTTGAGAAAAATACAGAAGACATCGAAGAGACATCAGTTGCAAAATACAGAATTCTAAGTACTTTCTCTCATATAATTTTTTTGTTTTAGTAATTTACACACCTTAATGTTTTACAATACTTTGTTATTTTTAGTGCCAAAATTTTCACAACAAAATTCATTCTAGCTACAGTATCACGAATTTTTAAAAAGAAAACTGAATGTCAAAAGAATAACGAGATATTATATATAAAAATTTGATTATATAGAAGGACGGCTCTCACTTGATCAGCTCTCTTATTTATAAACTATAAAACATACATGCATATATAAAATTTAGCTGGATTATGGAGTTTCCAAAGCAATAAGAGGAGATTTCTTATGTTGACTAGCATCAGTTGATTGAGTCATGTCCATAGCTTCCTCTCTTTCTTGTCCACAAGGCAGTGACCAACAAAACTTGTTTAAAAGACTTGCCAATGCAAAGGCCATTTACTCTCATCATAAGCTCTGTGCCAGGGCAAATTCTTTTACCAAGTCCGAAGGGAATGAAACGAAGATCATTGCTAGGAATTTATTGAAGAATTTACTAAGAACCTCTTAGGCCAAAATTCTTCAGCCTGATCCCACGAAGCAAAGTCTTTGGCGATTGTCCCATAATTAATGTACACTTGTGTTCCTTCAGGAATATCATTGCCATTTATTTTAACAACCTGAATTGATTGCCTAGAAAGTATCACTGGGATTGGCAGTGAATGCAAAGAGTCTCTTTAAACCTAGCTTTTAAGTAATCGAATTTATCCAAATCATCCTCTGCTATGTTTGATGTGTCACCAACAATTTCTAATTTCATTTTGCACTTCCTTCATAATCTTTGGGTGCTTAAGATCTATCATTGTCCATTCTAGAAGCGTGTATAATATGTATGTACCATCCCCAAATGTATTCTATGCAGATTGTATTTGTTTATAAAGATCATTAATAATCCAAGAGTATTAGTTCGTATGCCAACTAAGTCAAAATACATATTTTTTGCACCAATTTTTTTTTTTTGGGACAAATGTGCACCTAATTTATATGCCAGAAATGATAAACGTATCGAGATTCAAAGAGACCGAGAAGACCGAAACGGTAGTGTTTTGAAAATTTAATAATCTCACGTATGTTTCACGTGACAAACAGAAACAAATAAAATTAAAAATTAAATCCCTTTTACCCAAATCACTCTCAAACGAGATCCATCAACACCATTCTAGCTCCTTCACTTGTCTTCACCATCTAAGTATGTTTTATTTTTTAATTTATTTTTTTCAGTTTTGGTATTTGATTTGCTCGGTAATGGGTTTGTTTTATATGATGATGGGTTTTGTTTTGATGGCATTTGGGTCTTGATTTTCCATGAAAATTTTTATTTGATGATATGTTCCATTTCGTATGAGTGCATGGAGTGTTAAAAAATATACACTGGGTTTCATTTTCTGTGACGATGGTTTTCGTTTAATGGCATTTGATCTTGAGTTTTCATGGAAATTCTAAATTGATGATGGGTTTCATTTTGTGTAAGTGTTAGGAGTGTTGGAAAATGTATATTATATATTTTAGATAGTTGAGCTTTATAGTAGTAAAAAGCTATGGTTTTGTTTTCTTTATATTGAATTATATTCTGACCAGTATATGATTGCCTGACTGGGGATAGTTTTATATTTGTCAGTTCCAATAATCTCTTAATCACAGTGTCATCTACCACATGTGAACTTTGAAGCTCACTGCCAATATGTGAAGAATGCGGTGATCATATGGAGTTGTTAAATGTTAAAGCTTTGAATGCGCAGAAAATTAGCATTGCAGATTGAAAGTTTATCGGTTAAATTTTAGTTACTTCATAAGGAACTTGAATTGATACAACAGTGTGAAGTGCGAAGGTGGTTGCTTGAAGATGAACTAGGAACTGACGAAACGGAAGCTTAATGTTTATTGAGACGGAAACCAAATGTTTGTGAAGAGTACGAATTTTATTAAAAAGAAAACTGAATGAATAAAACTAAGGTTTTGATGCCCTTTTATAACAAATATAACTATCTCGAATTTATCAAAATAGGCAAATTTGAAATATAATCTTATAATAAAATAAGAAAAAAACCTTAAAATTTAAAAATGATTAGGAAAGAAAAAGATTTTATGGGCCAAGCACGGAGTAAAATGGCTTTGGTCATTCTAGGTTTTGTTTGTCTCATCGCAAGCTTCGAACTGATATACTATACGCCAAAAATAGACATTTGTAGTCAAAGTTGTACTACCCAGAAGGTACCCTGCTCGCAATAGACAACATCCTACATCGGCCTCCTAACTTGGAAAAAAAACTAGTCCTCGAGTTGGGCTACAACTCTTCATCGTCGAAATGATATTTAAACAAATCAGCTACATTGAAAGTGTGAGAGATATTCCAATTGTCAAGTAATTGAAGTATATAAGTATTATCATTAATTTTCCGAGCCACGCGAAATGGTCCATACTTGCGCTTCTCCAATTTGGCACGAATGCCTGAAAATAGACTTCGCTGCAGGTATGCCATCACTAAATCACCTTCAACAAATACTTTCTTATGCCAATGCTTGTCCACTTCAGCCTTGTACTTTGCATTGACAGCCTCCAAGTGAGCTCGAACTTCTGCTTGAATCTGCAGAGCCTTTTCTGGTGTATTATCTACTACATTGCGTTCCCCAACTGCAGCTATTGGTAGTTTAACAGCCAAGTCAAAAACTTGTCTTTGAGAACTAGTATAGACAATCTCAAAAGGTGCCTTGCCAGTTGATCGATTCACAATGCTATTGTAAGCAAATTCAACCTGAAGCAATGCAGCTTCCCAGCTCTGTTACTTGTCACCACATACACACTGTAACATATTACCCAAAGTGCGATTGACCACCTCTGTTTGCCCATTTATCTGCGGATGGAAAGCACTATAAACTACAACTGCATGCCAAATTTATCCCAAAGATGATGCCAAAACTTTCTGGTAAATTTGACATCGAAGTAATAGTCTTTAGAATCCCATGCAAATGCACTATGTCCCGAAAGAATAAATGTACCACTGAAGTAACATCTTCAGTCTTCTTACATGCAATAAAATGTGCCATTTTGGAAAACTTGTCTACTGCAACTAATATTGAATCTCGACCTATCCTTGTACGCGGTAACTCTAACACAAAATCCATGGACAGATCTAACCAAATATTTTCAGGAACAGGTAAAGGCATGTACAAACCAGTATTCTGCACATACCCCTTGCCTTCTTAGCAAATTCGATAGCTCTGCACAATCTTGCGCACGTCCTTATTTAGTTGAGGTCAATAATAACGCTCTTCCACAAATACCTTAGTCTTGTCTCGACCCATGTGTCCGCCTAATCCTCCTCCATGCAACTCGCAAATTATTTGTTCTTGCAAAGAACTTCGAGGCACATACCTGGTTAGACTTGAATAAGTATCCATCCTGTACTAGGAAATCCTCTATATTTTGATGGTTAATGCAGCGATCCCAAATGCACACAAAGTCATCATCTTCTGCATACAACTCTTTCAAGCACTCAAAACTAGTAACTTCATTGTTTGGAGTTACTAGCAAAGTTGCTCGCCTACTTAATGCATTTGCCACTTATTTTACTGCCCAAATTTATGCTTCAAGATAAAAGTGAACTTCTGCATATAACTCACCCATCTTGCATACATCTTGCTCAAGTTCTGCTAGCTATTAAAGTACTTTAGTGCTTAGTGATCATTGTACAGTACAAATTCCTTTTGAATCAAGTAATGCTCCCAAGTCTTTAACGCTTTAAGGAGAGCATAAAACTCTTGGTCATAAGTAGACCACTTCTGCCGTGTCTCATTCAATTTCTCACTCATATACTCAATTGATCGCCCTTATTGGGAAAGAACAGCTTCAATTCTTTTTCCAGAAATTTCATACTCAACTTTAAATAATTTGTTGAAATTTGGCAAAGTCAATACAGGAGCAGTGGATAACTTTTTCTTTAGTAAAGTAAAACTAGCCTTTTCTTCTTCTCCCCATTTGAATTTTCCTTTCTTCAAGCACTCTGTAATAGGTGCGGCTACTGTACTAAAGCCACGAATGAACCTCCTATAAAATGTTGCCAGGCCATGAAAACTCCTAACTTCACCCACTGTCTTTGACGTACGCTAATCTCTAATGGCTTGTATCTTTGAATCAATAGCCTGAATCTCATCTGCACTAACAATAAAACCTAAAAACTCCACATTAGGAAACTACACTTCTTCAGATTAATGTAAAGCTTGTTTCTTCTTAACACTTCTAGAACCATCCTCAAATGCTCCAAATGAGTCACCACATCAACATAATATACCAAAATATCATCAAAATATACCACAATAAATTTATAGGAAAATAATTCAAGAACCTGATTCATTAAACACATGAAGGTACTTGGTGCGTTAGACAATCCGAATGGCATCACGAACCACTCGTACAACCCTTCCTTTGTCTTAAACACTGTTCAATTGGTTAAACAAATCTCGCAAGGTAGGAATGAGAAAGTGATACTTCACGGTAATCTAGTTGATTTGTCTATTATCCACATATATTCGCCAACTTCCATCCTTTTAGGCACCAACAATGCTAGTATAGCACATAGACTCATGCTCTCATGAATGAATCCTTTACACAACAACTCATCAACCTGTTCTTGCAAAATCGCAAGCTCATGTGGACTCATGGGATAATGGAGCAAATTACGTAAACTTGCACTAGGGACTAAGTCTATATAATGTTGAATATCTCGTAAAGGTGGCAGCCCATTTGGCATGTCCAATGATGTAATGTCAACAAACTCAGCTAACAAGGGCTGTACTTCCTCAAGAATAACCTTCTCCTCAAGTTTATCATCTTTTTGCAGCTTTTTACACCCATCGCAATCTTCCTTTAGATGGTACTTGATAATAGCCAGAAAATTCTTTCCTTCGACCTTAGAATTTTTCTTCTTGTTTGTCTAAGGAACCAACGAACCTTCTTGTTATTCCATCAAAACTTATTCACATTATCTCTTCCCCTATGGACTGCATCAACATCAAACTGCCAGGGTCTGCCCAATAATACATGGCATGCATCCATATCCATCAATCACACACCACATCACTCTTATATTTCTTTCCAATGGAGAAAGGAACTCGACACACCTCCATCACTCGCGTTCTATACCCTTCTTTATCTACGCAATTCTGTAAGGTGCTGGATGTTTTTCTGTCAAAAGTCCCATTATATCAACCAGTGCCTTGAGCACTATATTCTCACTACTGCCACTGTCAATTATCACGTTATAAACCTTGTCATTAATAGTACCATGTGTTCTAAATATTTTATTACGTAGATTATCCTTTTCAAACTTCGGTGCTAATAAAATTTTCTCCACAATTCAATTCAACAACTCTCCTTCATCTGCCTCTAACTCTAAGACTTCTTTATCATCCACTTCATCGTTCGCATCTGCCTCACCAACTTCAGCATCCGCCAAATTTAAATTTTTTTGACGACATTCATTCGATCGATGCCCTGGTTCACCACACTTCAGACACTTATTCGACATTGGCTTTGCATATGGGTTGTTCTACACATGTGGTTGGAATTGCTGCCTAGCTGGCTACTGCCTTAGTTGCTGCTGTACTGATTGCTGAGCTTGACTATTATAGGCCCATGCTTTCTGCTTATTTTCAAACCCAACACTACTTGGTCTGCCTTGTATCCCAGTGAATTGCCGCTACTAGGCCTTAGAAATAGCATGCTACTTTTGTTCTTCTAACTTCTTTACCCTAGCAACCACTGTACCCATGTCCCAAATCGCGTCTACAATCTCATCTTGCAATTCTTATTTCAATCCGCCAAGATATTTTAAAACTGTCTGAAACTCTAACTTATCCATATTATTTCTTGTGTGCAGATGGTAAAATTCTTTTGTATATTCATCCACACTGCGATTTCCTTGCCTACAATTCTGATAGTTTATATACAACTACTACTGGTAATCTGCTGGCAAGAAATACTCTTTCATCAACCTCTGCATTATAGGCCATGACTTTATTAATGGCTTCCCTGCAACTCTTCTTCGATTCTATAAGTTTTGGCACTATACAGATGCTGCCCCCATCAATTTGAATGCCACAAGCTTAACCTGCTTATCCTGGGGAATATCCATATAATGAAAGAAATTTTCTACATCCGTTATCCAGTCTAAAAATTCTTCAACATGCATCCCACCATGGAAATCCACTATATCAATATTAATTATGTAATCTGAACTTTTCCCGCGCCTTCTTTCATAATCCTCAGCGTCTTCTTCCTCCGAGTCACTTTCTAACTCTTCCCGCATGTGCTGCTGTACTCGCCTCGTAGGTTCTAAATTTTGAGGAGCCACTTCGTGATTAATGACCTGACGTACTACTGCTGCACGGTAATTATTCTGAACTTGTTCCTGTAGTTTAATAACTTCCTCACGGTTGTCTATTTCCCGCAATCTTCTCTCTATATTATTTATGGAAAGTGTGAGACCCTCGATTGCTTGTTCTATCGCTGCCAACCTTGAGTTTTCCGTATTGTCCCTATTTTGCATGACTGTTTTTGCGACCATCTATCTTATAGTCTCCACAGACATTGCCTGCATTCCTTGATCAACGTTATCTGAAAGGTTACTCCTTTGTTCGTGTGGTCGTACCATGATGACAAGCGAACTTGCTCTGATACCAACTGACGAAACGAAAGCTTAATGTTTATTGAGACGGAAAGCAAATGTTTCTGATTAATATGAATTTTATTGAAAAGAAAACTAAATGAATAAAATTAGGGCTTTGAGACCTTTTTTATAACAAACCTAAATATCGTGAATTTACCAAAATAGACAAATCTGAAATATAATCTTATAATAAATTTCTCCTATCAGAAATAAGAAAGGCAAAGAAAACGGAAAGTAAATTTGAGTAGTAGAAAAAAGATAAAAATCTGAGAAGAATCAGGAAATATAGGAAAAAATCTTAAAATCTAAAAATGACTAGAAAAGAAAAGGATTTTTCGGGCTGATCACAAACCAAAATTGCTTTGGTGTAATAGGTTTTGTTCGTCTCAGTCGCAAGCTTCGAAACGTTATATTATTTGCCGAAAACGGACACCTGCAGCCAAAGCTATGTCATCCAGAAGATATCGTGCTCGCAATATATAACATTCTACATCAGGAACGAGGCAGACAATAAGAAGAAATGATTTCATTAAAATTATTGTAGTGGTTATTGTATTATATTATCTATTTAAGTATTATTTTTAGTTGTTTAAATTGGAACTTATGTGCTAGATAAAGATCTGTTCTGATCAAACTAGCAACAATACTTAACTGTAACATGTCTTAGTGAATGCAGTTGATCTTTATATGGTTTCTTTCTGCTATTGATCCTGCATTATTCAAAGAGCATGTCAAATCTGTCTCAGTTATTTGTTTGAGCTTGAGAAGGAAACTGATGTATTATAGGCACTTCATTAACATTTTTTTTTCATTATCTTTCATTTCTTAATCGCATTGGAAAATTTCTTCGAAAAGAAACAAGTTATTTGAAAAATTTCAGGCTATATATATTTTAAACACTACTTTTGCAGAAACACTACTTTTGCACACCGATATACATGCAGATAAACACTACTTTTGCAGTAACAGAACCCAACAAAATCTATATTACAATTTAAACTCATTGAGCATCATACCCACAAAGAAACTATAGTATTTGAAATGTCATCAAAAGCACATCACATTACTTTTACAACATCTGTACTTTAAAAAAATTCCATAATATACCTGTTTGGGTAATATTGGGCAGGTCTCCTCGAGGCTCTTCCGCTCGAATAAAATACCCCGAGGTCAACTCAGCTCGAGCAGAAGTCCCGACCACTGGCATAAAGACGATCTCACTAGACGTCAAAGCTGGTCAAGGTCGAGGAATTCAGAGCCATTCGAGCTCCGAGCTCTCTTGCCTGCTCGGGATCATCAGGTTCGGTCAAGGCTGGACAAGGACAGGGAGCTCAAAGACTGATCAAACGCTGCAGTCAAATTCTCGAGCACAACTGGGCTACGCCAGTCATAGGACAGATGGAATGTAAGATCTGGCCCAGGGCAGTCCGACCCGTTTTCTCAGAATCCTGGCACACCTTTCGATGTCTGACTAGGGCCCCGCATGGTATGGTGGTGGTACTGTTGCCGATGGCCGGCACATGCCCCCACGGTGTCATCATTCCTTGCGCACATGCCCGACATGGTGATATGGCCATGTGAACCGGGTTAAGTTGACAGCCGCGCATCCCTAGGGAATATTACGCCAATCCCGGCTGTCAGAGGGACCCAGACACCACTGACGGGGGAACGGATGCTCTCGGAAAGAAAAGGCGGGAAAAACAGAGAATAAAAGGAAATGGAGGGGCAAGTTGAAGGGGTTCCAAAAATTCACACAGGTTCTTCATATCCTTACTTTTCTTTACACTGATTCTCCGAAAAATTCCATATTTATTCAAAAAACAAAAGGCAAAAACTCCCTTTTCATTCTTCCGGTCTCTCTAATTAATGGAGATACCAAAAAGAACAACCCGATTACTGACTTGAGCGTCGGAGGGTTTTCGCCGGAACAACACCCGGCGACCCCTGACATTGTTTTCTGTGAATACAGGTCCGGGAGACTTCCGTTCTGGAAAAGACAGAGGAATAGGAAGAGGGAGACAGTCCTGCTCGAGCTCGAGTTAGCCGCGAGCAGAAGATTCTAGCACTGTTTGAAGGGACGCGGGAAAACTGCATCAACATTTTTTGGCGCCGTCTGTGGGGATCAGTTCAAAAGGCCTGGTTTCCCAACACGTTCAGGACACACAATTCAACGATGAGAGGAAACAGTCGAAGAGGTGTGAGTCCAAAGGAATTGGTGACTTTGAGAGAAGTGGCCAATGAGGCTCAGAATAGGGAGATCCAAGAAAGAATGGATCGGATGGAGAAACAAATGGAGACTCTGACCTCTATACTGCAAGAACTCAGGGATGGACAGAGAATGTGGGAGATGAAGCCCAAAGACCTAGGGCACCAAATGTTGTCTTGAGGGAGGAGACAAATATGGAGGAAAGGGGGTCTCGTCAGCACTTGCAGGATACAGCCCTAACCTCCCGTGCGGAGGAGCTGGAGGGGGAGGTGCGTAGGTTGGCACAAGTTGTGGAGGATCTCCGGGGGAACGGAAAGAGCCCAAGCTGGCGAATAATGCTGGACAACGAATCCCCACTCTCAATAGAGATCATGGGTGTCACGATCCCACGTGACTTCCGCTTCCCAGATCTAAAATTTTTGGGAAAAAGTGATCCGCTGGTGCATATAGAGCGGTTTAACGACATGACAGGAGTGCAGGGTCTGTCGGCAGCGCAGAGGTGCAGGGCCTTCCCGCTCACTCTTGAGGGAAGGGTAAGAGAATGGTACCGCAGACTCCCATGGGGAAGCATCATGAGCTTTGAACAGATGTGTAGGGAGTTTTCAGAGCAATTTCGAGGCGCAGTGACCCCCGAGGATGATATGATGGAGCTGTCAGAAGTAAGACAGAGGGAAGGGGAATCCCTCTGGGAGTTTGTCAAAAGATACTATAGATCGGTCCTAGATCTTGGCGCGTTTAATCATCCTCAAGCGCTGAGAGGACTGAAGGATGGGATCCGGATGGGGAGACCATGGTATAATCTGCGGAGTCCTTCGATTCGTTCATATTCGGACGTGTATGAGCAGGTAAAACTGGATATGGTAATTGAAGAGGAAAAGGCTGCAAAGCTGAGAAGTGAGCAGGTCAATGGAGCAAAGAGGAAGGAGAAAGGAGGTCCTGCCCGAGGAGCACAAGCTTTAAAAGTAGCAAGGGACAGGGTTGCCCCGTACAACCCTTACCGGAGAGCTCCCCCACCGCGGATGGTTCCCCTGCCACCTCACAGATCTCCAGCTCGGGATCACAGGGAGTATAGGCGTCACGACTACCACACATCCCGCAACCTGCCACCAAGCAGACCTGAGATGAACCATAATAGAAGAGGTCGTCCGTTGCCTCCCCTACCAAGAAGTTTTCCAAGGGATCGGGCGATACAGATGGTGGAGCAGATCCCCGCTTACGGGCAATACACGAGGTTGAAGGTATCTCTCGAAGAGATACTTCAAGTGGCTGAGGAGCGAGGACTGCTGAGCCCTCCAACACCAATGGCCAAGTCAGCTGGCAAACGGGACAAGGGGCGGTTCTGCATCACAGTGCAGTGATTTAAAGAGCCAGGTGGAGGATCTGGTTAAGAATCGGTACTTGGATGAGTTTATTGAAGGATGACATCCGGTGGTTGAGCAGCAGCCTGAGAAAGATGATCGAGCTTACGAAATAGACATGGAACCACCCGCCACGTGGGTGATCTCAGGAGGGCCCTCAATGGCAGGAAGTTCGAACAGAGGTCCTGTCACTGCCCCCACTGCCAAAAAGGCCAAGGTCCGGCAGGTGCCTATTATGTGGACAGAGGAGGACGAGGAGGGGGTACTATACCCCCACGAGGATGCCCTGGTTGTAAAAGCCAACATAGCTAACAAGGAAGTTGACCGAATACTGGTAGACTCGGGAAGCTCGGTGGATATTCTTTTCAAATCCACACTCGAGGATTTGGGAATAACAGGGGCGAGCCTCGAGCAGACGAGCGCTTCCTTGAAAGGATTCGAGGGAGGAAAGCTGATTCCTCTAGGAATCATCAAGCTGGCAGTAACCATGGGCTCGAGGCCTTTTGAAAAGAACATGATGCTGGATTTTGTGGTAGTAGATGAAGCCAGCCCGTACCGGGCAATTCTAGGGAGGCCGTTTATGATGATCAGCCAGTGCGTGCTGTCCACCCATTACTTAGCCCTGAAGTATCGAGTGAATGGGGTTGTATGGGTCGTGAAAGGCAGCCAGAGAGTGGCAAGGAGTTGCTACGCTGTGGCAACCAAAGAAACCATGCAAATAACCTCGCTAGACTCGAGGGGGGATTCAAGGAATGGAAGGCAGGAGCCGGCTGAGAAGCTAGAGGAGGTCGAAGTAAGAGCAGACGACCCCGAGAAGAAAATCCGGATCAACTCGGGCATTAGCGAGCAGCTGAGAGGAAAGCTGGTGGAGTGTCTGCGAGCACATACGGATGTGTTCGCATGGACGCATGAGGATATGCCCGGGATTGACCCAGAAGTGGCATGTCATAGGCTGGCAATACGGAAAGATGCTAAGCCAGTAAGGTAAAAGAGGAGATGCGTCAACCAAGAAGGATATAAGGCCATCAATTGCGGTGGAGAAGCTGCTGAAAGCAGGATTCATAAGGGAGGTCTCCTACCCCGAATGGATCTCGAATGTGGTGCTGGTGAAGAAGGCAAGTGGGAAATGGAGAATGTGCGTGGACTTCACAGATGTGAACAAGGCTTGCCCAAAAAATAGCTTTCCGCTACCAAAGATAGACCAACTGGTGGATTATATGGCGGGGCACGGGCTGCTTAGTTTTATGGATGCATTCTCAGGATATAACCAGATTCCCATGCACCGACCAGATGAGGAATGCACAGCCTTCATCACCAATTAGGGATTGTACTGCTACAAGGTCCTGCCCTTCGGTCTGAAGAATGCCGGGGCAACATACCAGAGGCTGGTGAACAAGGTCTTCAAGCCATTGATTGGTTGAACAATGGAGGTGTATGTGGATGACATGATCACAAAGTCGAAAGACGCCGAGGAGCATGTAAGGCACTTAGAGGAGACCTTCGCACTCTTAAGAAAGTACCGGATGAAGCTAAACCCAGAGAAATGTGCTTTTGGAGTTGGTTCGAGAAAATTCTTAGGCTTCATGGTCAGTCACAGAGGGATCGAGGACAATCCAGAGAAGATAAGAGCGGTGGTGGAAATGAGGTCCCCCCGTAGCCTCGGGGAGATCCAAAGTCTTACCGGTAAATTGGCATCCCTCAACAGGTTCGTATCTCGAGCCACAGATAAATGCCGAGTCTTCTTTCAAGAAATGAAGAAAGGCAGGAAGACAAAGTGGGCGCTTGAGATGCTGAGCGGCATTCCAACAGTTGAAAGAATACCTGCTGAAGGCTCCATTCTCGTCTACACTTCGAGCAGGGGAGGTATTGTTTCTATACTTAGCCGTCTCCCAATGGGCAACGAGCTTGGTTCTGGTAAGGGAAGAGTCGAGTGCGATATCACTGTTTATTATATGAGCGAGCTTGCTTGAAGGCGAGACTCGATATCCATCGATGGAGAAATGGGCACCGCCTACAGTCACAGCGACCAAAGTTGAGGCCTTATTTTCAGGCACATTCGGTAGTGGTTCTAACAAACCAGCCCCTCAGGCAAACTTTGTACAAGCCTGAGACTTCTGGAAGGTTGGTAAAATGGTCAGTGGAGCTAAGCGAGTTCGACATTAATTACCGACCCGAGCGACCATAAAAGCACGGTCTTTAGGCGACTTCGTGGTCGAGTGCTGCTGCGAGGATGAGGAGGCGGAGAGCGAGCCCCACCGGGTTCCAGGGCCTCGACCAACACATGGATAGTCACGATAGATGGATCTTGTGGAAATCGGGGAGCGAGGCGGGAGTTGTGCTCCTAAGTCACGAAGGGAAGAGATGCAGATCGTCGTGAAATTAGAGTTCGAAGTTACCAACAATCGGTCGAGTACTGAGTCGTAATAGCGGGATTGAAGCTCGCTTCGGTAGTAAAAGCAGAGGAGGTAAATCTTCGAACAGACTCACAGCTGGTAACAAACCACCTCGACGAAAGCTTTCAGGCGAAGGGGGAGAAAATGGAAGCTTACCTACGGAAGGTGAAGCATCTAATAGGGAGCTTCTGAGCTATCGAGGTGGAACAAATCCCAAGGGGAAAGAATTTTCCAGCTGATATGATAGCTCGCATGGCAGCCGCATCGGACCCCAAGATACCGAAGTCTATCCCTTTGAAAATCAAGACCTGCTTGAGCATCGAGCAGGAGGACGAGGTGATGAGCTTATCGACGAGCAACACGTGGATGGAGCCGATCGTTTCTTACCTCAAGGAAGGGACAGTGCCGGCAGATAAGAAGCAGGCAAGGAAGTTGAAGTGCAAAGCGGCCAGGTACACTCTCATCGATGGGGTCTTATATAGACGGGGGTACACTCTTCCCTTACTGCGGTGCTTAGACCAGGAAGAGGCCGATTATGTCCTCCGAGAGATACATGAAGGAATCTGCGGGAATCATTCTGGCGCGAGGTCCTTGGCTTTCAAGGCCTTGAGGCAAGGATACTTTTGGCCCCGCATGCATCAAGATGCTCAGGAGAAGACCAGAAGCTGCAAGAGTTGCCGGAGTTTTGCCAACTACCTAACTCAACCTCCGGAGAACCTAACGGTGATGAACTCACCATGGCCGTTTGCTCAATGGGGAATTGACTTGATCGGGCCACTGCCGAAGGGGAAAGCGTCTGCCACCCATGCCATAGTCACAATCGATTATTTCACCAAATGGGTCGAAGTGGGAGCCTTGAGCAGCATCACAGAAGGTAAAACCACTGACTTCATCTGGAAAAATGTAATTTACAGGTATGGGATTCCTCATGCATTGGTCATAGACAATGGGAGACAGTTTGACAACGGCAAGTTCAGAGACTTCTGCCGAAATTTGGGGATAGAGCTGAAATTTTGCTCTCCCTCACACCCGCAAGCCAACGGACAAGTAGAAGCCGCGAACAAAACCATAAAACGTCTCCTGAAGACCAGACTTGGCGAGCAAAAATGAGCCTGGGTGGACGAGCTGCCTGGTGTCTTGTGGGCTTATAGAACCACACACAAAACAGCCACTGGAGAGACCCCATTCTCCTTGGCGTTTGGGCACGAAGCAGTGGTTTCTGCTGAAATAGGAATGGGCACGCATCGGACGGAACACTTCAATGAGGAGCAAAACAACGAGCAGATGTGCGCAGTGCGGACTTCTTTGGAAGAGAAGAGAGAAAGGGTCGCTGCTAAGATCGCAGAATATCAACAGAGAGTGGCTCGTTATTACAACCGAAATGTGCACATTCGTCGGTTATAGGTGGGTGATTGGGTACTCAAAAGAGTCAACCAGAGCACGAAGGACCCAAGGCAAGGTGTGCTAGGGCCAAATTGGGAAGGCCACTTATCGAGTCACTCGATTAGCGGGACCGAGGAGCATCTGGGCTAGCTCATCCGAATCGGACGAGAGGTCAAGAGGCCGTGGAGCGCACAACTCTTGATGAAATACTTCCGATGAAGTGTTAATGTAAGATTCCTTCCCAAAATAGGGATGTGTAAAAGCTCAAATGTACGTAAGATTAAGAAAAACATTTGTAATATAAATTCAAGTTGAAGCCAAGAAGCTCGTGAAGAATGCTAAGGTCAGAAGTCCCAAAGCCTAAGCCTTTAGGCGGGACGGTACCTAGCGAGGCCAATTGCAGGCCCGAGCAGAAGCTCATGAAGACAACGCTGAGGCCAGAAGTCCCAAAGCCTAAGTCTTAGGCGGGACAGTGCCAGCTGAGGCCAATCGCGAGCCCGAGCGGAAGGTCATGAAGACAACGCCGAGGCCGAAGTCCCAAAGCCTAAGTCTTAGGCGGGACGGTGCCCAACGAAGGCCAATCTGAGCCCGAGCGGAAGGTCATGAAGACAACACCGAGGCCGAAGTCCCAAAGCCTAAGTCTTAGGCGGGGACGGTGCCAACGAAGGCCAATTACTGAGCCCGGCGAAGGTCATGAAGACAATGCTCGAGGCCGAAGTCCCAAAGCCTAAGTCTTGGGTGGGACGGTGCCAAGCGAGGCCAATGCGAGGCCGAGCGAAGCTCATGAAGACAACACTGAAGGCAAAAGTCCCAAATCCTAAGTCTTAGGCGGGACGGTGCCAAGCGAGGCCAATTGCAGGCCGAGCGAAGCTCATGAAGACAACGCCGAGGCCGAAGTCCCAAAGCCTAAGTCTTAGGCGGGGACGGTGCCAGCCGAGGCCAATTGCAGGCCGAGCGAAGCTCATGAAGACAACGCTGAGGCCAGAAGTCCCAAAGCCTAATTCTTAGGCGGGACGGTGCCCAGCGAGGCCAATTGCAGGCCCGAGCAGAAGCTCATGAAGACAACGCTGAGGCCAGAAGTCCCAAAGCCTAAGTCTTAGGCGGGACGGTGCCAGCGAGGCCAATTGCAGGCCGGCGAAGCTCATGAAGACAACGCCGAGGCCGAAGTCCCAAAGCCTAAGTCTTAGGCGGGACGGTGCCAGCGAGGCCAATCTGCAGGCCGAGCGAAGCTCGTGAAGACAACGCCGAGGCCGGAATTCCCAAAGCCTTAGTCTTAGGCGGGACGGTGCCCAGTAAGGCCAATTGGAGGCCCGAGCAGAAGCTCATGAAGACAATGCTGAGGCCAGAAGTCCCAAAGCCTAAGTCTTAGGCGGGACGGTGCCAAGCGAGGCCAATTGCAGGCCCGAGCAGAAGCTCATGAAGACAACGCTGAGGCCAGAAGTTCCAAAGCCTAAGTCTTAGGTGGGACGATGCCCAGCAAGGCCAATTGCAGGCCGAGCAAAAGAGGAGATTACATTGAATTTAAACATGAACCAAAATTGGGCTCGAAGCAAATAAGCTCGCAATATAAGAAGCCACAAAGCACGAGTAGAACGTCGGTCCAGAAAAACTGAGCTCACAAAACAGGCCAAAGGCTTTCAGCCTAACTCAAGGCAAATCTTTGCCAAGTATAAGTCTAAAGAATCAAACACGCAATAATACACTTTGGCATAAAATAAAATAAAAGGTCCAACACTTACAAAATTCTTACTTAGCAAGTATATGAAGTCAATCCTACATACAAAACAAGAGAATATACACACGAGCACAAAAAGGAAGTTTTTCAACATATGCCTTTTTATTTCATTAAAGTGATTACAAGTACAGGGAATAAAATAAAATAAAAATAATAATAATAGTAGTTCAGGTAGCAGGGTTGTCATCGGCAGCAGCAGGAGGAGTAGTAGTAGGAGCAGCAGGAGGAACATCTCCAATAGCAGCAGGAGGAGGAACGTCTCCAATAGCAGGAGGAGGAGCATCAGCAGCAGGAGGAGGAACAACTTCCCCAGGTCCAGTCTGTGGCTCGGAAGGGGAAGCTCCAGACTCTTGGGTGGGGGCGTCGTGAATGCGTATGTACTCGGAAACACCCTCTTGGACCATAGACAGGGCGACCTCAGGATGTACCTTGCCCAAGGCATACACGAGCCAGTCATAGCTGAAGTCCACCCCGTTGTTGTACTCGAGTGCAAGCTAGACCTTCAAAGCGTCTATTTGCCCTTGGAGACGAGAAGTTTCCCCCTCCAGGGTCTTCTCGTAAGAGAATCTCTAGGTGTCCAAATCCTTTCGAGTCTCGATCAACTCCTAGCGGATGTCAGTCAGCTCCTTCTAGAATTGAGAAACCTTAGAGTCTGCTGTCCTCTCTGCAAAGGTGGCATTCTCCTCTTGGAGCCTCGAGTTCTCCTCTTTCAACTCCCCGACAGTCTGCTCCAAGTTCCGGATCGCTGCTCGAAGTTCCTCCTGAAAGTCTTGGGTCTTGGCACTGGAGCACAGTCACAATTGCTTGAATTCGGGAGGAGGCGCTGGAGAGCACTGAACAGCTCGTCAGCATCATAGGATTCCAGTCCATCCAAGAATCTTTCATCCATCACCCCTGTAAAGCTCCTCAGGTAAGGCTCGGTCATGTGGCGAGACCACTGCTCCTGCACATCTTCGGTCGAGGCGAGTGAGGCGATGAGTCCTCTAACGCCTGCGAGGAGGACCTTCTCCTGCTCGTGCTACCTGCTGAGTAGAAGGAGGAGCTCGAGCAGGTGGAGGCAGAGCATCTGTTTATGCTCGTGGTCTCTTCGAAGTGCCCGCGCCTCCAGCAGTCCCTACTCGCATATGCATCATCTCACGTACCCCCCTCATATCTTCTGCTGACACCAGACCAAATTCCAAAAAATTTTGGGGTGTAAGCAGTTCCCTACACGAGCTCGCGTTGTCAAGTGTAGTCTTGATGTGTGCCTGAAGCTCTTCCCCGATTCTAAAAGAAGCACCCCAGGAAACTGCAAAAACAGCCAAGGCAAAATGATGAGAACATATACGAGCAAAAGAACTAAAGGTAAGAATTCATCGAATAGGTAGACAACCTGAAGTGCAAAAATGCCGTGGAACCGGAGGGATCCCCTCGGTGAGAGGTGTAGCATGCCCCCATTCCCCCCCAACGAAGAAGAATTTGCTCTTCCAATTGCCACTAGAAGTTGGAAGGTCAGTGATGGGTTTTTTACCCTTTAGGCTGGAGGTAAGGTAGTACCAGCCAGCATCCTTTAGGCTGCACTTCAACTGATACATGTGCTTTATTTCCCCTACCGAGGGCTCACCCAGACTGCACCATTTCCATAGCACAAAGAGTCTAGAAAGGACCCTCCACCCGTTCGGGTTCAACTGCCCCGGGGCCAGACGAAATCTGGACAAAACTCGGGCAAAATAAGGCTGGAGAGGCAGCCTGACCCCCCATCTGAAACATTCTAGATGGAAGGTCGTATACCCTTGAGGGGGACGGCTGGGGATATCACCCCTGCCCGGCAACCTTAAATCCACATCGTCGGGTATGTTATAGGTGTCCCTAAGTCTATTCAAATCTAACTGGGTGGTTTCACATCTCATATGGTCAATGGGGTATCCCCTACCCTCAGACCTTTGGCTGGCCCTTTCCTCCCGATGCGGCTGGGCCTCCACCGCGGGCAATGCTTCTTCTGAACTAGAATCCCTCACGGGAATTATACTAAGAGGCTCCACTTCACTAGATGAGGAAGAATCCTCAAGGGACATCCTACAGGCTCTACCAGACATCTTTTCCTAGAGTTTAATCTACCCAAATGAAATCAGGGACCCAGAAGAAGGAATAATGGTGAAGATAGAAAGGAGAAGGGTTGTACCTGGATACAGAGAAAGGTTTATACGGCCGGGAATAACTCTGACACGGAAGAAGAAGATGAAGAAGCACTTGCAGAAAGTTTTGGGTTTGAGTAAAAATGAGCAATAGGAAGTACAGTGAAGAAATCAAGGGTTTTTAAAAGAGGAAAGGCAAAAGGTGCGTCTCTTCAGCAGACGGCGCGAAGATCAAGGGACGCGACCTTTCGAGTCACGTCCCTTCAAAATTTGAATGCACGATCAAGATCTACCCACGTGTCCCGCATTAAATGCGAAATGATAGAAGTGGAAGACAACTGGGGAACGTGGGGAAGCGTAAAAGGCCGGGAAGTCGGCCCATCACTAATAAATTTCCAGTCTTATCTCATTTCACTCAAAAGACTAGAAACTGGGGGACTGGTGTTTGGGTAATATCGGGCAGGTCTCCTCGAGGCCCTTCCGCTCGAATAAAATACCCCAAGGTCAACTCAGCTCGAGCAGAAGTCTCGACCACTGGCATAAAGACTATCTCACTAGACGTCAAAGCTGGTCAAGGTCGAGGAATTCAGAGCCATTCGAGCTCCGAGCTCTCTTGCCTGCTCGGGGTCATTCGGTCCGGTCAAGGCTGAACAAGGACGGGGAGCTCGAAGATTGATCAAAACCCGAGCTCTCCTTTCTGCTCGCTGCAGTCAAATTCTCGAGCACAACTAGGCTACGCCAGTCATATGGAATGTAAGATCTTGCCCAGGGTAGTCCGACCCGTTTTCTCAGAATCCTGGCACACCTTCGATGTTTGACCGGGGCCCGCATGGTATGGTGGTGGTACTTGCTATCGATGGTCAAGCACATGCCCCCACGGTGTCATCATTCCTTGCGCACATGCCCGACATGGTGATCTGGCCATGTGAACCGGGTTAAGGAGACAGCCGCGCATCCCCAGGGAATATTACGCCAATCTTGGCTGTTAGAGGGACCCAGACACCACTGACGCGGGAACGGATGCTCTCGAAAAGAAAAGGCGGAAAAAACAGAGAATAAAAGGAAACGGAGGGGCAAGTTGCAGGGGTTCCAAAAATTCACACAGGTTCTTCATATCCTTACTTTCCTTTACACTGATTCTCCGAAAAATTCCATATTTATTCAAAAAAAAGCAAAAACTCCCTTTTCATTCTTCCGGTCTCTCTAATTAAGGGAGATACCAAAAAGAACAACCCGATTACTGACTTGAGCGTCGGAGGGTTTTCACCGGAACAACACCCGGCGACCCCTGACATTGTTTTCTGTGAATACAGGTCCGGGACACTTTCGTTCTGGAAAAGACAGAGGAATAAGAAGAGGGAGACAGTCCTACTCGAGCTCGAGTTTGCCGCGAGCAGAAGATTCTAGCACTGTTTGAAAGGACGCGGGAAAACTGCATCAACAATACCAACACATATACACCACTTTTGCATCAACAATAAGCAACAAAATCCAGATTACAATAATAAAAAAAAAAAATCCAGACTTTGGCTTTTCTATTACTTCTCTCTCAATGGAATTTGCCAATATCTTCTTCTAAGTTGTTGTCAACCTCATCAAGTTCTTCAACTTCGTGGTCTTCTTCCAGACTTTCCATTTCTACACAATAAATATAATCCATATTAAATGTAAATAAATAAAATTTGACATAGTAATTAACAAACAATGCTACATACTAAAATCAAATGCCTATTAAATAAACAAGACCCAAATGTACAATTTCTATTGAAAAACAAGACCCAAACCAAATTTACTTGAGCGAAGTAGACCATTTGAGAGCATATATAACCAAATGAATGATCACACATGATAAAATCAAATACCAAAATATAAAATAAAAATAAAATTAGAACTAGAAGAGTAAATAGCAAAAAGTTGAAAGTAAACCGAATACCGTAATATAAAAAAATAAATAAATTGAAACTACAAGAGCTAATTAAGAGCAAAAGATGATTGACTTACCAAGAGCAAGGAGCAACCAAAAGATGTTACATTCGTGCTTGATGGTAAACCGATTGGAGATGGGTATGAATACGATTTCATTGAAATTTTGAGAAGGAAATGGAGAGAATGGCTATATATCTTTGGTACTGCTTGTTTTTAAATTTTTATTTTGCTGTTGATCATGTGAAAATCACGTACAGCTAATTAAAATTCCTAAACGCACATATTATTGTCGTTTTGGTCTTCTCGGTCTCTTAAATTCTCGGTACGTCTATCACTACTATGCAATGTTATTGTTATTTGTTGAAAAATTAGAGGTAGAGGCCCATAGGACCAACAGTCTCAAGCCCAAAAATAATTCTACGAAAGATAAGGCTGTGTTGGACTCTCATATTTATTGTAGATTTTATGTAACCAAGTTTGCCATTTTTTAACAATAGCCATCGTCGAAGCAAAATCCCAGTTCCTTTAATGCTGAAAGAAGCCTCTGTGATGGATATAATTATGCTAGTGCAATTTACAGGAGGAAAGGAACGAACTAAACAAGAATCTGTGGCATTGACAGCCAAAGCCGGATTTAAGGGTGCCAATTATGAATGTTTTGTCTATAATTTTTTGCATCATGGAGTTAATCCAGTGATTAATTACATGCTTGCTAGATTATGGTATTAATAATTAGTTATGATTCTCGATTGAAAATAATATTGGGCAGTACATCGACATTGTATTACCAGCTGCAGTATTAATAAAATTATGTTGCATGCATTAAATTTTCTTTTTTATCTATTAGAGAATGACACTTTGGTCTTAAACTTTAGTTTTGTTTGATTTTTAAGGTGGTGTAGCTTTTAAGCCACAGTTATTATGAAAAAAAACTGTAACTATGAAATAAAAATTGATAATGTGTAGTAAATATGTTTCTTAGTTAATATTTTTTTCACAAAAGTAACAAATATATTGTATGTTTTTTATCATATAATTATGTGATCAAATCAACTTAGTTTCTACGTTACAGTAGTTAGTACTCACTAAGCATTTTGGTGTTATAATTTTTAAGGTACAATTGCCTAACTTCAATATCAAACAGACATTTTATTGATACTACTTTAATTAGTCTTTGGGTTTGTTTGTTAAATGTTTGAAATTAATTTAAGACAATTTTGTTTTAAATTTGTTTGTTTGTTTGTTTTGTCACTAATATATGATTTTTAGATATTTACATTTGAATTAAAAAAAATGAATCTTTGTGAGTTTTATCTGAATAAAAAATTTTTGAATAACTAGTAATATTATATTAAAAAACTCTATTAAATATATTTATTTCCTAAATTATAAAACTTAATCTATTTTTTCATTTCCACTTACAAGAATAAAATGCTAAATAATTATGTTTAAATTTTTTTAATTTATAACAACAAATAAGATGCCACTTAAGATTTTAGATATTAAAAAGAAAAATAAATATGTCATCTAAATATTTGTATTTAGATTTATTCAAACTTTAGTTAAATTTAAATTTATTCAGATTTTAGACAAAAGAATTAATACTACTTTTGATAGATTTTTAATACCCATTTCATCATTAGATTTTTCTCAAACTATGTCTTAATGTTGCTCATATATAACAAATGCGTACCTAATTCAAACTTCTGAATGGTACCTATCAACTATCATTTAGCCCTGTTTAGGATATTATATGTCATTATTATTTTTTTTTTGGTTTGCTCAGATAATTAATATGTTAATTTTCTATCGGATGAATTATTTAGGTTGATTGCATGAATTATAGAATTTAATTAATTTAAGCTCCGTTTGACATAACTTTTCAAATAGAGTATATTTAAGTACATATTTTGTTAGTAAAATTTTTACAAATAGAGCTTCAAGTAAAAAAATTTTAGTTGTTTAATTGTCAATGAAATTTTTTATTAAAAGAATTATAAAATTACTTTAATAGATAAGTTTGTTTAAAGTTGTGAAAGGAATAAAAATTTGTCAAATAAATAAAAGATATTTTAGATATTTTAATATTTAAAAAAACTAATGTAAAAAAAATATTTAAAAAAATTTTAGCTTTTATTCTTAAAAGCTTAAAATTTAAGATTTTGTTAGTAGAAGTAAAATAGTTTAGTAATCTTCAAAAAATCTACTAAGAAAATAATAAAAATTTATGAGATTAAATAAGTACTTATTTTTTATCTGATTAATCTAAATTTAGTCCTTTAAGAGAGAAAGAGAAAAAGAAAGAGAAATGTGTATAAGTATTTAACTTTTGTCTATTTTAATTTTGCCAATGAAACAAGACGATAATAAAATTTGGAAAACACAAACCTTCGATTCTCAAAACATGCGATACTATTAGTAACAGCGAAAATATGTTATTTTTAAGCCGTAGCAGTTGCAAACTCACGATTTTGGCTTTGGAACCTATTCGGCATAGATAGAAAATTATATTCATTTTTGATAAATTTTAAACAATTAGGGTGACCCACTGCAATTATCCAATTCAAAGATTCAAAAAATTGTCAGTTTCACATGTTTATCCCTAGAAGGAAGATTTGAATATTAATGTAAACTGTTGACAAAAAATCGTGGCTTTCTTTGTCCATGAGGAAGATTTCTGTTATAAATGACGTATGGCATTGCATTTGATGAAAAATAGTAACTGGGTTTCTTTTCTTTTTCTTGTTTTCTCATTTTTATTGTATTTTTACAACTACCCATCTTCTTTTTCGGCAAAGAATATGGCTACGGAAGAGGCTCCCAAGTCCCTCTATGACTTCACCGTCAAGGTATTTTTATTTTTTGCTTTTTTGGCTATGGGTTTTATGCTTTATTTATATTCTTTTGGTTTTCCTGCAAGTTTATGTGTTTGAGTATCAGCTTTGGTTTGATTACTGATGCGGGCTGATGTCAACTGCTCCATTGGATTTATTAACTTTTCATGCTTTGATTGTTAGTAATTTGTTTAATTTTGATTTTATTCATAATTTGGTAGTTGATGTTGATAAGAAACTGAGCACTGCATAAACTTTATGTTTTGGTCAGTCTAATTTTTGTTCTCTTTGGACTCTGAGAATAGAAAAATGATCATAAAGATCTTACAAGAATCAGTGATATTGAAGGGTTCTAGAGATATTTGCTTATGCTCTGCTAATTGGGTTCATTTTCAGGATATTCGTGGAAATGATATGAATCTAAGTGGATACCGTGGGAAGGTTCTCCTGATAGTGAATGTGGCTTCCAAATAGTAATCTGACCTGATTTCTTTTACTTTAAAATGTCTTGACGGTCAATCCCATGACGTAGTAATCTTTTTAATCTGCTAATTGCATTTCTGATCTTTATTTATGCCATGAAGACGCATATTATGCTTCATGCTGTCTAAACGTTGCTCGCCCCAATTTGTGATCTGATTGAGGCAAAATTATTTACCTATATTTTGTATCGAGGCTGAAATTCGGTGTTAGTCAGGTAGACACCATAGCTTAGCGTTAGAAACACCGCAACATCTTGTATCAGATCTTATTGTCATGGGATGGGTGTTTTGCGCAGCAAACCCGTGCGGCACTTAGACAACCTTGTCGGGATGGTGCTAAGTAAGCCTTTACGCTTCTCGATAGCTAAGCCAAGAGGTTCCCGAAATGCTAAAGAGAAGGAGGAGCTAGCGAGCAATGTAGCCAAATCGCGAAATTGTATTGATTGACAAAAGCTTTACAAGAGAGCTTACAAGTGTTTGATGCTTTGCTTGGATGATTACAATGCTTAGAGATCACCTCTATTTATAGCAAAGCTTGGCTAGTTCTAGAGAATTCTATGTACATGTGTCTAAACCTAGACCGTACATGTGTCACAAATCTAGGCTATGTACAAAAGTGCTAGAGTTTGCTAGAATGTTCTAGAATCGGGCCAAGCTAGCACATCTTGGCTCATTCTCTTGGGCCATTTTGGGCTGGAATCATGCGGCCCGTAACATCCTCCCCCACTTAAGCTCGCGGCGTCCTCGTCGCGCTCTCGTGCTTGTACCGTTGGACATGCTCCGCGAACTGCCACAACTCATCTTCACGTTCCCAAGTGGCTTCGCTCTCGGGGAGGTTCTTCCACTTCACCAAGTACTCGTAGTATGGTGGCACGCCCCTCCTTCGAATGATGCGATCAGCAAGGATGTAGTCCACATCTTTGTCGAACGCGGTGACAACGGCTGTTGGGGCACGCCTTGATTCTCCGCGACTTGGTTCTTCCACGTCTTCGTGATATGGCTTGAGAAGACTTACGTGAAAGACCGAATGAATCTTGAGCCTTGGTGGAAGCTCTATTTGATACGAGACGTTGCCTACACGTCGGATGATGCGGAAGGGTCCTTCGTAGCGTCTCACTAACCCCTTGTGGACTTTCCGAAGTGTCTTGAACTGTTGGGGTAGGAGCTTGATCATGACTCGATCTCCTTCCTTGTATTCGACATGCCGTCTCCGTGTATCAGCCCACTTCTTCATTTTCCTCGCGGCCTTGTCGAGGTATGCTCGCGTAATGTCCGCTTCTTCATGCCATTCGCGGGCGAGCTTGTGTGCCGCGGGGCTTTTCCCTCCATATGTCGAGGCTATGGCGTTGGGGGTCATGGGCTGGAATCCCGTGATGATCTCGAAAGGACTCTTGCTCGGTAGCCTCGCTCAGTTGGAGATTATAAGAAAATTGGGCAACATCTAGCAACTTCGCCCAATCTCGCTGATGAGCGCTCACATAATGCCTCAAGTACATCTCGAGGAGGCCATTGATGCGCTCGGTTTGTCCATCCGTCTGCGGATGAAAACTTGTTGAGAACTTGAGGTCGGTCCCCAACATCTTGAAGAGCTCCAGTCCAAAATTTTCCGGTGAGCGTGGGTCTCGATCGCTCACGATGCTTCTTGGAACACCCCAATGCTTCACTATATGTTTGATGAAGAGACGGGCTGCTTCATCAACTTTGCAATCTGCGGGTGCGGCAATGAAAGTAGCATACTTGCTATAGCGGTCTACCACGACCATGATGTTGCCGCAACCTTCGGATTTTGGTAAGGCCGTTATGAAATCCATCGAGACGCTCTCCCACGGCCTTGATGATAAGGGCAGGGGCTGCAACAATCCTGCCGGTAATTGGTGATCAATCTTGTCTTGTTGGCACACAAGACAAGTCCGCTATATATGCCTCGATGTCGTCCCGCATACTTGGCCAAAATACGAGGCTTGGACTAGTGCGGTGGTGCGCTCAATTCTGGGTGACCAGCCCACTTGGAGTCGTGGCACTCCTTGATGACTTCTTTGCGTAGATTCCCCACCTTGGCACAAATAGCCGATCTCCTTGGTGAGGAGGATGCCCTCTTCTTGCCAAAACGCCTTGTCTTTCCTTGAAGCACCTTCTCCAGCAAGTCCTTCGCCAATGGGTCTTGTTGGAGGCCTTCCTTGATCGTGAGACAAGGTCCGAGTTTGGTTGGCTCGCGCTAAGTGTGGCCAATTCCGCCTTGCGGCTTAGTGCGTCCATAGCGGCGTTGGCCTTGCTCGGCTTGTACTCGAGCACGTAGTCAAACTCACAAGAAAATCACGCCACGGTGCTTGCTGGGGCTCAACTTCTTCGCGCTCGAAAGTAGCTTGTGGCTACGTTGTCCGTCATGATTGTGAAGTGTGAGCCAAGCAAGTAGTGTCGCCACACTCGTAGGCAATGGATGATGGTTGTCATCTCCTTTTCTTGAATCGTGTAGCGGCGTTACGTGTCATTAAGCTTTCGGCTCTCGAGCGCAATGGGGTGGCCATTTTGCATAAGGACTCGCCAATGGCGAAGTCGGAGGCATCCGTTTGCACTCGAAGGTCTTTGTGTGATCCGGAAGAACTAGGACCGGGCTCCTCGAAATTGCTTGCTTCGAGCCTTGAATGCATGTTGGCAATCTTCGGACCAATGCCATGTCCGATTCTTCTTGAGCATATCCGTCAAGGGTGCTGCCTTGGCTGAGTAGCCTTGAATGAAGCAGCGATAGTAGTTCACCAAGCCAAGGAATGATCGAGCTCGGGTACCTTTGTGGGAGGCTTCCAATCGAGGATGGCCTTGATCTTTGAGTTCTCCATCATTATCTTGCTTGGCTGAGATTTTGTGCCGAGGAACTCTACTTCTTCTTGAGCAAGCGAACATTTCTCCATTTTGATGTAGAGTTCATTCTCCGAAGTACTTGGAAGACTTGCTTGCAAATGTTTGGCATGCTCCTCGGCGTGGTCTTGTACACCACAATGTCATCCAAGTACCACGACCACAAGCGGTCGAGGAATGGTTGTAGCACCTTGTTCATGAGGGTGCAAAGGTAGCCGGTGCATTCGTTAGACCAAAAGGCATAACTAAGAACTCAAATGATCCGTACCTTCGACGCATGCTGTCTTTTGTTCATCTCCTTCGGTGATGCGTGCTTGGTAGTACCGGAGCGCAAGTCAAGTTTGGTGAAGTACCTTGCACCTTGCCAAGTCGGTCGAATAGATCCGCTATCAAGGGTATTGGGTACTTGTTCTTGATAGTGATCTTGTTGAGCGCCCGATAGTCGATGCACATCCGCAGCGATCCATCCTTCTTCTTTTGGAACAAGACCGGTGCACCGAATGGGGCTTTGGACCGGCGCACATAGCCTGCGTCCAGTAAATCCGTGTGCTGTCTTCGCAACTCTTTGAGCTCGGGTGGCGCCATGCGGTAGGGCGCCAAAGCTGGAGGCTTTGAACCTTGCTCCAACTCGATTTGGTGATCCACCTCTCGTCTAGGTGGAAGCTTCTTCGGAAGTTGTGGAGGCATCACGTCCTTGAACTCCTCGAGGACGGATTGTATAGATGGAGGGACTTGGGCTGGAGCACTTGCTGAAACTTCTCCCTCGTTAAGCTCCCGGATGGAGACCAAGAAGCTTGGGTCCTTCTTGAAACCCTTCTTGAATTGCATGGCGGAGAGTGTCTTCTCCTCGGACTTTCCTCGCTCCGTAGTAACCATGCATGCCTTGCTCCCGTCGAGGATGCTTAGGGAGTTCGTGGCTGGAAGAGGGAAGGCATGGACTTGGTCGAAGAACTCCATGCCAAGGACCATCTTGAAGTCGTCCATGGGCACGATTGAAAAGTTGAGCTTTCCGCTCCATGTGCCAAGTGCAACATTCACTCCATGTGCGGTGCCCGCAATGGGCTTGGCGGGTGAGTTCACCGCCTTCATTGTACCTCCTTGTCTTGTGGTTCTAAGGCCTAGGCGCTTGGCCTCATCCTCGGATACGAAGTTGTGTGTGGCTCCCGTATCCAACAACGCGCGAACGGTGTGGCCGTTTATCGTCAGCGCCTACATACATCAGCCCTTTCTTGAGTGCTTGGATTGAGGGCTGTCAAGTGCGCCAAGTCTTTGGATCGAACCCATCTTTGGGTCGGGGTTCATCCGATGATGGTGTGGGAGTGCCCTTGAGTTGGGCAGCGAGGGCATTGAGCGACTTCTTCTCCGGACGATCAGCGTACCCAATGAGGCCCGTTGCAAATGAAGCATGGGCTGCGAGGCTTTGGCGCTTCCTTCTTGCCTTCGATTTTTCTTGCCCACTCTTGCCGCTCGGAGGCTTTTTACGCCCCAATCCTTGCGATTGTGCCCTTGTCCTTGCGACTCTCTCCCCACTTTTGCCTTGGCTCGGCCTTCTCTCCTTGGATTGGGTGGAATACTCGTGCAGCGACTCGCGGTGGCAATAAGCGTCATCAAGTGTCTGGACGCCACGCCTATCGAGCTCCGTTTTGGCCCAATCCTTGAGGCCATCTTCAAAGTAGAAGAGCGAATCCTTGTCGGACATGTCGCTGATCTCGAGCATGAGGGTAGTGAACTCGTTGGCGTGAGTCGTGGACGCTACCGTTTGCTTGAAGCGGCGTAAGCGTTCTCGCCTCTCTTTCGGCATTGCTTGGGCAATTGCTTTGAGTTCTTGCTTGAAGTCGCCCATGTGTTGATGGCGCGATTCCTTTGCCCATTCGCCATGCTTGCGGCGCCACCATAGTTGTGCAGCGCCCTCAGAACGTGGGTGCGGTGCCCACCTTGATGCCTCATCTCTCACACCCATGGCATCGAAGTATTGGTCTAACCCGAATAGGAAGTTGTCTACGATGGTTGCATTCCGTGTGCCATCGTATGTGTCCGGCTTTGGCACGTCAATGCGCCGCGCATCACTCGTGCTTGTAGAAGCTGGGCTTGCGGAGAGTGTGCGCTTGTGCCATGCCCAGTCCGCGCGTACTTCCTCCACTCCGATGCGGACAGTCGCGGCTCGTCTTGTCTGAAGCTGCGGAGTTTTATCAACTCCTCGTGGAATGCTTGAAATTCCCTCGGAGGGTGTTGGCTTGCTCTTGCATGAGGGCCTTCGTTGCCAGCTGTGAAGTCGGCATATTCGCCCTCGAGGCCGTCAACCCTTTCCTCCGATGTTTCGAGGTGTCCTCGGTGGCGGACATTGTTGTTTCCAACGTAGCCAATCGTGGCTCAAGGCATCGACGGATGCGGCCTTCGACTTGCTTCGAGTCTTGGCTCGCCTGCGAGTGTCATCGCGGCCCGACTGGTTCGGGATGATCTCTACACCATGAGCACCTTCTTGCGTCAAGCTTGAGCTTGGGAGGTTGGCCATTGCTAGAATGCGTGTGTGCAAGCCGTAGCTACGATACCACTTGTCACGGGATGGGTGTTTTTGCAGCGAAACCCGTGCGACATTAGACAACCTTGTCGGGATGTTGCTAAGTAAGCCTTTACGCTTCTCGATAGCTAAGCCAAGAGGTTCCCGAAATGCTAAAGAGAAGGAGGAGCTAGCGAGCAATGTAGCCAAATCTGGAAATTGTATTGATAGACAAAAGCTTTACAAGAGAGCTTACAAGTGTTTGATGCTTTGCTTGGATGATTACAATGCTTAGAGATCACCTCTATTTATAGCAAAGCTTGGCTAGTTCTAGAGAATTCTATGTACATGTGTCTAAACCTAGACCAGTACATGTGTCACAAATCTAGGCTATGTACAAAAGTGCTAGAGTTTGCTAGAATGTTCTAGAATCGGGCCAAGCTAGCACATCTTGGCTCATTCTCTTGGGCCATTTGAGGTCTGGAATCATGCGACCCGTAACATTATCTTGTCTTCTATAAATTCTCATACGCGAGGATGGCTATATAATTTTCGGTTGATAAATATACTAGGAATGAATTTCGGAGTTTGAATAATTGGAAGTAACATAGCAAGAGCGAGACTATAGTCCGCCTCAAACATAATATTATGGCTGCCCTTGATCTAGTTCGGTTCATTCTTGGCCACTATGAGTGACGACTTTCTTCCGATTACGGACCATGGCAAGGTGTTTTACACAAATTAATAAGTTGGGTAACATATACACTTTTTCTATATATAGAATGGCACTCCAGTCATCGTTGTTGCTTAACAAAAGAAAGTTCGTTGTTCTTTGCTCAAGCCAAGGCGGATAGCAATAATCTCTTTACCAAGGTGAAGTTTGTCGTGTGTCTTGCAGTTGAATTAGCTAGCAAGCTTGAGTTTTCTTGTTTGATATCTTTTATGCTTCTCATGTTTATATTATAATTTTTTGCGGTGGCTTAACGCAATCTAACTACAAGGAACCGAATGTTTTGTATGAAAAATACAAAAGAGCAAGGTCTGTATTTCATTCTTGCCAGGCCGTGTAATAAGTTTGTTGAGTTTCATAATGTTTCTAAAGACTAGAATTCGGTCTCCTAAGCAGGCGATCTGCTAATGCAGGGTTTGAGATCCTTGCATTCCCTTGCAACCAGTTTGCAGGACAGGAGCCAGGAAGCAATGAGGAGATTCAGGAAGTTGCATGCACGATGTTCAAAGCTGAATTCCCAATCTTTGATAAGGTAAACCTTTATACACGAAAGACTGGTTCAAAGTGAAAGTTTCCTACCCATATGCACAATGTTTTAACAACTGCTTTGCTTTGCTATGGTAGGTTGATGTGAATGGAAAGAATGCGGTACCTATTTACAAGTTCCTAAAATCAGAGAAGGGGGGATTCCTCGGAGATGCAATCAAGTGGAATTTTACCAAGTTTCTGGTTAATAAAGAAGGGAAGGTTGTAGAGAGATATGCTCCTACAACATCACCTCTTAAGATCGAGGTTGGAACAACCATTCCTATTTGATAATTGCTTAATTCTCACTTCTCAGGAAGGCTTTCAAATGTAGCTAATCAATTATTGTTCATTTCCTCTTGCAGAAAGACATACAAAATCTGCTGGGATCATCTTGAATACAAGGTTTGAAGCATTTCAATAAGAATCTACTTATCACCATCATTGTTACTCTTTCTTTATTTTAGCAAAAAGGAGGTTAGGATTTGGTAAAAATAAATTATGGCCTTATGCCTGGTTGGCCTTATTGCTCAAGATTTATTACTTACATATCTACATGGCTGGTTGGACTTATGCCTGAATTTGAATTTGGTTAATAAATGAATGTTTATTTATGCAGGATATCCCTATGCCAATGATAATTAATTAGCACGATGACTAATTTAAGCAGAGCCTTCCTTGTCAGTTTCTGTTGTTTTAAGCCCATCTATGTAAGAATTTGAATTTGGTTAATAAATGAAAGATTATTTACAGGAATTTTTTTATTGGGGGGGGGGTGGTTTCAGAATTAAATAGTTTGAGACTTGATAAAAGCTGTAAGAATTCTTGGTGGATGATAATAAAACGTTGGAAACCAAAGAGACCAATAATTGATTTGCATTGAGACCTGGGGTAATTGTTGGATTAGATTTATAATCGACCCAATTAAAAGCCGAATGGAATTTTTTTTCGTGATCAAGCCCAAGAAAAATATGATTTACCCCTTTTTTTGAGAGAAAAAAATGATTTTCTTAATTATCTCCATATTACTAAATAAAAATGCTAAATGGCGATAATGCCGAGGGAAAGATGAGAGAAACAGAAGAAAAAGAGTGGGCAAAGAATCATCTCTTTCTCGACATTCTTGTCGTTTAGCAGCACTCATTGCTAAAAGTAATTAGCAACATGATTTAGACATTCATTTGTATTTTTAATTTTTTTTGGCTAAAAAATATATCTTTGAGACTGTTCTACACAAATGAAAAAATTGTTAGAAAAATAAAAAAGAAGAAGCGGATCAATGATTGGTAAATATGAAAAGATGATTCTTTGAAAAAATCTTTTAGCAGTTAATAAAACTAATGTTGGGAAAATGACAGTAAAAAAGCTATGTATTTATATTGGACCACAAAATGTTTGGGGACAATAAGGTTAAAGTATCATGTGATCTCCTCATCTGAGTTTTTCCCTAATCAAAACAAAGGCGAGTAATTAGCATTTATCAATTTAAACATTATTAATAAACGTGGCATAAAAGAAGATCTCATTAATAATTCATCATAGTTTTTATTGTTTGTTAACAATTATATATCTCTAGTGGCTTAATTGAATGATTTTTAATTAGCTAGATTTCTTAGCGAGTCACCAAAGTTCAAGCTGTGGAAGGTAGAGGTTAAAATTTTCAACCTTGGCTTTATCCGCTCCTAACCTTAAGAGAAAAAAGGAAAAAAATAGTTCACAGTTATATTATTATTTAGGTTCATCCAATAGCAGTGCCACGTTTAAAAATTTTTAAATTCGTTTTGATAAGTGTCCTATTTTTAACTTGATTGACCGTAAAAGTCCCTATTAAATTTTAAAAATAATTAAAATATCACATATATGCTTTTTCAATACCTGAAAAACTATGCTGAGGACTATTATAAATGTATTAAATTAAATTTAATAAATTTTTTTATATTTGTTATTTTTTGATTATTTTTTCAATTATTTACTGTTTGAAATTAACCATAACTAAATTGAATTCTTGATACTGCCACTGTGTTCATCCTTCTTAACGAAAAACTTGACTCTAATGCATTGAATCATAAGACAAATTAGATTGTAGGTTTTTCTTATATTTTTGTTTCCATATTCTATTAAAATAATATGATGTCGTAGATAACACTCTTCACAAATCAAAGAGCAGTAGAATTTCGCCACTTGTTTAAATGCAAAATGGAAAATGCTCACTGTCATTTTCCTGTCCGATAGCTCACTATCATTTTCCAGTATATATATATATATATATATATATATATAACTATTTTAATATGGTCAGGAATCATGATTGGATACTCACGTTTTATATATATATTATTTCAAAAGCTTGATTTTGTAACTGCCAGTGAATCTTTGTAATATTGTAACAGGCACCCCACTAATCCTAGTACAACATTAGCTGAAATTATAATAATATGCGCCATTGTTGACTAAATTATATTAATTTGTAACTTTCCGTCACAGCCTTTAAAAACCTGGATTTGCAACAGACTCGAATTAACACAAAGCTAACTAAAATATAACGGAACTCCTCCTCCTCCTTTCCACACTCCTCATTCTCACTCTCTGCTGCCACTTCTTTTATCTCTTCATCAAACCCAGCAGACAAAATGGTTGTGAAAAACTTCCTCTCCCACCAGGTCATGCAAGCTGGCCGTTCAAGTATTTCGAAACTTTAGATTATCTCAAAAAGGCCAAAAGGGACACCATTCATGAATTCATTGCTGAGGGGAGTACACAAATACAAACGCAGTAAGTGTTTCAAGACGTATCATATTGGTCAAAAAATGGTGTTTCTAACAAGCGCCGAGGGCAAGAAATTCTTGATTTCCAATGACTACAAGCTTGTTAGATCCTGGTGGCCGGTGACTTTCCTTAAAGTCTTTGAAAACGCCGGCGAGGAGATCACCGTTCAGGAAGTCATCAGGTGCCGTAAGCAATTCCTCTCATTCTTCAATGAGCCTGATGCTCTTGCAAGACACGTAGCGATTACCTATCAGGTTGTGCAAGATCACTTCAAGTGTTACTGGGATGGTTCCAAACAAGTTGGAGTGTACCCTCTTGCAAGAAAATTAACATTTGATGTGTTCTGTCGACTGCTGGCTGATATTCAGGATCGAGATATTCTCGACGAGAGCCTGCCCTTAATGGACAACGTTGTGAGGGCATTTTTTGCATTCCCCATAAATTTCCCCGGGACGATATTAAACCGTGCCATTAAATCTTCCAGGAGATTGCGTACGATTTTTGTTGATATTATTAAAGAGAGGAGGAGGGAATTGTTGGGGAAGAAAAACTTGAATGAAAGAAATGATGTATTGTCGAGATTACTCGTAGAGAATCACAATGAAGGCAAAGATATTGATGATGTTTTTCTTGCTAAGAACTTGGTATCATTGCTCTCAGCCGCCTATGACAATCCTAGCGTAACCATTACTTCCATTATGAAAAATCTTGCGGAGATGCCTGAAATCTATGAAAAAGTTCGTAAAGGTGCATTAAAAGAAAATACTCTAATTTTTTTATGTCTTTTATTATTTCATGTTGGATTTCAAGCAATAGGTCGTATGGTTTTCAAGCATGGCCATAGGTCGCATGGTTTTCAAGAAACTTTATTTAGCTGAATCACTTAAGTTGTATCACAATAGATAAGGGGTTAAAAAATAATTTGGACTAAACAAATATTTTTAATGAGTTTTGAGATATGGAGAACTGAAACAACATAGATTTTGATAATTTTTTTTCATGTGCAAATTACATACATCTTTTAAAAAATTTCACTAGTACTATACAAATCAATTGCAAATTTTTGCCAACTGAATTTTAATGAACATGATGTTTGGACTTTGGACAGAGCAAATAGAGATAGCAAAGTCAAAAGCACCTGGATAGCATATGAGCATGGAGGACGTAAGAAAGATGAAGTTCTCGATGAACGTGTTAAGTGAATCGTTAAGGTTAGAACCTCCTACGTCAAGAACTTTCAGAGAGGCTCTTGATGACTTCAACTACGAAGGATTCCTAATTCCCAAAGGATGGAAGGTAATAATAATATTCCTCTCGATGATAAATTTTCATATAAGTTTCCCAAGTTTTAATTTACTAACCAAAGATCTTGGTACATGAAACATTTTACGTGCAGGTACACTGAAGTGTACACGCAACACATATCCTGAATATTTTTCAAACCCGGAAACGTTTGACCCATCAAGATTCGAAAGAAACGATCCGATAGTTCCTTACTCTTATGTGCCATTTGGAGGTGGTCACCACATTTGTCCTGGAAAAGATTATGCAAAATTACAAATACTCTTATTCATGCATCATGTAGTGAGAAAATTCAAGTGGGAGAAAATGAATCCGGACAAGCAATTGATAAGAGTGTTAATGCTATTTTCTGCTCGCCGGTTGCCCAAGCATGATTCCTTGCTGGCTCCTGCCTTTGTCCGTTCACTGGAACGGTGATTTCCTTCGGCCTGCGTTCACAAAGAAAAATGTCAGGGGTTGCCTGGTGTTTTTCTGGCAAAAATCCTCCAACGCTCAAGTCAGTGATCGAGTTGATTCATTTGGTATCCCCCTTTAATTTGAGAGACCATAAAAAATAGAAGGTTATGAGAGTTAAAGAGAGACAATCCCTTTTTCGGATAAAAAAGTTGGAGTTGATATTAATACTCGGTGAAAAAGAAGAATCAGAATCAAGTAGTTCGAATCCCTTTACCTTGTCACTCGTCTGGTATTTATCCACCTGTTTTTTCGTCCCCCTTTGCTTGGACGCCCACCTCCGCATTAATTGCGCCTGTGCCTCCCTGACAACTAGGGGTTGCTGCGACACAACTTGGGGGCGTGGGATGTCAGGCTGGTATGGGTTCCTGTGACCTAATGATGGTGCCGTGTAGGTCTGTGTTTAATGATGACACTGTGGGGGCGTGTGCCGGCCATCAGTAACAGTGATGAAGTCCGACGGCGTGGGATGGTTGTCAGTCATTGATCGTCGTGACAAGTTGTCGGGAGCAGAAATCGTCATGCTTAGGTCTGCCCTGCTCGAGCTTGGATTCCCTCTATCCATGGCGCTATCGATGACATGACTGGATCCTGCTCGGTGGTTCGAGGATCTCAAACAGGATAAGAAGACCAGGACTTGACCAGTCTTAAAGCACTTGACCTCGACCAGTTTTGATAACTAGCAAGGGCATCTTTGTGCTAGCGATTAGGTCTTCTGCTCTGGCTGGGTTGACCTCGAGCGGGTCTGCTCGGTATTACCCAAACACCAGTCCTCCAGTTTCTAGTCTTTTAGAGTGAAACGAGATAAGACTAGAAACTTCTTGTTCGAGTAGGGTTCCCTACCCCATTTTACCTTCTCATGCTGAGCTGTCTTCCTTTTCCATCACTTCACATTTAATACGAGATGCGTGGGCAGATCTGAGCAGTTCGTTTGAATTTTGAAGAGGCGGTTACTTGAACAGTGGCGTCCCTTAAGTAGCGTGCCATCTGTTGACATGAATTGCTTTCCCCTTTATAAATCTCTAATTTTTTTACTGTGCTTCTTGTTTCCAATCTTTGATTAAACTAGAAACAGTCGCCTGCAAGTGCATCTCACTCCCCTTTCTGCCGTCGCTGTCATCTGCCGTCGTTGAATCCATTTTAGGTATAAACTCTTCCCATTATTTTTCTTAGTTTTTGTTGCAGTCTTTTGAAGCGCATCCTACCGGGTTGGGGAGGAGCTTCAGTAGCGTGTCAACACTGCTCTGGATAACGCGAGCTCGTGCAAGTAGCTACTGACACTTCACAACCTTGTCGAGTTCGGCCTTGTTCCGGGAGAAGAAATGAATGGCATCCTTTTTCAATTGAAAAGGCCCTCGAGCACAGCAGAGCAACCAAGCAGCTCCTCTGCTCCTCCTAAGCGGTCCAGAGTTGACCCTACTGCTTCGCCAACCAAGGCTGTTCCTTCTGCTCGAGAGGGTGAGCGGTTAGCTGAAGGGACAGCCCGGAGAGGCTCGAGAGCTGTCGTTCCAGCAGGTCTTGATCTGGACGTTCTCAGGAGCAGCAGCAGCCCGATGTTGCTGACCCTTATGTCAGGGATTTTATTAGGCACATGGGAGAGAAGTTTGTGGAGGAGCTGGAGGATTCTAGTGTTAGCAAGCTGGCCAATATGTTCCAGCGCCTCTCATGCCATGCTACGGCTGCCGCCACCGCCTTTAAGACCAAGGCCATGGATTTCGAGAGGAAGATCAGGGCCGACAATCAGAACTTGAGGCAGACGCTTGAGCAGAAAGAGGAGGAAGCTGCTAAGCTTCGCACTGAGATCTTCACCTTTGAGGAGAAGGCAGCCCTGGCTGAGTCCAAGGCTCTCCAACTTGAGAAGGAGTTGTTCGTGGTCCAAGACGAGCTGGTGAATGCTCGAAAAGAACTTGATGTGTAGAGGTCTGCCTTTGAGAGGACCCTGGAGGTAGAGGCTTCTCGTCTCCAACATAAGGTGGACTCCTTGGAGAGCCAGCTCATGGAAGAGTACAACAAGGGAGTGACCTTCAGCTATAAGTGCATCATGTCTGTCCTAGGCAGGGAATATCACCTGGACATGTCTAAGCTCGAGGGTGTGGATGCCTATGGCGGCGGATGCCGAGCTCGGGAACAGGGTCTTCGCCGGGATCTGCAGGTGCAGAGCTGCTCCTCCAACTGCCGAGACCTCCACTGCTGCTACTACTGACTCTCAAGCTGCCCCGTCCTCCAGGCCCAAGCCTCCACTGCTAGCCCGACTACTCCAGCCACTTGAGTGACTTTATTGTACTCTTTTTTTTTTTTTGCTTTGTAATCTTTGATGATGAAATGAAGAATATATATTTCTTACCTTGCCGTTGTGCTCTTATTTTATTCCACAATTCTCTGTGAGATAGATTTTAGTAGACTTCGGGTCTTTGTTTGTCTTGCCAAAAATATGATTAATTAGACCGCCCCTTATGGATTTGGCTATCTTACTTCAACTTGGACAGACTCCAAGCCTGAGGTCGCAACACCCTCCTGAACTGGCTATGCTCGAGCTCATTTGACTGTGTCTGCCTTCTCGCCTTGCCCACAGTTAGGCTTCGTGGCTTCGGCTTTTAGCTTCATTCATGATTTCATATAGCTCAAGCCCTTCTGGCTCCCTCTTGCCTTAAGTTCAGGCTTTGAGTCTTGCTGCTCTTGTTCTCCTATACTGCCTCATTCTGCTCGGGCTTTCACTTGGCTCATGCTCGGCATCGTCTCACCCTGGGTTGGGCTTTGAGACTTCCGGCCTTTGTTTTTCTTCTTTGAGCTTATTCTGCCCAAGCCTTTATTTTGCTCACGCTTGGCTCCGTCTCGCCTTAGGTTAGGCTTTGAGACTTCCGGCCTTTGCGTTTCTTCTTTGAGCTTATTCTGCTCAAGCCTTCATTTAGCTCACGCTTGGCACTGTCTCGCCTTAAGTTAGGCTCTAAGACTTCCGGCCTTTGCGTTTCTTCTCCGAGCTTATTCTGCTCGAGCCTTTATTTGGCTCACGCTTGGCACCGTCTCGCCTTTGGTTAGGCTTTGAGACTTTCGGCCTTTGCATTTCTTCTCTTAGCTTGTTCTGCTCGAGCCTTCATTTGGCTCACGCTTGGCACAATCTCGCCTTAGGTTAGGCTTTGAGAGTTCCGACCTTTGCGTTTTTTCTCTGAGCTGTTCTGCTCGAACCTTCATTTGGCTCACGCTTGGCACCATCTCGCCTTAGGTTAGGCTTTGAGACTTCTGGCCTTTGCGTTTCTTCTTTATGCTTGTTCTGCTCAAGCCTTCATTTGGCTCACGCTTGGCACCGTCTCTCCTTAGGTTAGGCTTTGAGACTTTCGGCCTTTGCATTTCTTCTCTGAGGTTGTTCTGCTCGAGCCTTCATTTGGCTCACTCTTGGCACTGTCTCACCTTAGGTTAGGCTTTGAGACTTCAGGCATTTTTGTTTCTTCGCGAGCTTATCTTGCTCGAGCCTTTACTTGGCTATGCTTGGCACCGTCTCACCTTATGTTAGGCTTTGAGACTCACGGCCTTTGCATTATTATTATACGCTTTAACTTGCTCATATTGAATTAATATTGGAAGCATTTTTCTTGCTTTTATTCATGTACAAGGTTTTACACACTTCTATTTTTGGAAAAAACTGAATACCAATGCTTGCGTTACAAGGAAACTTACTAGAAATATTTCATCAAATGTTGTGCATTCCATGGCCTCTTGACTTCTCGTCCATCTGGGTAGGTCAACCTGTATGCTCCTGGACCGGCTATTTGAGAGACCCTATAAGGACCTTCCCAGTTCGGGCCCAACACTCCTTGTCTGGGGTCTTTTTTGGCCACCCTCTGCTGGTACTCTGTCATCTTTACTCTGGACTTTTCCCTTTTCTCTTCCAACAGGTCTAAATTTGCACATATTTGCTCATTTTGTTTGTCCTCACTGAAGTGCTCCGTCCGATATGTACTCATCCATATTTCTGCAGGGATCACTACTTCGTGTCCGAATGCCAAGGAAAAAATGTTTCCCCCGTGGCAATTTTTTGTGTGGTCTTATAAGCCTACAAGACACCAGTAGCTTGTCAACCCAAGCTCCCTTCTGCTCGCCGAGTCTGGTCTTCAGGAGGCGTTTTATAGTCTTGTTCGCAGCCTCCACTTGCCGTTTACCTGTGGGTGTGATGGCGAGCAGAACTTTAGTTCTATCCCCATGTTCCTGTAGAAGTCTCTGAATTTGTTGTTGTTAAATTGCCTCCCGTTGTCTGTGACCAATGCGTAGGGGATCTCGTACCTGCAAATCACATTTCTCCAAATAAAGTCAGTGGTCTTGTTTTCTGTAATACTTCTTAAAGCTTCCACTTCAACTTATTTGGTGAAATAATCAATTGCCACCACGGCATGTGTTGCAGACACTTTTCCTTTTGGCAGCAGCCCAATTAGGTCGATCCCCCATTGAGCAAATAGCCATGGTGAATTCATCACTATGAGGTTCTCGGGCGGCTGAGCCATGTAGTTGGCGAAGCTTTGACAATTCTTGCAGCTCTTGGTTTTTTCTTGTGCATCCTGGTGCATCCGGGCTCAGAAGTACCCCTGCCTTAAGGCCTTAAAAGCCAAAGACCTCGCGCCGGAATGGTTCCCGCAGATCCCTTCATGTATCTCTCTAAGGATATAGTCAGCTTCCTCCTTGTCCAAACATCGTAGCAACGGTAGTGTGTATCTCCGCCTGTACAATATCCCATCGATCAGTGTGTACCTTGCCGCTTGACAGTTTAGCTTCCTTGCCTGCTTCTTATCGGCAGGTAACGCCTCTTCCGGTAACATTTTGTGTTTTTTGCCTGTGGGCTTCATCTCCTACATTCCCTGGCAGGCGTTCCATGGTTGGATTCGAGGACGTCATTGCTTGCTTTCCTCTGTCCATCCCTTAGCTCCTGCAAGATGGACGTCAGCATCTCCATCTGTCTTTCTATCTGGTCCATTCTTTCTTGGATTTCTCTACTCGGGCCTCATTGGCCACCTCCCTTAGAGTCACCGATTCCTCCGGAATTACTCCTCTCCTACTATTTTCTCTCATCGTTATGTTATTTTTCGAATGTATTAGGAAGTCATGCTTTTTGAATTGATCCCCACAGACTGCGCCAAAATGTTGATGCTGTTTTCTGCTCTCCAGTTACTCGAGCAGGATTCCTTGCTGGCTCCTGCCTTTCTCCCTTAACTAGAACGGTGATTTCCTCCTGCCTGCGTTCACAAAGAAAAATGTTACGGGTCGCCGGGTGTTTTTTTGACGAAAATCCTTCGACGCTCAAGTCAGTGATCGGGTTGATTCTTTTGGTATCCCCCTTTAATTTGAGAGACCGAAAAAATAGAAGGTTACGAGAGGTAAAGAGAGACACTCCTTTTTTCGGATAAAAAAGTTGGAGTTGATATTAATACTTGATGAAAAAGAAGAATCAGAATCAAGTAGTTTGAATCCCTTTACCTTGTCCATCGTTTGGTATTTATCCACCTGTTTTCTCGCCCCTCTTTGCTTGGACGCCCACCTTCTTATTAATTGCTCCTGTGCCTTCCTGACAAGTAGGGGTTGCTGCAACACAACTTGGGGGTGTGGGATGTCAGGTGGGTATGGGTTCCTGTGACTTAATGATGGTGCCGAGTGTAGAGTGCATGTTTAATGATGACATCTGTGGGAGTGTCTGAGCCATCGGTATGATGATGAAGTGCTACAGCTGTCAGTCATTGATTGTCGTGACAAGTTGTCGGGAGAAGAGATCGTCATGCTTAGATCTGCCCTGCTCGAGCTTGGATTCCCTCTGTCCATGGCTCTATCGGCAACATGACTGGATCCTGCTCGGTGGTTCGAGGATCTCAAACAGGATGAAAAGACTAGTGCTCGACCAGTCTTGGAGCACTTGACCTTGACTAGCATTGATACCTAGCAAGGGCATCTTCGTGCTAGCGATTAGGTCTTCTGCTCTGACTGGGTTGACCTCGAGGGGGTCTGCTCGGTATTACCCAAACAAAGAGCTCCAAACTTGTTTGCCCCCCAAGGGACTTCCAGTTCGCCTCTATCCTTATGCCTATGAGAATTAGTATGATCTATCTATCTTGCTTGTGAGTCTCTAGTGTTTCAATTGTCCAATCAATTCAGTTGTCCGATTTAATTAAATTGAAAACCGATCAAGAGATGTAATTAAATTGATTGGACAATTGAGATATCAATTTAAATTAATGATGTGGTATAAATGATTGTGCAGTAAAGAAATCAATGTGGCTTGGGCGAATTATTATTCGAGCATACAATTATGGAGGTCAGTTCCAATCTTATAGTGGAGTAGAATTGGAATGCCATTATTGTATACTCCCAAATGATCACCGGGTTAGCTCATTTAATTGACAAAACCATCACTGGACCCAAAAGCAAGAAAAGTTGGCATATTAGATGAAAATTATAATTATAATATTTGTTAAGGCCTAATATGTTATATTCAAGCGTAAAAGGGGGCTTGTGATATTTTACAAGGTGGTCTAGTTGCACATTTTCTCACTTTTACATAAATGGAGAGATAGTATTTAATTTAAATATTTAAATTAAAAGAGAAATTCTATTTTAAATAAGAATCCTAATCCTAACATACTAGGGTTTTTCATAAGATATTATAAAAGGGACATTATTCTCTTAAGACGGAGTGAGAAGATAGAATTCTAAGGCTCTTGAGAAAAATATAGAAGACATCTAAGAGAAGCTAGTTGCAATTGGAGAGTGGTGAAACAAACGCCCACACGTCCAGTGTTGATCAATCTTGAGTCATAGCCTGGAAGATCGTTTGGAGACGGATCTACAACTCACAATTGTTCATCTTCTCAAAACATTAAGGTATAAATTTCTATATTAGTTAATTCTTATATATTGTATGAGATCGGTCCTAAAAAGGTTTTAATTGAAAAATTGAAAAACCTGACTTCATCCCTATAGTTTCGTCATCTAATGACCTTGGTAAAAAATATATAGCTAGACATGATTTATGTTCCTAACAAATACTATTGCACATTCTCTCTTGTTTGGTATTATAGACAAAATATTTGACTCTATCGTTCGTGGCTAAATGTAACACCATTAACCACAAATCAAATTGTGTCTGAATGACACAACCTTTAACCATGATAGAGGTTTAGCACTAATTACCCTCTTTAGTAACATTAGTCCTCATGGCTATATTGTAAATTTGTGGCTAAATACTGGATTATAAGCCACAAATACATAATGGGTGAATATAAGAGCATTTTACAATGAACTCTATTTGTCACTAGTTAATTCTTTGGTACCGAAATTTGTTGTGGTTAGAAAACTTACAGATTTGATTGTTGGTTTTTGCCACAAAAATGTAATGCCTTAGCCACAAAAAATTTTGTGTACATTTATTTTATATAATTATTTGGCTAATGAAATTTCAAATGTTTAATATGATATTATTCTATTTTAATTGAAAACTTATTTAGCTGTGAAATTTAAATGAATTTATCTCAAATTAATAAAGAAGTTAAATTTACTACCATAAACTTTAACACTAAAAAAGAAAAACAATATTATAAGTAAATATAAAAATACACATAAAATAAAATACATATAAATCAAATAGACACAGAAGTCAAGGCCATACCAATTAGTTTTTCATTAAGCTATAAAAGAACCATGTAATGCTAGTTGGCAAATCTGCATGGTAATAACAAGTAAAATAAGTCCAAAATACATGTAATTAAGATGAGGAAATTATGGTTGAGGTAGTTGAACAGATGACATTCCTAAAGTAGTAGCATGATTAGATAAATAAGAGCTCATAAGAATCTTAAATTGATTAAGCCTACTAGACAAATCATTGATGGTAGTTTTAGTGTTTTGAAGCTCAGTCTGAGTGGCTTGATGTTCTATCTTTGTTGACTCTAACTCGTTGCACAATGTTGAGTCATTTTCATTAGATGTTGCCTATAAATGAGATAGTGCACTCCAAGTCCAAAAAAGTAACTAGATTTCTTACACACACTACTTGAGATAATTGTTCATTGCCAAGTGGCTCGGATCCCTAGTTAGAAGCTTGCTCTTATAGTTGGACCATCTTCACCTAGAAAAAAAATAACTTTAAAATTTCAATAAAATTCTTACATATCTTGATTGAGCCTCAAAATTCACCCATCCTTTAATAGCATTGTAATGAGTTTCACGAAATAGATCAGGTAAAGTTTGTACCTCACCATCTTATTTTGTTGTTCAAAACAAATGCATAATACATACATACATACATATATATATGTATGTATGTATGTATGTATATTTAGAGTTGTGTAAAAAAAAAATTACAATTAAAGATTATGACCTTAGAGTTCTCCTCACGATGAGCAATAAATTACTTAAATCCCCCACGATGATTATACAATAGTTTTTTCTTAGTTTCAGCATTTATCTTACACATAGCCCAAAATGCGTACAAAGTAAAAAACTTAAAAGGTAAAGTATATATATATATATATATATCCATATGCATCCAAACAAAAATAAATATAAGAATAACTTAAAAGTATAGAATTCTCTTTAATAGCTTAACAAAAAACTTCGAAAATAATTACTTGGCCTCAGCCCTCATCATTTCAAAAGAGAAAAAAAAAAGAGAAAAATTAGTTACTTCAAGTAAATAAATTTGGAAGGCATGTCCATTATATTTTGAATATAGCACTTCATAAGAAATAAAACATATGCACTTCATGTTATAGAACAATTTCCTTCAATTCTACTACAATAAACTTCCAAAGTCAATTAATTGGCCTCACCATCTCAAAACTGAGAAAAGAAAATGAGTTTCTTCAAGTAAATAAACAAATTAATTTTGATAGCATGTCCCTTATATTTCAAATATAAAAACGTAATAATGCACAAAACATATGCATTTAATATTACTCATAACACAATTACCTCCGATTGCACAAAAAATATACTTTCACAATTAAATAATCAACTAATTGGCCTCAGGCTTCACCATCTCCCAAAAAAAAACCATAAATAAGTTTCTACAAGTAATACATCACTTTGAAGCTTTTCAAACACATTTACATATATTGGTATATAAATTTGTACCTAATACTCTTCATCTGCCAAATATCATATAAGTGCTCTCAATCAGCTTCAGAGACCTTGATTGAGGGATTTTTATGTGCCTCTTGCTCTTATGTGAACTCATTATATTTCAGCTTTGGTTTATAATGATAACTACAATAACGATCAGCCATAATTCATACAAAGTCTAAGTTAATTCTATTATGTATTAGAGAAATTTTTTTAAAAAAATCAAACTTATAAAAATAATGAACATAAAGCATTAAGTTAGAAATTGTATTGAAAATAAAAAGTAAATATACCCAAAGTAGTTTGAATAACCCCATCCTATCAACCAAAGGTATATGTTTCCATAACTTAACATTCAATGGAGCATGGTTACGAATGATAATACCACACTTGTTGGCCAGTTTAGACGAAATAGGTCTTGTTACTTTTTTATGCATAGTGGAGATTGTTAAAACAATCCGACCTGAAAATCGAATAATGTAATTCAAACTTTTACCTCGTGTAGGACCACATCGTTTTTTATAGGTGGATGTGAGTTTACATATAGTTGAAATATAAAAAGTTAGAACTATAAACAAAAATAAAAACTCAATAAGTATGATTAATTATGTACTAGTACTATTGCGATGGTCAGATATGCCGATCGCATTCAAATCAACAATAAGGCTTTCAATTGACAATAAAGACAATGTTTGTGGTTTTGATTGTGATTGTGATCGTGGTCGTGATCCTTTTTGTTCCCCTTGAGCCTTTTTTTTATACGTGGATGTGAGCCTACATACAGTTGAAATATAAAAAGTTAGAACTATAAACAAAAATAAAAACTCAATAAGTATGATTAATTATATACCAGTACTACTGCGATGGTTAGATATGCCGGTCGCATTCAAATCAACACTAAGGCTTTCAATTGACAATAAAGATAATGTTTGTGGTTGTGGTTGTGATTGTGATCCTGATCGTTTTTGTCCCCCTAGAGCCATTTAAAATATACAATATTATAGTTAGTCCAAATTACACTTATTTCACACTTTAAAAAATGGATGATAAGTAGATGTAAATTTACAATTAAGCATAAAAATGAATATATATCATAAACTATTATATTTCTTATTCAACATTTGTATCATCTTTAAACTCAATTAAGTTTTCAATATCATTTATACTGCTTGCATCATCCTCATCTATAGTGTCACAAATGAAATCATCTTTTTGTATTTGTAGTGCTTCTACATTAACCTCGATTGGAATAATATCTTCTCTATCGAAATTTCAATCTAAATTAGCTCCTTTGACCATAAAAACACATGATCAATTGAGTCACTTTGTTCATACTCTTCTTGTCCTTGCATCATCCTTCTTCATTATTTAAGATATACTAATGAGCTTTATCAATCTGTTGTCGTAATAATTCTTTTGATATAACTTTCCCAAAAGGTCTAGCATTTTGAGAGAAAATTGATATGCCCTTTACTCGTTCATCACCACCATCATTATGCTCAGTTCGATTGAATTTTGTTTCAATTTACTGAAGATACATTGAACAAAAAGTTAACAACTCATTGACAATATATGCATCTGTAATTGAACTTCAGGATGAGCTTTGTTGTTTACATAAGATTTATATTCTTTTAAGTTTCTATCAAGGTAGAAATTATTATAGTTGAATGTCATATATATTCTAAAGAGAAATTAATAAAATAATTAATAAAATTAATGTAAAATATAATTACCTTTCAATTAGATACATCTATATAAATAAGGCAGGGCACCATATTTTGCCTCCTGAGGTAAACACACGGCTAAATGCACCATTCTATAAAAAAAGTACAGTAGGAAATATACATTCAAGCTTACAATGAATCATGTTAATTCCTCTTTCAAGAACATCTAAATCAGCTATTATCATTGTCTTTGTGCACAATTGTTTGAAGATAATGCTAACGCAATAATTATTGTGTTGACATCTTTTAGTAGAAAAGATCGTATTCCTATTAGAAGTAGTCGTTCCAATAAGACATGACAATCATGATTTTTTAAGGTTGATGAGTTACCCTCATTCACATTCACACATTTCTCTATATTAAATGCATATCCATCTGGAAATTTCACTAATTTTTAAAATTGACAAAACTTAATCCTTTCACCTGAAGTTAAAGTGTAACAAGCATGATGCTTCACTAGTTTGTTACCTTGAGTTGTAAGATGCGACTCTTTTCTAATGTTCATTGTCTTTTGTTTTACCATTAATATCCAATAATGTTCCAACAAGGCTTTCACATATATTCATCTCAATATGCATCATATCAAGATTATGACGAAGTTTCAAAGTTGGCTAATACTGTAACTCAAAGAATATGCTTTTTTGGTCTAGTTTAACATTTTTTGGTTTTCGTTTTCCATTTTTATCTTTATTGTTAAGATGCTTCCCTAGTTTATATGTGCCGAACACTTTAAGCTGCTTTAAAATGTCATGACCCGAGTACTCCTTTTGAGTAGAATCCTTTTCTAATTTACTATTATGTATTATACTCTTTCACTATAAATGGTTACTTGGTAAAAATCGACGATATCCCATGTAACATATTTTACCACGCAACGGCTCTGAAGATGTTTGTTGATTACACACAGGACAAGCATTATAACCTTTCATGCTCCACCCAAATAAATTAATATAAGCAAGAAAATCATTAATTGCCCACAATATTACTGCATGTAATCTAAAACTACATTGAGTTGAACCGTCATAAGTCTCCACTCTAATATTCCACAATTCCTTTAATTCATCAATTAAAGGCCTTAAGTATACGTCAATGTCTTTTCCTGGTGCATTTGGTCTAAGAATAAGCAATGACATGAATAAAAAAAAAGGCTTTTTTATACATTTCCATGGTTACAAATTATAAGACATAAGCATCACAGGCCACATACTATAAGAATTGTTCATATTATGAGGATCTTGTGCAAATTAAGGAAAAGACTTATCAAAATCTTTCCACGCTTTACCTTCAGTAGGATGTCTTAAAACACCTTCCTCAGCAACACGCTTTTCTTGGTGTCATTTCATATCTTTTGTCGTGTATCTTCATACAAAGAGCCGTTGTGGTTAGAGTTTCAGAGGAAAATATCATAATACTTTTTGACTTTTTTTTCCTTTACCAACGACAAATTTGTATCTATATTCACCACATATAGGGCACATATCATATGCCTCGTTTTCTTTCCAAAACAAGGCACATTCATACTTATAGGCATGGATAACTTCATACCCAAAACCAAAATCCTTCAATATCTTTTTTACCTCATAAGCTGAACTTAATAAATATGACCCTTCAGGTAGAATTTCTGTCAATAAGTTAAGAATCATATCTAGTGACTTGTTACTCCATTTATTGAGAGCCTTTATACGTAGTAACTTTACAATAAAGTTCAATGAAGACAATCTAGCTCTAGGAAATAACATATTCTTAGCTTTGCTTAACAAAGTAGCAAGCCCATCAATTTCCCCATCTTCTATGTTAGGTGAAAATTTGTCACTCCATAGGTTAGATTGTTGAGCATGTATTTGTGGAGCATACACATCATGTAGAATATCATACATCTTATCATTTTCTTCAATATTATCAATATTTGCATCCACAGCTAAATTTATTTCCATCAGAATTCATTTGATCTATTACTTGAACAAAATTAATATGAAGAACCAGATTTATAAGTTTCACCCTAAAAAGCCCATCTCTTATAAGCTGAATGAAATATCATGTTTGTACAAATGATCTTCAATTACATCCAAAGGTTTCAAAAATCATTTGGACAATTTCAACACGAACAATGGACCGATTATTCTTATCCACACATTTTTCTGTAAATTTCATAAATGACTTAATACCATCAATATACTCCTTAAAAAGTCCATTTGGAAGTTTTATCTAACTTTTATACATTCTTTACGTCATGTTCAAAATATATAAATTATTATTAAAGTTTCCAACAAGTTATAAATGTTGCTGACACAATTTTGAAACTAAATAAATTAAATTATTAAAGAAAAATTACATTCCAAATATTAGCCATATTAAATATTTATATTTAGCTAAGAAAAGTGTTTAGAAAAAAAAGGAGGAAGTGAGTATCACTTACAGAATCATAACTTATGGTTTCAATTTATGCAAAGTGTTGTTTCAATTGAAGCTTTATCACAGGTCTTATACAAGTTGAAAAAGAAAAATTGTTAAAAGAATAGTAAAATACAAAGCTATGTAAATCAGTCAACAAAATGGTGAATAACTTGTTGCATATTCACAGTGTTGGTCAGAACTTAAATTTTTCAAAATGATAATTAGTCAACAATCGAGAAAAGAACTTTTTCAATTATTTAATCGATAAAGTTTCTGATGAGGTGAAATATAGAGCAATGAGTCTAGAAGACAATTTAAAATGGGTAAATAAACAAAATTATAAAAATAAATTTAGCACATGAAGTATTTTATTTTTTAAGATCAAATGCTTGGCATATAATATAAACTTGCTTGACTAGTTTATACTTTTACATGTAAGAAATAATATTACCTAACATGTATACAATCAAAATTTAAAGAGTAATAAGATTATTTGAATCCTTATGAGTCTTATTTCTCCTATTATTTTTTTACTATACAAGTTTAAAATTAACTAATATAATAATTTTACATTTGTATCATCTTAAACTCATAATAGTAATTTTGAGTTCCATTAATAAATTGTAGAAACATAAAAAGAACTTAAAGCTGTCAAGTGAATTTTTCCTTAAGGAAGATCATGAGGTAATATTAATTTTTAATACATAAGAACCACAAAAAAGTATTTGAAATTTTAAGTATAAGAACTTGTAAAAAAATTAGTAACTCTCTTCTTTTCAAAGCATAGAGCAAAGCATCCAATATTTTAACTTTTTTGTCTATAAAACATTATCTTTCACTAGCATCCAATTATTTATAAAATAATATAAATAATTTTTTTGTCAAACATGGAATCTATTAGGACCCCATTGGTATCAAATACTTGAGACAAAAAGTTATATTTTATATCAAATATCAATAAAATAAAATATTATTATATTACAAAGAAACTATTCACACCTGCTCATCACAATTACTAGGAAGTGGGATAGAAATTGGCTTACAATCTTGCATGTTGAAGCATCGTAAAATTTTCTTCAAGTAATTTTCTGTGAAAGCCAGATCTTCTTGTTATTTTTGTCTCGGTAAATTTGCATCCCTAGAATCTTGTTTGCTGGTACCAAGTCCTTAATTTCAAACTCCGTAGCCAACTGTGCCTTTAATTCTTGGATTTGATCTTTGTTGGGGCCTACGACCAACATATCGTCCACATACAACAGCAAAATGATAAAATCATTATCCTCAAATCTCTTGTAATAAGCACAATGGTCTGAACTGAGTCTGTTGTATCCAAGGCTCATGATGAAGGAATCAAATCTCTTATACCAACACCTCGGCACCTGTTTGAGACCGTATAGTGATTTGTTCAATCTGCAAACCAAGTTCTCCTTGCCTGTTTCAGCAAAACCATCTGGTTGGAGCATATAAATCTCTTCTTCAAGTTCTCTATGAAAAAATGCAGTTTTCACATCTAACTGTTTTAGATGTAGGTCAAATATAGCACACATTGCCAAGACTACTCTGATTGTCTTGAGTCAAACTATCAGAGAAAATATCTCATTAAAGTTAATACCTTCTTTCTGAGCATATCCCTTTACCACCAATCTTGCACGATACCGCTCCACTTGATTATTGATATCACGTTTCATCTTGTAGACCCATTTGTTTTCAATGGCTTTTCTTCCATGTAGTAGTGACACAAGTTTCCATGTCTTGTTCTTGTGTAGAGCTTTAATTTTTTCCTGCATTGCTGCCATCCACAAAGTAACATCTAAGCTGTTTAAAGCTTCATGGAAAGTTAATGGCTCTCAATCCTCTATTAAAAGACAATATGTAACATTGATCTCTACATGTACTCGAGTGCCAAGTTGGTGTTAGTCTCACGAGTTGACGCGAACTCTGAGCTCGGACTCGATTGGTTCTTGTTCCTCGTGCTCAGTGCTGCTTGGAAGACTACGAATCTTTCTGATTATTTTCTATATATATCGGTGTAGTCTCTAACTTTTCTTTCACAGTACTATCATCCCATATTTCTTTTACAGTTGATCTTTTATAAAGATAACATCTCTTCTGATGACAATCTTGTGGGCAGTGGGATCCCACAGACGATACCCCTTTACACCATCAGCATACCTCAAAAAGATACACCTCCTAGATTTTGGATCTAGCTTTGTTCTTTCTTGAGCATTATACATTACATACACAGAACATCCAAATATATGTAAATGAGAGTAATCAGCTGGCTTACCTGTCAACATCTCTATCGGCGTCTTCAACTTAATAGTTGTTGATAGAGATTGATTTACCATATAACAGGCAGTTTTGGCAACTTCAGCCCAAAATGAGTTAGGTAGACCAGCAGTCCTCAACATAACTCCTATCCTCTCTATAAGAGTTCTGTTCATCCGCTCCGCCACTCCATTTTTTTTAGGAGTGTATGCCGTTGTAAACTGCCTCTGAATACCTTCTTGCTTACAGTATGCAAGAAATGCACCGTCTGTATACTCTCCACCATTATCTGTTCTTAAGCACTTGATCCTTTTTCTAAATTCAAGTTCAACCCTGCTTTGAATTCCTTAAATATTGGAAACACATCTGACTTTTTCTTAATTGTATACACCCAACATCTCCTGAAGTAATCATCAATAAAAGTAACGAAGTACTTTGCACCTCCTTGGGATAAATCTGGTGATTCCCAAACATCAGAATGAACTAAGTCTAGAATGCATTTACTTCTAGCATGAGATTTGCTAAACTTCAATCTATGCTACTTACTTGTAACACAATGCTCGCAAAATGGTAAACTTACTGATTTGAGTCTCGGAAGTAGCTTTCACACAGAGAGAATCTTCAAACCTTGTTCTGACATGTGGCCAAGTCTAAGATGCCACATCATCGCTGAATCTTCTCCATTTTATGTGACACATGCATCAGCTTCCTGTAGTGTTTCTCCTTGAAGCATGAATAGATTCGCACCGATCTTTTATGCCTTCATTAATACAAGCGCTCTTCTGACAATTTTTATCATCCCATTTTCAATATGGGTTTTGCACCCAAAACTATCTATTTGCCCAAAGACAATAGATTGTTCTTTAAGCCTTTAACATATCGTACCTTCTGAATTGTGCGAACTGTACCATCATACATTTTTATTTTGACAGTATCAATAGCAGCGATCTTCAAGGTATTGTCATCTCCCATGTACATAGATCCTCCTAAGATAGGTTCATATGTGTGGAACCATTCTCTCCGAGAGGTCATATGCCATGTTGCTATTGAGTCTATAAGCCAGACGTTAGCTAACCGCTTCTTGCCAACGCAATTAGATGTCTAAATACTGACTACCTACTGGGACCCAGGTCGGAAAGGGGTAAATATAGCCCAAAGAATTATGGTCCTACACCGAGAAGCTATTTATAAGGGACTCTCTCAGTCTCAAGTCAAGTTGGTTTGGGGTTGTGCTCGATAACTGCAGTCCCATCCCTCATTCATCGATGCTTATTTTACGTCCGTCTTTTTCTATTCACTTTTTATTTTTAATATTGCTCTACATGCAAGTCTTTGGTGGCGGGGCTAGGGGTCCCAAGCATCCAGTTGACAGCGAGGTTTCTACCTTGATTATCCACACTTAGAGAATTTCACCATCATCCGAAGTACTAACCACACAACCCTGAGCATTTGATAACTCAGGTGCTTTATCCTCTCTACTCTTCTAATTGCTCCAGCACTCTTTCTTCACATGCCATTTCTTGCCACAATTATAGCATTTCACATTCTTCCTACTTCTGGACTTTGATCTACTATGATTGTTACTCCCACTAGGGCCACGTTCTATTGATCTCCCTCTCATTATTGATAGCGCTTCAGCTTGTTATGAACTTCCCAATCTGTCTTCCTAGCTTTTTCGCCTGTTTTCCTCGTTTAAGATGGAGGCTGCAACATCATCGAAAATTAGACTGTTCATCGGGTTCTTATTCGTCAGATTGATGATGAGTTGATCATACGAATCTGGTAGACTTTGAAGTAAAAACTCTGCACATTTATTTTCCTCTATTTTATAACCCAACGTTGTGAGTTACGAAAATAAAGTCTTTAATGTGTTGATATGGTCGGTCACTGACGTAGATTCTGTCATGCGAAGAGTATAAAGTCTCCTCTTTAAAAAGATCTTGTTGTGCAGCGACTTAGCCTCGTACAATTTTGTGAGAGTATCGCATATTTCCTTCGCTGTCTTTTTCTCTACCACACTGGATAGCACCTCGTCTGTAAGTGCTAAATGTAGATCAGTCATTGCATTGCCATCTATCTCGTTCCACTTGGCATCATCAGTTATCTCTATGGGTCTTTCTCCAATTCGTTGCCAAGCAATTGTTTTTCTCGAATAGCTTTCATCTTCATTTTCCATGACGAAATTATTCCGTTGAACTTCTCAATCTGTTGAATAGTAGTCGTATAAGTAAGCGATGAGCGTACATGTGAACGATGAACTAAAGGCTCTGATACCACTGTTAACAATGTTATGGGTGAAGTTGAACCACAACTAAAATGAAATTGGACAAAAAATGAAAAAAAGCACACACAAGGACACTAGAAATTACGTGGTTCGGCTTATAGTCGACATCCACGGGCGATGACAGAAGGAAAATATTTTACTAATGATATGAGGATTACAAGTATTATAATATTTTGGCTCACTTCCCAGAATCCTAATACACCAAATCTCTCAAATCCTAGACACACAAGAGTACTAGAACTTTTGAGCTCTCACAAAACTCTTTCTATCTTTCTTAACAAAGAAGAGAACTTTTTATGAAAAATGAGATATCAAATGAGGACGTGCATTCCTAGGGATGGCTGAAAAGTTCGGAACCAAATCCTAATTTTTAGAATCCGTGCGGATCCGGATCCGGATGCACTTACATCCGGAAATGCGGATATCCGGATCCGTATTTTTATTTAATTATTAATTTAATTAAATTTCAATATAAAATATATATATATAAGCTAAAAAGTCTAAAAGTGTGAACTTATGATATTATTGTATGTTATGCATGTTGAACTATTAATATTTGAATTATTAATTATTGAATTATAAATTTATAATTTGATTTTATTTGATATTACTAAGTAAATTGTGAATTTATATTATTTTTTATGTTTAATTTATATTGTGATATCTTTAATTATGGATTATGATGTAAGATGTTATTGTATGTTATTCATGTTGAATTGTTAATTATTGAGTTATGAATTTATGATTAGATTTTATTTGGCATTATTAGATAAATTGTTGAATTTATGTTATCTTTTTGTTTAATTTATATTGTGATAATTTTAATTGTGAATTTATGATGTTATTGTATGTTCTTCATGTTAAATTATTAACTATAAATTTATGATTGTATTTTATTTAATATCATTATATAAAATTTTAAAATTTTAAATTATTAAAATTTAATATTTGCGGATCTGGATATCCAGGATATCCGCCCGCAATCCGTGTGGATATTACCCGCATCCGGGCGGATATGACACACATTCGGATCCGCATATATTTTTCCGAATCTGCATGCAGATCTGAATGTGAAATTATTATTGCGGATCCGGATCCAGATTTGGGTGCATCCGGATCCAGATACGAATTTTGCCATCTCTATGCATTCCTCTATTTTGTAGCTAAAATCATAAATAAAATAATTATTTTTTTTTCTTTTCATTTTATCAAATGTATCAGCTTCTTCTTTCTTGTCAAACTATGCTACCTTCTTCTTCAACAATCTTCTAGATTATTGGCTTCTAGATGGGTTGGCTTCTAGATGCACCAATATCTGATCAGTCTTGGTTTTGTCCCCAGCGCATTCAATAAATGCACCCTTGATGATCACTATCCATTGTTGAGAAAAATTAATAATAATAAGCCATAAATTAACCAAAAGCAAGCAGAACCTACCAAGAAACAAATGGATTCTTCAACAAAGACTCAACACAAACACAAACACAATGAAGAAGAAAAAGAAAATGAAGAAGAAACGTATTCATTTGCCATGCAACTGGCAACGAGCATAGTGTTACTGCGTCTATGCAAGCGGCAGTAGAACTTGGAATCTTTGAGATTATAGCCAAAGCAGGTCCAGTGCTAAACTCTCTGCAGCAGAAATTGCAGCACGGATGCTAGCCGAAACCCCAATGCGGGGTGATGCTTGACCGAATCCTTCGATTACTTGTGACCCACCGTGTGCTTCGTTGCTCTCTTTCATCACCGGTGATGATCGGAGGTCTGTCATGATCTTGCACCGTGGCCAAATACTTTGTGGCTAATCAAGATGGTGTTTCATTCTGTCCTCTCTTGGCCATGCCTGGAGACCAAGTCATGCAAAATATATGGTTTGTCTTATTATCTTTTAAAGAAGTTTGGACGAAGTTAAAAGATTAAAAAAGAAAAATATAAATTCTAATGCATTATTTTTTATATTTTTATATACTAGTTAGAGTTTATTTATTTATTTTGTTTCCTTTAATTTTGTTCGGATGATTAATTAGATGGCCGGATGTCGACGATCAGATTTCTCAAAAAATATTAAATATTTTACTAGATTAATTGCTGACAATACCTTTTTGTGCATGTAATTAATAATAATAATATTCTAAATTTTATTAGGTATAGTGCATGACATACGGTTCTTGAAGGAGGAATCCCATTCAACTTGGTTCATGGGATGGGAATCTATGAGATGCATGCGCAGTGAATCTAGATTCAACAGAGTTTTCAACAATGCAATGCTAAATCACACTACCGTAGTTATGAATAGAATCCTTGACTCTTACAAAGGCTTTGAGCAAATTAATCAGCTGGTGGATGTCGGTGGTGGCCTTGGAGTCACTCTTAATATAATCACTTCTAAATATCCTCATATTAAAGGGGTTAATTTTGACTTGCCTCATGTTATTCAAGATGCCCCATCTTATTCTGGTATACTATCTACTTATTACTAAGTTTTATCATTTTTAATTTAGACTTTTACAAACTCAATGCTTTGTTAATCCACGCGTGGTATGTATGTATATATATTTGGTGTAGGTGTGAAACATATAGGAGGAAATATGTTCGAAAGAATTCCAAAGGGGGATGCCATTTTGATGAAGGTTAGCTAAAGATTTAATTGAAGCGCAAATTAATGTTCATCCTTAGTCTTTGTGTTAATTATCAATTTAGTAATTGTGTTTAAAAATTACGCAAAAAGTTCCTAGTAGTATTTTATCTGTCTCATAATGTCAAATTTGTTAATTTGTAAGTTATATATCAGAAGAAATATATTATTTTACCTTGGGAAGTTTTGTCCAACCGTATAGAAGCATTATTGGAGTCACGTCTTCTTTTCGAAAAAAAAAAAAAAGTTTGTGTAAAAGGTAGAGTGACGAGAAACTTAAATAGAACTGTTTGAAAATCCCTATGTTAGGCCCTTAGGGGCATGACAATAGATTCGTCGATGACTAGTGCTAATCAATAATAATATTTTGCAGTTGATACTTCATAATTGAGGCGATGAGCTGTGCTTGAGTTTGTTGAAGAATTGCTACGAGGCTATTCCAGAAAATGGAAAGATAATTATTATTGAAAGCTTGCCAACGGTAATTCCTGAGGCTACACCAACCGCCAAAACAGCCTCCATGGTAGATATAATTATGTTAATGCAATTTTCAGAAGGAAAGGAACGAACCAAACAAGAATTTATGGCATTAGCAACTGAAGCTGGATTTAAGGGTATCAATTATGAATGTTTTGTTTGGGTAAATATCGGACAGGCCCCTCGAAGCCCTTCCAGCTCGAGCAAGACACCCCGAGGACAGCCTAGCCCGAGCAGCCCTTCTGGTCAAAGATAGTCAAGGTCGAGGAAATTCAGAGATGCTCGAGACCCGAGCACTCCATCACCAGCTCGATATCGCCCCAGGTCAAAGCTGGTCAAGGTCGAGAGCTAAGCACTCCTCGCCTGCTCGAGGTCGTCCCTCAGGTCAAAGCTGGTCAAGGTCGAGAGCCGAGCACATCTCTCCTGCTCGCTTGGATCCACGAGCACAGCTGGCAAGACCCGACCAGGGCAACCCGACCCGTTTTCTCAGAATCCTGGCACACCTTTTAATGTCTGACCAGGGTCCCACATGGTGTAGTGGTGATAATTCCTAGCGCACTTGCCCGACATGGTGATCTGGCCACGTGAATCGGGTTAAGGGGACAGCCGCTCATCCCTAGGGAATATTCCGCCAATCCCGGCTGTCAGAGGGACCCAGATACCACTAGCGTGGGAGTGGACAGCCTGGAAGTGGAAAGAGCGGGAAAAATAGAGTATAAAAGGAAACGAAGGGGAACGTTACAGGGGTTGGAACTTCTGATTCAGAAAGGATCCGTTACTTGATACAGGTTCTTCCTTTTCTAATTTCCCTCACCTGATTTTCTCTGAAAAAACACCATACTTATCCAAAAAGGGGGGGCGAAATAATACTCCTTTCATCTTTCCGGCCTCCCTCACTAAGGGAGATACCAAAAAGATAAACCCGATTACTGACTTGAGCGTCGGAGGGTTTTCGCCGGGACACGCCCGGCGACCCCTGACCCGGTTTTCTGTGAGTACAGGTCCGGGAGATCACTGTTGTGAAGAAGACAGCGGAACAGGACGAAGGGGGTAATCCTGCTCGAGCTTATCGCGAGCAGAAGGATCGAGGCACTATTTGAATCTGCGAGCAGAAGGTTCAGACATTCCTGCTCGAGCTCTTGCGGTCACTGTTTGAAGGTTCGAAGCACTGTTGAGGCACGCGGGAAAAACTGCATCAACATGTTTTGTTTGTAACTTTTGCATCATCGAGTTCATCAAGTGATTAAATTACATGCTTGCTTGCCTAATTATGGTATGTATTATTAGTTATAATCCTCGAACGAAAAATAATATTGGGCAGTACGACCACAAAAAATAATATTGGGCAGTACGACCACACTGTATTACCTACGCACTGTTGTAATAAAATTATGTTACATTTTGTTTTTCATGTATGGGAGAGTTACACTTTAGACTCTTAAATTTTATTTTTATTACTTTAGTGTAGATTATTAATGTATATTTTATCCATGATGTTAGAACATCAATTGAAAAAAAATACATTGTTAAAGGATAAAAGTGATTCTTAATTTTCACGCTTGAAGTTTTTAGTTACTGTTAAGAATAATTAATTAATTAATTAAACTAATTAATATTATTCTTTCTTCGATACGAAGAGAGATTATTGTTACACGCTTTATTTAATGTTCATTTAATTGAATTTAAATAAATAAATTGATTATAATTCTTTCTTAAAGATTTTGCCAATAGGAAACATTTAATTAATATATAAAGTAAGAAGAACAGAAAATAAAACAAGTTTGACAAAAAAGAAAATATTGAGAGTAATTTTTGTTTCCCAGTTCGGAGCTATAGTATACAATAGCAAAACCATAATCATACGCCCGGGTAGGTGATGCATCACAAGTAGGGGTAGATACAGATCCATGCCTCGTAGCATGCCTTCTAGTTCATTCCGTTTATTTAGTAGATTATTTCGTTGATTCAATTCAGCAATAGATTCTACAGTTAGTGAGGTTTATGAAAAGGATACATACTCAGTTCCAGGCACATCCATTGCAGCTTGGCCCATTGACCGTCTCAGTTATGTAGTTGGTGAGATTAGTTCATCAGTCAAGCCAATCCAGTTGCACGAGTAGATCCATACTGAGTTAGAGTAGAGCATATAGTAGTTTCCCAATTCCAACTAAAATTTTATCCAACAGATTGTGTATTGATCTTGAAATAAATATATTAGCTTGGGCATCTAATTTTAGAACTAATTTTTTTGTCTAAGTTATGCCCATGAACTACAATATATAAATGGTTGGACAAGCACACAATAGTTTAACTTTCTTTGTGTAATTACATTTGAATTGCTAAATGCATGTGATTGAATTTAGTAATATAATAAAATATGTCTTGAAATCATGAACTGGATAATCTTTTACTTCATGCTTATCCAATCCTGTCATGAAAAACCTATGAAAATTAATTAATTGGCAATTGGCCGAAGCATTTTGAACAACAAAAAAGTTAGAATCTTCTTAGAAATTTTGGGTTTTAACAATTTGCACAGCTTAATGTTTTACAATAATTTGTTATTTTTAGTGTAAAAATTTTCATAACAAAATTCATTCTAGCTACAATATCATTACTTTTTAAAAAGAAAACTTAAAATGTCAAGAGAATGACGAGATATTACATATAAAAAATTTGATTACGTAGAAGGGCGGCGCTCACTTGATCAGCTCTCTTATTTATAAACTATAAAACATACATGCATATTTAAAATTTAGCGGGAATATGGAGTTGCCAAAGAAATAAGAGGAGATTTCTTACGTTTACTAGATCCAGTTGATTGAGTCATGTCCACAGCTTCCTCTCTTTCTCCTCCACAAGGCAGTGACCAATAAAACTTGTTTTAAAGACTTGCCAATGCAAGCTCATTTTCTTTCATCATAAACTCTATGCCGAGGCAAATTCTTCTACCAGTACGAACGGAATGAAATGAAGATCATTGCTAGGAATTATTGAAGAATTTACTAAGAACCCTTAGGCCAAAATTCTTCGACTTGATCCCGGAAGCATGGTCTTTGGCGATTGCCCCATAATTAATGTACACTTGCATTCCCTCAGGAATATCATAGCCATTTATTTTAACAACCTAAGTCGATTTCCGAGAAAGTAGTATTGGGGTTGGTGGATGAATGCGAAGAGTCTCTTTAAACCTAGCTTTTAAGTAATCTAATTTATCCAAATCATCCTCTGTTATATTTGATTTGTCGACCAACAATTTCTAATTTCATTTTGCACTTCCTTCATAATCTTTGGGTGCCTTAAGATCTGTCATTGTCCATTCTAGAAGAGTGTATACTATGTATGTACCATCCCTAAACGTATTCTACACAAATTGTATTTGTTTATCAAGATCATTAATAATCCAAGAGTATTAGTTCATATGCCAAATAAGTCGAAATACATATTTTCTGCACCAATTTTTTTTTTTTTGGGACAAATGTGCACCTAATTTATATGCCAGAAATGATAACATACCGAGATTCAAAGAGACCGAGAAGACCCAAATGGTAGTGTTTTGCAATTTTAATAAATCTCACGCCTGTTTCACGTGATAAACAGAAAAAAATAAAATTTAAAATAAAATCCCTTTTACCCAACTCACTCTAAAACGACCCATCAACACCACTCTAGCTCCTTCACTTGTCTTCGCCATCTAAGTATGTTTTATTTTTAATTTATTTTTTCCAGTTTTGGTATTTGATTTGCTCGGTGATGGGTTTGTTTTATATGATGATGGGTTTTTTTTTTTTTATGGCATTTGGGTCTGGATTTTCCATGAAAATTTGTATTTAATGATATGTTCCATTTCGTATGACTGCATGGAGTGTTAAAAAATATACACTGGGTTTCATTTTCTATGGTGATGGTTTTCATTTAATGGCATTTGGTCTTTAGCTTTCATGGAAATTTTAAATTGATGATGGGTTTCATTTTGTTTAAGTTTTAGGAGTGTTGGAAAATGTATATTATTTAAACACTACTTTTGCACACCAATATACATGCAGATAAACACCACTTTTGCAATAACAGAACCCAACAAAATCTATATTACAATTTAAGCTCATCGAGCATCATACCCACAAAAAAACTATAGTATTTAAAATGTCATCAAAAGCACATCACATTACTTTTACAGCATCTGTATTTTAAAAAAATTCCATAATATACCAACACATATACACCACTTTTGCATCAACAATAAGCAACAAAATCCAGATTACAATAATAATAAAAAAAAAAATCCAGACTTTGGCTTTTCTATTACTTCTCTCTCAGTGGAATTTGCCAATATCTTCTTCTAAGTTGTTGTCAACCTCATCAAGTTCTTCAACTTCGTGGTCTTCTTCCAAACTTTCCATTTCTACACAATAAATATAATCCATATTAAATGTAAATAAATCAAAATTGACATAGTAATTAACAAACAACGCTACATACTAAAATCAAATGCCCATTAAATAAACAAGACCCAAACCAAATTTACTTGAGCGAAGTAGACCATTTGAGAGCATATATAACCAAATGAACGATCGCACATGCTAAAATCAAATACCAAAACATAAAATAAAAATAAAATTGGAACTAGAAGAGTAAATAGTAAAAAATTGAAAAAAAACCGAATACCATATTATAAAATAAATAAATAAATTGAAACTACAAGAGCTATTTAAGTGCAAAAGATGATTGACTTACCAAGAGCAAGGAGCAACCAAAAGATGTTACAATCGTGCTTGATGGTGAACCGATTGGAGATGGGTATAAATACGATTTCATTGAAATTTTGAGAAAGAGAGAATGGCTATATATCTTTGTTACTGCTTGTTTTTTTTATTTTGCTGTTGCTCACGTGACAATCACGTACAACTAATTAAAATTCCTAAACGCACATATTATTGCCGTTTCGGTCTTCTCGGTCTCTTAAATTCTCGGTACGTCCATCACTACTGCTATTGTTTATATGCAATTCTATTGTAATTTGTTGAAAAATTAGGGGTAGAGGCCCATAGGGCCAACAGTCTCAAGCCCAAAAACAATTCCAAGAAAGATAAGGCTGTGTTGGGCTCGCATATTTATTGTAGATTTTATGTAACCAAGTTTGCTATTTTTTAAGGGAAATTTACATAATTAACCTTAAATATTTTGTATTTTTACAAATAACCTTTGTACATTTTACCTATCATAATTAGTCAAACTCTAATTTCTCGGACAAAGATACCCCTGTTTCGTCACTGGCCAAAATTCTCGCATGCATTCTTGAGTTACGAGACGGACGATCAGAGACAACGGACGACAAGCGTAATCGGTAAGTTTTTTTTTTTAATGAATTTCGAGTCGCCATCGGTAGCGGTCGCTGCACTCGCCAAGCACTGCCACGCCATCGGCAGCGATCTTCTGCGACACCACGCCATCGGCGCGATGGCACGCAGCCATCGCACCAGAATCGGTGCGATGGCTGGCCATCACACCACATCTGGTGCGATGGCTACTGCCCGTCGCACCAAATTTGGTGCGACGGTGTACCTGTGCTCATAATTTTTATGCGACAGGGTGCCTGTCGCACCTGTAATATTTTCTGAAATTTTATGATAGATTTTTTTTTAAAATTTGTAAATTATATAATTGTAATTTAATAATATTATATTTGTAACAGAAATATGGCAGATTCTGAGTATGTACCAGGCATGATACAGATACCTTACGCTGCTCATTTTCCTGGGCGTATTACAAGTATATGTAAGTTAGATATAGTCGTAAAAGCTATTGAGGGTAAGTTAACAAAACGACAGTTGCAATTATTCAAAAATCATATATTTGGCCATTTCTTGGAGTGTCGAAGCTTTCCATTCAGTGGCATTATTATGCATAATTTGTTGCTAAGATAAGTGGCCTGTAATGAGAGAGATCAGTTGTGGTTTGAAATTGGTGAGCATTTGATACGCTTATCAATTGGAGAGTGGTGTTTAGTTACGAGACTTTGTTGGGGTGAAGACAGTGTACCGAAAATGATAAAAAAGAATCATAGGCTACTTAATACGTATTTTGATGGTCTGTTTCGCAATTTAAATCTCGACGAGTTCGACGAAAGGTTTGGTAACTTAGACTTCGACGCTATGGACGACATTGATGCAGTAAAAATTGCACTCTTTTATTTTGCAAACAGAGTTCTAAATGGAAGAAAAGTTCATAGTCAGATAAACTTTTTATTGCTTAACGAGGTGGATGACATTGATCACTTTCGAAACCGTCCATGGGGTCGTTTGTCATGGGAAAAAATATACGACAGTCTTGACAATGCATTGTATGGTAAAATGGAGAAATTTAAGAAGACTCGCTTGGAAAAGCCAAATCATAATATTGAAAAGTACAATGTTTATGGCTTTACATCTGGAGTTCAGGTACGTTAAAATCGTGCTACATTGAAATTATATTCTTCGATAATTAGTTTGTTAAAAGTAAATGTTTAATACTTTTTTAATATTGTCATTTTACTTATTGTAGGCATGGATGTTCGAAGTTATTGGAGGGCTGCCATCACAGTGGGTCGTGAAAACAAAAAAAAAGATTCCACGCATTGTACAATGGAAGCCCATCGCTTCCTCCAAAATCAACTTCACTGTTGTGAATTCATTGTTTAATGATAACTCTCGTCTTGTAAGTAATATTACTTTGTACAGTTGTATATTATTGTTTTTCATATTAGTAAATAATACTATGATTCTACTAACCTAAAATTTGGGTTGAATTATCGTAGGAAAATGTCCTACAAACCATCGAGCCGAACTCTAAGGAGAAACCACAAAAATATTGGCAAACTGTAATGGATTATGTTCCATATATCCCAAGTTGGGTTTGTAATGTGAGTATCTTTTATTACTTCATACTAGATGATTACAAATTGCTCTATGTTTAGTAATTTATTTATGTATTTTAAATGTTACTTTGTGCAGCATCAACCATCCATCAACGCACCTCCCATTATGGTTGAAACAGAGGAGAATCAAAACATCGCAAGTGCTGCTAGCTCAACACTGGAGCCGCAAGGTCTCGTGGAGGAGGAGCTTCAGTGAGAAGACCATCGTGAGCAAACACACGAATCTAATGACACATATGATTCGGAGGTTATAAATCATTTATTTTCTGTATATATATATGTCATTCAGAGGTTATATATATTTATTTAAACTTATAATTTTTTAAATTCATAACAGTCAAGGACAAAGTTTAATAACGATTATATCATTCGACGGATGGACAAGATTGATCGTTCTATATGTGAATTGAAGTCAACCTTTGAGGCAGAGCGTAAAGAACACAAAGAATTTAGAGAAGCGGTGATGGGATTTATTAGTTCGTATACTGAACGCTCACACGACACCAACTTCTCTGGCCCGATATGCTTGTTGATATGTTAACTGGACACCATATTCCTGCTGCATGTCTATTCTGATATCATTTGGCGTGTATATCCTTTTTCCCTGAATATATTTTTCAGCAATAATATGACCAACAACCCTGCTCCTTACTTGGTGACGGCCGTCAGATAATACCTCATTATGACATGTATGTACATTATCAATTCTCCGAACTACCGAATAAACATTTTGCTCGTTCGAAGGTCTCGTTGCTCAAATACGCCATTTACATGATTCCGAAGAACAGTGGGCCTCAAAAGGTGTAGTTGTGGACCTTGCAATCTTAAAATCAAACTTATTCAGAAGGAGCAAATTTACGTGACTCAATATTAACTCATTCTTCTTAGAGAACAACTTACCTACACTAATATCATCCCAATTACAACTTCTAATAAAGTCTGGAGCAAGCAAGTTTGATGGCATAACTGGAGCAAGACTTATAAGAGGGTCAACAACTGTCATCATCGAACGGTCCATTGGAGCAGTAGATCAACTGTTCCTACTATTAGCAGCAATATCATCCTGACGCTCATTCTCATTGTTAGAAGGAATATAAATAAGATCGACACCCCTATCATGAACACGAACATCATCTGCTTCTGTATTGCCCATGTTATTAATAGGTTCACCATTTTCACGAAAATAATTATTGTGAAATGGAGAGTAATGTTGCTCTAAAGATGTTTCTACTGGTAACATCTCTTCTCTAACATCAGGCAATGCAATACCATTATCATCAATAGTGTCATTATTGTGCGTGGATCTGGAGAGTAATATTCTTGCAACGATGTTGTCCTTGGTAATACATCTTCTTCAACATCTAGGACAGAGACTGATTCTACAAGTGCCTCAACATCTTCAACATCTTGGGTTGGAACTCTAGGAGATGTGGTAACAAATATAGGAATACATCCAATGTTGGCCACATCAGAGGCTAAATGTAATACAACCTTCACCATTTCGTCATTACATATATCTATGGGTAGTGAACATGCACGATGGGTTGTGTTATTAGACTTCAATGTTGTCTTCAACGTGATATTATATTCATTAGGATTTATCTGTAAAACCTTGTATATTCTTGATAAAAACTGAACAAACAAACAATCTTTTCCAACCAAAAATGTTGTATTCTTAGCATTCACATAATCCATCCAACCATCTGCGATGTCTCCCACCAACCATTATAACAGAGTTCAAGTACAACTAAGTCCATTAATCCTGACATGATTGAAGAAAATAATTTTATTATACTGTTAAAAACATAATCACTAAAAAATAAAATATATTAAAAGAATAAGTGTGCGAGAGGCTGCTTCTGCTATCTCACCAATGTGCAGCCTGTATTGGTGCGACAGGCAACCTGTCTCACCAACTGTCACCAAAATATAAACCCTAGCTTGCAAACGATACACCACATAAATTCATAACACTTATATAAATATTTAATACAATTATATTACCTTACACGCAGTTAGGTAAACAAACGTATGCTGGCTCTGATCTTCAGTTATTGAACGGTGTTTGCAGTTTGCAGGAACGGTGTTTTGATTGGCTAGGGAACGGTGTTGGCAGTTTGCAGGAACGGTGTTTTAAATTTATAGTTCTGGAATAAAAATTAAATATGGAGGGTAATTAAGGAAATGTAAGTTTTGATTGGCTATATTTGATAGAATATAAAGTGAATGGTTATTTGTGAAATTTAGAAATTGAGGCTGGTTATTTATGTAAATTTCCCTTTTTTTAACAATAGCCCTCGTCGAAACAAAATCCTAGTTCCTCTACTGCTGAAAAAAATAATTTCTTAAGTAATATTTGTGATAGAATTTGTTTTCCTATAATAAATGACTAAAGAATAACAATTTACGAACTCGATTCCGCGCGGAAAAATGATTAAAAAATAACTATGTTGGTTCAGTAAATTGATCATTCTCATTTCTATGTTTCAAAATCTATTAAAAATTGTAACTGAAAAAAATAAAATGTTAAAAGTTAACAAATCTTCTTTAATGAGAACTTTGATAGATTTTGAAACATTGAGAAGAAAAATTACTAATTTTGACAAAGACAGGGGCTTTGATCATTTTCTCTACCTTCTGCTAAGTAAAATGAAAATAATTGTGGATTAGTAGATAATTGTGTAAAAATATAATATTCCTTCAGAAATGATAAGATCTTTGGCGCAAAAAGGAGGGGTTGATCCGTATCATCTTGACTTGGTTTTGATTTCTTTATTTTTTTAAGAATACCGCTTTTCCTACCTGTATCAAATAGAACTTATTCATGGAAAACTTGTCTGATTTAGATGGGAGAATAAAAATATGTTATCTTGATCATTCGTTATTATAAATTTACGCTTGATATAAAATCTTTACAAACTTAGCATAACTACTTCGTTATTACTCCTTGTATTTACTAGGGTTGGGCAATTTTGAATTCGGATGAATCTTTCGAATTGAAAAATAATCCATTTGATTTTAATCCGAACCTCAAATTCTATCCGATCCGATCTAAATTAGTTTGGATAAGATGAATAGAAATAGGTTTAGTTTTTTTTTTTTTTTTTGGGAGGACCAATAGTGCAGAGCAATGTAGATCTAATTGGATTGGATCAACCAAAATTCGATCTAGTCTAAATTAAATCCGATCAGATTTGAAGACAAATCTGAATTCGTTCTGATCGAATAAGATTGGATCCATCCGAATCTGATCCAATACCCACCCTTAGTATTTACTTCCATTGTGAAAAATCTTGCGGACCTGCCCCAAATTTCTGAAAAAATGTACGTTAGAGAAAATTATCCCAATTAAACCTATCTATTTTCAACTTTTTATGTGTTCGTTCATTAATTTACTAAAATATCAGTTTTTTTTTCTTTTAAAAAAATGAACTAAATTATCTTGTACAATTTTTTGTTTTCTTTTTCGAAAAGTTTTCATTGGATGAAAAATCTCACCTGTTGAATCTCATCAACTCTTATTTCTATTATATTCAAAGTCAAGTGACGTAAAAAGCATTCATAGTCAGCCGAACTACGTCCAGAGAGTGGTATTTTTCTAGATACTAATTACATACGTCTTTTCAAAAATCTATGGACAGAGCAAATAGAGATAGCAAAGTCTAAAGCACTAGGAGAGCCTATGAGTATGAAGGACATGAAGAAGATGAAGTACACAATGAGTGTGTTAAGTGAATCGTTAAGATTAGAACCACCTGTGTGTGGAACTTTCAGAGAAGCTATTGAAGACTTCGAGGACGAAGGATTTCGAATTCCCAAGGGATAGAAGGTAATTAATAATATATTATTTTCCTTTTGTATCAATAAATTTTCATATGTGTTGATTATTGATTAACAAAGATTTTATTTGGTTCATGCATGAAACGTTTTACATGCAGACACACTAGAGTATACATGCAACAGACAGAAATCCTAAATATTTTCCAAACCCGGAAGCGTTTGACCCATCAAGATATGACAGAAATGATACGATTGTTCCTTACTCTTACATGTCATTTGGAGGAGGACAGCACATATGTCCTGGAAAAGATTATACAAAATTACAAATACTCTTATTCATGCATCATGCAGTAAGAAAATTCAAGTGGGAGAAGGTGAACCCAGATGAACAAATGATAAGAGACCCAGACTTGTCTCCTGCCGAGGGATTCCTAGTTCGCCTCTATCCCTATGCTAATGATAATTAGTTAGCATGATGATTAATTTAAGTAGAGTCTTCCTTGTCAGTCTGTGTTGTTTTAAGCCTATCTATGTAAAATTTTGAATTTGGTTAATAAATGAAAGTTTATTTATGCAGGATTTTTTTTGGGGGTTTCGAATTAAATAGTTTGAGACTTGATAAAAGTTGTAAGAATTCTTGGTTGATGATAATAAAACGTTGGAAACCAAAGAGACCAATAATTGATTTGCATTGAGACCTGGGGGTAATTGTTGGATTAGATTTATAATCGACCCAATTAAAAGCCGAATGGAATTTTTTTTCATGATCAAGCCCAAGAAAAATATAATTTACCCCTTTTTTTGGGGGAAAAATGATTTGCTTAATTATCTCTATATTACTAAATAAAAATACTAAATGGCGATAATGTTGAGGGAAAGATGAGAGAAACAGAAGAGAAAAAGTGGGCAAAAAATCATCTTTTTCTCGACATTCTTGCCGTTTAGCAGCACTTATTACTAAAAGTAAATTATATAGATACTAGTACTTTTTAAGCTCTTTAACAACATAATTTAGACATTCATTTGTATTTTTTAATTATTTTTTTGGCTAAAAAATGTATCTTTGAGACTGTTCTACACATATGAAAAATTGTTAGAAAAATAAAAAAGAAGAAGCGGATCAAAATTGGTAAATATAAAAAGATGATTCTTTAAAAAAATCTTTTCGCAATTAATAAAACCAATGTTGGGAAAATGACAGTGAAAAAACTGTGCACTTATATTGGACCACAAAACGTTTGGGGACAATAAGGTTAAAGTATCATGTGGTCTCCTCTTCTGAGTTTCTCCCTAATCAAATCAAAGGCGAGTAATTAGCATTTATCAATTCAAACATTATTAATAAATGTGGCATAAAAGAAGATCTCATTAATAATATATCATAGTTTTTATTGTTTGTTCACAATTATATATCTCTAGTGGCTTAACTGAATAATTTTTAATTAGCTAGATTTCGTTAGCCAGTCCCCAAAGTTCAAGCTGTGGAAGGTAGAGGTTAAAACTTTCAACCTTGGCTTTTATCCGACCCTAACCTTAAAAGAGAAAAAAGGAAAAAAAAAATTCACAGTTATATTATTATTTAGATTCATTCAGTAGCAGTGCCACGTTTAAAAATTTTTAAATTCGTTTTGATAATTGTCCTATTTTTAACTTGATTGACCGTAAAAGTCTCTATTAAATTTTAAAAAATAATTAAAATATCACATATATGCTTTTTCAATACCTGAAAAACCAAGCTGAGGACTATTATAAATGTATTAAATTAAATATTTTAGTAAATTTTTTTATATTTGTTATTTGTTGATTATTTTTTTCAATTATATTACTATTTGAAATTAACCGTAACCAAATTGAATTTTTGGTACTGCCACTGTGTTCATCCTTCTTAATGATAAACCTGACTCTAATGCATTAAATGATAAGACAAATTAGATTTCAGGTTTTTCTTATATTTTTGTTTCCCTATTTTATTAAAATAATATGATGGGGTAGATAACACTCTTCACAAATCAAAGAGCAGTAGAATTTCGCCACGTGTGTATATGCAAAATGGAGAATGCTCACTGTCATTTTCCTGTCCGGTAGCTCACTATCATGATTGGTCAGGAATCATGATTGGAAACTCACGTTCTATATATATATATTATTTTAAAGCTTGATTTTGTAACTGCCAGTAAATCTTTGTAATATTGTAACAGGCCCCACTAATCCGAGTTCAACATTAGTTGAAATTATAATACGCGCCATTGTTGACTAAATTATATTAATTTGTAGCTTTCCGTCGCAGCCTTTAAAAACGTGGATTTGCAACAGACTCAAATCAACACAAAGCTAGCTCAAATATAACGGAACTCCTCCTCCTCCTTTCCACACTCCTCATTCTCACTCTCTGCTGCCACTTCTTTTATCTCTTCATCAAACCCAGCAGACAAAATGGTTGAGAAAAACTTCCTCTCCGACCAGGTCATGCAAGCTGGCCGTACAAGTATTTCGAAACTTTAGATTATCTCATAAAGGCCAAAAGGGACACCATTCATGAATTCATTTCTGAGAGAGTACACAAATACAAACGCAGTAAGTGTTTCAAGACGTATCACATTGTCAAAAAATGGTTTTCTAACAAGCGCCGAGCGCAACAAATTCTTGTTTTCCAATGACTACAAGCTTGTTAGATCCTGGAGGCTCTTGATGACTTCAACTACGAAGGATCCCTAATTCCCAAAGGATGGAAGGTAATAATAATTTTCCTCTCGCTGATAAATTTTCATTTAAGTTTCTCAAGTTTTAATTAACCAACCAAAGATCTTGGTACACGAAACATTTTACGTGCAGGTACAATGGAGTGTACATGCAACACTTAGAAATCCTGAATATTTTTCAAACCCGGAAACGTTTGACCCATCAAGATTCGAAAGAAACGATCTGATAGTTCCTTACTCTTATGTGCCATTTGGAGGTTATCACCACATTTGTCCTGGAAAAGATTATGCAAAATTACAAATACTCTTATTCCTGCATCATGTAGTGAGAAAATTCTGGGAGAAAATGAATCCGGACGAGCAATTGATAAGAGCTCCTAACTTGTTTGCCCCCAAGGGACTTCGAGTTCGCCTCTATCCCTATGCCTATGAGAATTAGAATGATCTATCTGTTGGGATTATGTGCTCTTTAAAGCATATTGATTTTTTGATTAATAAAATATTTCAAGTATTTGTTCAGATATTTTGAATTGCATTAATATTTTGAGTAAAGTCCATTTAATCATATTATATATATTTATGCGATCACCAAGTGGATTCGCAGAAGACATAAATACAAGTTATCTTATGATTAAATAAATTAAGTTCGCAGTTGATAAATAAAGTTGAGCACTTTATTTAGGTATAGACTGTAATAAATTCATTGAGTGATTTCTCTTAATCATGTATGAATTTATTGATGTAGTATGTCTACATTGAACTGGATCACATATGAGATTTAATTAACCTAGTAATAAGTGCCAGACTTATTAAATCTCATAGGCATTGATTTACTGTAATCTTAATCTTGAGTTAGTTATGATTTCATGATTGTAGTTGTTATTTCATTTGAGTTACCAATGGGCATGACATACACATGTAGTCAATATTACCCGATATCTTGGTGAGAGAAATTACAAGTATTGAAATTATAGATTAACAATATAGAATTTGTACAACACATCTCTTGATGGGTTTTCGATTATGATCATAGAATTCTCCGGCGAGTGTTTCAACATAAATAAGTATGTTGAAAATGATCATTAGAGAAAACCAGTAAGTATCAAGGAACAAGATGTAATTAAATTGATTGGACAGTTAAGATATCAATTTAAATTAACGATGTGGTACAAAGGATTGTGCAGTAAAGAAATCAATGTGGCTTGGGCGAATTATATTCGAGCATACAATTATGGAGGTCAATTCTAATCTTATAGTGGAGTAGAATTAGAATTAAATAATTATATTTGTTTAATTACAAATTTAATTATTGTAGCCACTATTGTATGTTCCCAAATGATCCCCGGGTTAGCTCATTTAATTGACAACACCATCACTGGACCCAAAAGTAAGAAAAACTTGGATATTAGATGAAAATCATAATTATAATATTTGTTAAGGCCTAGTATGTTATATTCAAGTATAAATGGGGGCTTGTAATATTTTACAAGGTAGTCTCCTAGTTAGTTACACATTCTTTCCACTTTTACGTAAGTGGAGAGATAGTTAAAAGAGGAATTCTATTTTAAATAGAAATCCTAATCCTAACATACAAGGGCTTTTCATAAAATATTATAAAATGGGCATTATTCTCTTAGGAGAGAGGAGAATCTCAGGGATTTTAAGAAAAAGAAAAGACATCTAAAAGGAGCTAGTTACAATTGGGGAGTGGTGAAATAGACGCCCACACGTCCAGTGTTGATCAAACTTGAGTCATAGCTTGGAAGATCGTTTGGAAACGGATCTACAACTCTCAACTGTTCATCTTCTCAAAACATCAAGGTATGAATTTCTAGATTACTTAATTCTTATATGTTGTATGAGATCGGTCCTAAAATGTTTTAATTAAAAAATTGAAAAACTTAGTTTTATTCCCTTCAATTGGTATCAGAGCCATCTCATAATAATATATAAGAATTTCGTAAGAAATTTATCTTGTTAATTATGTATTAGAGTGACACAATTTATTTAGATATATATTATTTGTTAATATATGAATAAAGCATGCTTGGATTTTCTCAATTCATGGTTAGAAATTTGTTTTTATTTTTGTTTTGGATTTGTAGTAAAAGGGGTGGTCTATTATTACCATGTTTCCCTTTTGATTTAATTTTATGTTTTAAAATTTTTGTAAATCATCAAGGATTGTAATATGTAAAATAAAAAAAAAAGAGGAGGGACAGATTCTGACAAGAACACACGGAGCCACACTGCTGCTCGCATGATGATGAGGTTGCACGCTTAGCTCGCAGTGCTGCAGCTCACGACAGACAGCGAGCGAGCCTCAGCAGCGGCAACAGTGAGCAGTGGGCGGCGAGGCGTAGCAGCATGGCACCAGCAACAACAGGACAGCTGTTCTGGCCTGAGAGCAGCGAGTTCTCACCGGAGAAGAGACACGAACGGAAGATCTGCTTTTGTTGATGGCAGCGGAAAAGAAAAATGCAGTATTAGGGTTTTTTAGTGGTAAATATCACTCAGGTCCCTATAGTTCTGTATAATTTCGCTTGAGAAAAATTAGTATACTATTATGTATTTAAGTCTAAAAACGGTTTTTGGGCTTGGTAAATCCTAGTTTTAAGTCCAATAAAATTTGGGCTTAATGGATTAAAATGCATGGATATAGTTTAAACAAATTAAATTTATTTTTTTGTCCAAAATTTTTACTTAAGATTTTATTTTATTTTCTTTAAAATTAAAAATTTGGACCAATAATAAATTTAAAGCCCATATTAGCCAAGGCCATCAACAAAGATAATCCAAGAGAAAAAGATATTGACATGAAGCCCAATGAAGATTAGGCTTAGGGTTAATATTTTTTAGGAAAACCATGAATTGAGATTATTTAATTTTTCTATATGTTGTGTTTTGGATGTGAACATGCCATGATAACATGTCATATAGAATTGGTAGTGTCACTCTATGCATAATAATATATGTCATTCATATAACATGAATTCATGTATATTGTTTGAAATTTGCAAATGCTTAATAATATAAGATATCACTTAGATAATATTATAAGAAGCATGCAATTAACAATATATATGTTTTAAAAGGAAAAACCAACTTTAAAATATTGAGTGTGAGAGGGAAGATTCAAGATAATTTTCCCATGGGCTACATTGTTAGTTTAATAATAAAATTATATGTATACCTCGACTTCATGATACGGTGATGCTCTCTACGGAGGGTATATATATTAGACATTTTATTTGATGAACTTCTTTAAAGATAAAATCAAAATATTTTTCAATCTGTTGATCACCCTAACTGTAGCTACATGATATGAGAAATATGTAGATTAAAACAATGGTTATACACTCAACAAAATTTGTTATTAACCTTCCCAACGAAGCCCTGTTAATAAAATTTTGGCCCTAAAAGATAACGATAGTTATTTATCATGTTACGACATGAAAGTAAATAATCTAATGGTTAATTGGGTCTGGTAAGTGGCGGCATGACTTCCCCAATGGATAGCTTGTTAAAGCGGTACTAGATTATTGTTACAATAAAATAAAATGCATTTATGGTTTTTTGCATTTTAGAATTTTATTGTGAATGTTATATCAATGTATTTATGCATGTATGTTTTATTTTTCAGAAAATGTCTTCCATCAACCCACTATTAATCATCCTGGTTAAAAATGAACTCACTGGTGAAAATTACTTAGATTGGAAACGCAATCTATTTAATATTCTCATTGCTAAAGACTACAAATATGTTCTGACCCAGCAATGCCCTCCAGTACCAACGTTATACGATTATAGAAATCATAAGGAGTCTTATGAGAAATGGTGCGAGGCTAACAAAATGGCTAAGCGCTATATATTGGTATCGATTTCTATGAAACTGCAGAACAAACTTCGGAGCATGGAAACAACCACTAAGATATTGGCTAGTCTCCATCAGATGTTTGGATAGAATACTGATTCTGCCAGAGAAGCAGCATTAAAATGTGTCACTGACACAAAGATGAAAGAAGGTACAAGAGTTCGTGATTATGTCCTCAAAATGATGGACTATTTGAATGAAGTTGAGATTCATGGTGTTGAGATCGATGATAAAACAAAGATCAACATGGTGGATAAAACAAAGATCAACATGGTGATTGAATCTTTACCTGATACATTTAGAAAGTTTAAGGTCAGCTATATCTTAAGCAATAGAGATATGACCTTAGTTCAATTGATGTACGAACTACATGCTATAGAAGAATATTATCGTAGCAAAGAACTTCCTAAAAAAGAATTCTCTTTAAAGCCTAAGTCGAAAGACAAGAGTAGGCAAAAGAGAATTGACACAAGGAACCTGTCTGCCAGAAAAGATGGTAAGTCGAAAGACAAGTGCTTCAAGTGTGGACAGAAGGGTCATCGGAAGAAAGATTGTCCTAAGATTATTAAAATCAGGTATAGGAAATCTTTAAGCTTCCTAATTAGTTCAGTTTCTATTGATTAATGCAATAGTAAATTCTGAGATAACTAATTTTATTTGTAAATTCATTTATTTGGTTTTCAAGAAACCAAGAGATTAAGTGAAGAAAGCTTTAAGCAGCAGTAGAGAAATATACTAGTTTATATCAGCTGAGAGGACTAGATCAATTTTATGAGACTTTAAGTTTTGATATTTGTCTTTGTATTCCAAACATTAGAGGAATTTAATTTCGGTAGCTTGTTTTATAATAAACAGAAGCACACTGTTATTTTTTTATCCTCTGTTAATAACTCATTTTTATACTTTACAAAGACAATTAATATCATATAAGTCTATTAATCTGTTCAAAGCAAGATATAATGATAAAAAGTATATTATTTATCTAAGAAAAGAAATATTTTTTCAAAACCAATGGCACCTCTAATATTTATGCTTAAATCATATAAACTATAATAAAATTTCATGAGAATGATTAATAATAGGTCATTTCTGACCTATTTGAGGTTGATCATTGATACTCTACAAATCTTATTTTGAAGAGTAATATAACAAAGTAGCTCTTTTTGAGCTAAAAGAAAGCGTAATATTGTATTACATGGAATTAGTGCATACAAATGTATGCGGACTAATTAGTTTACATGTAAGTAGAGGTTATGAGTATTTTATCAATCTAATTGATAAATATTCATCGTATTTATGTTTATCTAAATGCGTCATGATTCCGTGGCTTTTGAAATTCAAAAGAGTACATGGATAAGACAAAGAAGCAATTAGACAAGAACATAAAAGAGCTTCGATCCAATCGAAGTAAAGAATATCTCTCTAGAGAATTCAAAGTCCATTTAGTTGTAAAATGGGATAAACTCCCATTTATAATGAACATTGTGACATAATAGTGTCATTATATGGACAAATAAGATTCTTTTGGATAAAATAAGATATATACTTATTGATTTATCATTTACCTTTTTTATTCTAGATACCAGTATTTAAAACTGCATAGACTATTGAACTTAGTTTTATCTATATCAGTGCCTATTACTCCATGGAATTATGGATATGTCACAAACTTAATTGGTGACACATTTATAGTTGGAGATTCACTAGTATTTATACTAAAATCATAGGCAGTAAAGATGAATTCATGTTCAAAAGTATGCATGTTTTAGGTATTCTAAAGGAATAAAGGAAAGTCTAATTTATAGACCTCAAGATACGCATGTATTTGTAAACATACACTATACTTTCCTTGAGGAAGACTATATAAATGACTTATAACTTATGAATAAGGTAAAACTAGAGAAATCATAAGTAAGGAGATCATATTGATGCTCAGTTTTCTATTTATGTAAGCATAGAAAAGAGCAAGAATGATTAACAAAAGGATTATCCCTGAACAAATTATCACTTTTAGAACCTCATCGTAGTGGGAGGGTAACTAGATTACCAAACAAGATACATATTATTGAGAGAAACCTATACGGCTATCTCATATGAACATTTATAAAATCCCACTGGATACAATGAAGCTCAAATATATTGTGATGTTGAACATTGGAAAAGGGCTATGAATCAAGAAATGGAATCTATATATTCCAATAAGCAAGATTAGTAGCCAAATGGTTCACTTAAAAAGAGAGAATCGATTATGAGGAAACTTTTTCTCTAGTTGCTACGCTTAAATCCATCAGAATTCTGCTCTTTATTGCTACAGTGCTAAATTATGAAATTTGGCAAATGGATGTCAAGATTGCCTTTCTTAATGGGCATCTTGAAGAAGACATCTTTATGCAGTAACCAGATGGATTCATACAAAAAGGACAAGAACACTTGGTATGCAAGTTGCAAAGATCCATCTATAGATTGAAGCAAGCATCCCAGTCATGGAACATTAGATTTGATCAAGCGATGAAATCGTTTGGATTCATTCAGAATATTGATGAACCATATGTGTACAAGAAAATTCAGGGAAAATCTGTAGCCTTCCTAATTCTTTATATAGATGATATTCTCCTTATCGGAAACGATGTAGGAGTATTGACTACTATAAAGAGTTGGCTAGCAAAACAATTTGATATGAAAGATCTGTGAGAAGCTAGTTATATTCTTGGTATCAAGCAGCTACGAGACCGGAAGAATAAAACGATAGCTTTGTCTCAAGTGGTCTATATCGATAAGATATTGGCTAGATTTAGCATGGTAAATTCCAAGATTGGTTTGTTACTATTCAGACATGGAATTTTATCCTCTAAGGTTCAATCACCTAAAATTTATGAGGAGATAGAGAAAATGAGACGAGTTCCTTACGCGGAAGCTGTGGGAAGTCTCATGTATCCTATGCTTTGCACTAGACCAGAAACATATTTTGCGATTGGGATGGTTAGCAGATATCAATCTAATCCTGGACCTAAACACTGGACTACTGTCAAGCACATAATGAAGTATCTGAAAAGAACTAAGAATTATATGCTTGTGTATTCAGGTGATGAACTTACTCCAGTGGGTTATACTGATTCTGACTTTATGTCAGATAAGGATTCTGGAAAGTCTACTTCTGGCTATGTGTTTACATTAGGAAGTGGAGCCATTAGCTGGAGAAGTGTGAAACAATTATATATCACAGACTCCACAACAGAAGCTTAATATGTGGCTACATCTTAGGTTGCAAGCGCACCATTTAAATTATTTTTCGATAATAATGGTGCAGTGGCTCAATCCAAAAGAATCAAGAAACCACAAGAAACAAAAATACATTGAGAGGAAGTATCATCTCATATGGAAATAGTGTAGAAATGTTATAACCTATACTTAGAGTCCTACAAACATGTGCAATTTGTCAGATATGCTTTGAGAGCTAGTGGGAGATTGTTAGGATTATGTGTTCTTTAAAGCATATTAATTTTTTTATTAATAAAATATTTCAAGTATTTGTTCAGATATTTTGAATTGCATTAATATTTTGAGTAAAGTCCATTTAATCATATTATATATATTTATACGATCACCAAGTGGATTCGCAGAAGACATAAATACAAGTTGTCTTATGATTAAATAAATTAAGTTCGCAGTTGATAAATAAAATTGGGCACTTTATTTAGGTATAGACTGTAATAAATTCATTGAGTAATTTGTCTTAATCATATATGAATTTATTGATATAATAAATTCATTGAGTAATTTGTCTTAATCATGTATGAATTTATTGACGTAGTATGTCTACATTGAACTGGATCACATATGAGATTTAATTAACCTAGTAATAACTGTCAGACTTATTAAATCTCATAGGCATTGATTTACTATAATCTTAATTTTGAGTTAGTTATGATTTCATGATTGTAGTTGTTATTTCATTTGAGTTACCAATGGGCATGACATACACATGTAGTCAATATTACCCGATATCTTGGTGAGAGAAATTACAAGTATTGAAATTATAGATTAACAATATAGAATTTGAACGACACATCTCTTGATGGGTTTTCAATACTTGATCATAGAATTCTCTGGCCAGAGTGTTTCAACATAAATAAGTATGTTGAAAATGATCATTAGAGAAAACCAGTAAGTATCAAGGAACAAGATGTAATTAAATTGATTGGACAATTGAGATATCAAATTAAATTAACGATGTGGTACAAAGGATTGTGTAGTAAAGAAATCAATGTGGCTTGGGCGAATTATATTCGAGCATACAATTATGGAGGTCAGTTCTAATCTTATAGTGGAGTAGAATAGGAATTAAATAATTATATTTGTTTAATTACAAATTTAATTATTGTAGCCACTATTGTATGTTCCCAAATGATCCCCGGGTTAGCTCATTTGATTGACAACACCATCACTGGACCCAAAAGCAAGAAAAACTGGCATATTAGATAAAAATCATAATTATAATATTTGTTAAGGCCTAGTATGTTATATTCAAGTGTAAATGGGGGCTTGTAATATTTTACAAGGTAGTCTCCTAGTTAGTTACACATTCTTTCCACTTTTACGTAAGTGAAGAAATAGTTAAAAGAGGAATTCTATTTTAAATAGAAATCTTAATCGTAACATACAAGGGCTTTTCATAAGATATTATAAAAATGACATTATTCTCTTAAGAGAGAGGAGAATCCCAGGGATTTTAAGAAATAGAAAAGACATCTAAAAGGAGCAAGTTACAATTGGGGAGTGGTGAAACAGACGCCCACACATCCAGTGTTGATTAAACTTCAGTCATATCCTGGAAGATCGTTTGGAAACGGATCTACAACTCTCAACTGTTCATCTTTTCAAAACATAAAGGTATGAATTTTTAGATTACTTATTTCTTATATATTGTATGAGATCGGTCCTAAAAGGTTTTAATTGAAAAATTGAAAAACCTAGTTTTATTCCCTTCACTATCTATCTTTCTTGTGAGTCTCTAGTGTTTTAAGCCAACCTATGTGATAACAATTTGAATAATTTGGTGAATAATAAATGTTTTTTGTTTGCTAGATAAAAAAAAACACGTGGTTTGCTATTGTTATTATTATTAATTAATTATTACATTTTTCATGGTTGTTAGAATTAATTTGAGACTTGAAAGAAGCCTTAAGAATTCTTTATTATATTCTCTGTAGAGCCCCTCTTCTTGGCTTTTTCAGAAAACCAACTCCGATTAGGATAAATTCGTGATCTAACTTACCTGCTTTTATAGAACTTTAATTCCAATGTATAGTCCCTTTTATAAGAAAAATAAATGCTGAAGCTTTATCAAGAAAGAAAAAGAATGTTGATAACGAGTTAAGGTTGCCAAACCAATAAGGTTTACGGGGTATTTTGGCGTCTCCCTAGAATTTTTGGAAGCAACTTGGTCCACTTGAACTATGTGGCATGATTTTATAACATCTGTAAATAATGAAACAATTGACAAAATAAAGCAATTAATGTTAGCAATATCACAATATACGAACAAGATCATTGACTAAATTCTAAGTTGTTCTTTTTGTAAGTTACAGTACGTCATTAATGTTAGTAGTATCACAATATATGAACAAGAATTAACACTACCATAGAACGGCTAAAAATTATAAACAAAATTTTATTGTCGTTTCGTCATTTAATGACCGTGGTAAAAATATATAGCCTCGACATAAAGATTTCGTGACTAAAACTACTAGACACAATTTATGTTCTTAGCAAAATACTATTGCACATTCTCCCTTCTTTGGTATTATAGACAAAATATTTGACTCTATCGTTCAGTGGTTAAATGTAAACACCACCATAAATCAAATTGTAATTGAATGGCATAACCTTTAGCCACGGTGCAAGTTTAGCACTAATTAACTTCTTTGGTAACATTAGTCATCGTGGCTATTCTGTAAATTTGTGGCTAAATGCAAGATTATCACCCACAAATACATCTGTGGGTGAATATGAGGGCATTTTATAATGAAATCTATTTGTCACTAGTTAATTCTTTAGTAACGAAATTCGACGTGGTTGCAAAACTTACAGATTTGATTGTTGGTTTTGCCACAAAATATAATGCCTTAGCCATGAAAAATTTTGTATACATTTATTTTATATAATTATTTGGCTAATGAAATTAAAAATGTCTAATATGATATTATTCTATTTTAATTGAAAATTTATTTAGCTATGAAATATAAAAGAATTTATCTCAAATTAATAAAGAAGTTAAATTTACTACCATAAACTTTAACACTAAAAAGAACGAGTAATATTATAAGTCAATATAAAAATACACATAAAATAAAATACATATAAATAAAATAGATACAAAAGTCAAGGACATACCAATTATTTTTTCATTAAACTATAAAAGAACTAAATATAAAAATACACATAAAATAAAATACATATAAATCGAATAGACACAAAAGTCAAGGACATACCAATTAGTTTTTCATTAAAGCAGTAAAAGAACCATGTAAGGCTAGTTCGCAAATCTACATGGTAATAACAAGTAAAATAAGTCCAAAATACATATAACTAAGATGAGGAAATTATGGTTGAGGTGGCTAAATAGATGACATTTCTAAAGTAGTAGCATGATTGGATAAATAAGAGCTCATAAGAATCTCAAATTGGTTAAGCCTATTAGACAAATCATTGATGGTAGTCTTAGTGTTTTGAAGCTCGATATTTGTTTCTTGAAGCTCGATCCGAGTAGCTTGAAGTTATGTCTTTGTTGACTCGAACTCGCTGCACAATGTTGAGGCATTTTAATTAGATGTTGTCTATAAACGAGGTGGTAGCTTACGCACTCCAAGTCTAAAAAGTAACTAGATTTCTTACCACACACTACTTAAGATAATTGTTCATCGCTAAGTGGCTCAGATCCCTCATTAGAAGCTCGCTCTAGTAGTTGGACCATCTTCTCCTAGATTTAAAAATAATAAAGAAAACATGATTAATTTGAAATAAAATTAATTAATGTAGAAATAACCTTAAAATTTTAATAAAATTCTTACATATCTTGACTGAACCTCAACATTCACCCATCCTTTACTAACATTGTAATGAGTTTCACGAAATAGATCAGGTAAAGTTTGTACCTCACTACTCTTATTTTGCTGTTCAAAACAAATGCATAAAATATAATATATATTTGGAGCTGTGTAAAAAAAAAAAAAAAAAAATACAATTAAAGATTATCACCTTGGAGTTCTCCTCACGATGAGTAATAAATTACTTAAATTCCTCATGATGATTATATAGTAGTTTTTCCTATTTTCAGCATTTATCTTACACCTAGCCTAAAATGCATACAAAGTAAAAACTTAAAAGGTAAAGTGTATATATATATATATATATATCCATATGCATCCGGATAAAAATAAATATAAGAATAACTTAAAAGTATAGAATTCTCTTTAATAGCTTAACAAAAAACTTCCAAAATAATTAATTGGTCTCAGGCCTCAGCATTTCAAAAGAGGAAAAAAAGAAAAATTAGTTACTTCAAGTAAATAAATTTGGAAGGCATGTCCATTATATTTTGAATATAATACTCCATAAGAAATACAACATATGCACTTCATGTTACAGCACAATTACCTTCAATTATACTACAATAAACTTCCAAAGGCAAAACTAACAAAAGAAAATTAGTTTCTTCAAGTAAATAAACAAATTAATTTTGACAACATGTCCCTTATATTTCAAATATAAAAACTCAATAAGGCACAAAACATATGCATTTCATATTACTCATAACACAATTACCTCCAATTGCACAAAAAATATACTTATATAATTAAATAATCAACTAATTGGCCTTAGGCCTCACTATCTCCCAAAAAAAAATAAAGATAAATAAGTTTCTACAAGTAATACATCACTTTTAAGCTTTTAAAAATCATTTACATATATTGGTATATAAATTTGTACTTAATACTCTTCATCCGCCAAATATAAAATAAGTGCTCTCAATTAACTTGAGAGACCTTGTTTAGGGGATTTTACGTGCCTCTTGCTTTGATGTGAACTCGTTATATTTTAGCTTTAGCTTATAATGATAACCACGATAACGATCAGCCATGATATCATTCATACAAAGAACTACATGCTCTTGCTCCAAGTCTACGTTAATTCTATTATGTATTAGAGAAATTTTAAAAAATCAAACTTATAAAAATAATGAACACAAAGCATTAAGTCAGAAATTGTATTGAAAATAAAAAGTAAATATACCAAAAGTAGTTTGAATAATCCCATCCTATCAACCCAAGGTATATATTTCCATAACTTAACATTCAATGGAGCATGATTACGATTGATAGTACCACACTCGCTGGCTAGTTTAGTCAAAAGAGGTCTTATTGCTTTTTTATGCTCATTGTTAAAACCATCCGACCTGATGATCGAACAATATAATCTAGGCCTTTACTTTGTGTAGGACCTCTTCCTTTTTTTATAAGTGGTTGTGAGCCTACATACAGTTGAAATATAAAAAGTTAGAACTATAAACAAAAATAAAAACTCAATAAGTATGATTAATTATGTACCGGTACTATTGCGATGGTCAGATATGCTGGTTGCATTCAAATCAACAATAAGGCTTTCATTTGACAGTAAAGGCAATGTTTGTGGTTGTGGTCGTGATTGTGATCGTGATCATTTTTGTCCCCCTAGAGCCATCTGAAATATACAATATTATATTTAGTCCAAATTACACTTATTTCACACTTTAAAAAATGGATGATGAGTATATATAAATTTACAATTAAGCATAAAAATGAATATGTACCATAAACTATTATATTTCTTATTCAATATTTGTATTATCTTCAAACTCAATTAAGTTTTCAATATCATTTATACTACTTGCATCATCCTCATCTACAATGTCACAAATGAAATCATCTTTTTGCATTTGTAGTGCTTCTGCATTAAGCTCGATTGGAATAACATCTTCTCTACTGAAATTTCAATCAAAATTAGCTTGTTTGACCGTAAAAACCTCATGATCAATTGAGTCACTTGTTTGACACTTTTCTTGCTCTTATATATCTTCATCTTCTTCATCTTTTTTCTTGAACATCTTACACACCTCTAAGTTGTACTTTCTCTACTACCTTCCACCCTTCACCACATTTAGGATCGGTAATATACATTACTTGTCATGCTTAAGTTGCAAGCACAAAAGGATCTTCATTGTACCATGTTTGAGTCACATCAATAGAGGTAAGATGATAATCTCGTATCACTCTTTTCCTTTTAGGGTTAGTATTAAACCATTTAGATCTAAATATGACAACACAAAAATTAGAAATATATTGTAATTCAATGACATCGGTCAACACTCTATAGAAGTCAATTTTATCATTGTCATGTTTACTAGGTATGACTATTCTACTGTTTTGAGTTGAAAGTCCACCATCTCGCTCTTCCACACGATATCGAACTCCATTAATATTACATCCCAGGTAGCCGAATACCCTAAGGTCTGGCCCATAAGCTAATGAATATAGTTGGTCATTTACTTCAACAAATGCTTGACTATGCAAATTCTTCAACTATAAATATTTCAAATTAACATGATTAAATTTCTATAAAAATAGTTAATGTATTCTATTTAAAATTTTTAGAAATTTTATATATAAATAAACCACTTACATTTGAAGCAAACTATTTTGGAAAACGTTGTTGTATTTCAATTAAGTTTGTAACTCCTTCCGCTTGTAATAAATTCATATGTTCACTACAAATAACAATTATTATTAAAGAAAACTTTTTACTATAATAATATAAATGAAACCAAGTTTTAAATGCACTTACTCTAAATAGGGTTGCACTTCCTCGCAATTATTTAAGATAGACTAATGAGCTTTATCAATCTCGTCATAATAATTCTTTCAACACAAATTTTCTAAAAATTCGAGCATTTTAAGAGAAAACTAATATGCCCTCTACTCGTTCATCCCCATCATCATTACGCTCATTCCGAGTGAATTTTGTTTCAGTTTACTAAAGATACATTAAACAAAAATCAATGACTCATTGACAATATATGCTTCCATAATTGAACCATCGGGATGAGCTTTGTTGTTTACATTAAATTTATATTCTTCTAAGTTCCTATCAAGGTAGAAATTATTATAGTTGAATGTCATATATATTCTAAAGGGAAATTAATTAAATAATTAATAACATTAATGTAAAATATAATTACGTTTCAATTAGATACATCCATCTAAATAAGACGAGTGCTACCATATTTTGCCTCCCGAGGTAACTACTGCGACCAAATGCACTATTATATCAAAAAATGCAGTAGGAAATATATGTTCAAGCTTACAATGAATCATGTTAATTCCTTTTTCAAGAACATCCAATTCAGCTATAGTAACTATCTTTTTGCGCAATTGTCTAAAGAAATTGCATAACGCTATAATTGTTGTGCTGAAATATTTTGATAGAAAAGGTCGTATTCCTATTGGAAGTAGGCGTTCCAATAAGACATGGCAATCATGATTTTTTAAGCTTGATGAGTTACCCTCATTCACATTCACACATTTTTCTATATTAGATGCATATCCATATGGAAATTTCACTAATTTTAAGAATTGACAAAACTTAATCATTTTACTTGAAGTTAAAGCGTAACAAACATGAGGCTTCATTAGTTTGTTACCTTGAGTTGTAAAATCCAACTCTTTTCTAATGCTCATATCCTGCAAATCTAATCTTGTTTTAATAGTGTCTTTTGTTTTACCATTAATATCCAACAATGTTCCAACAAGGCTTTCATATATATTCATCTCAATATGCATCATATTAAGATTATAACGAAGTTTCAAAGTTGGCTACTACTATAACTCAAAGAATATGCTTTTTTTAGTCTATTTTAACTCTTCTAGTTTCATTTTTATTTTTACCCTTATTGTTAGGATGCTTCCCTGGTTTATATGTGCCAAGCACTTTGAGCTACTTTAAAATGTCATGACACGAGTACTCATTTGGAGCATAATCATTTTCGAATTTACTATTACGTAGTATACTCTTTCACCATAAATAGCTAATTGGTAAAAATCGACGATGTTCCATGTAACATATTTTACTACATAGCGGCTCTAAAGATGTTTATTCATTACATATAGGACAAGCATTATAACCTTTCATGCTCCACCCGGATAAATTACCATAAGCAAGAAAATCATTAATTGTACACAATATTGCTGCATGCAATCTAAAACTACATTAAGTTGAACCGTCATAAGTTTATACTCCAACATTCCATAATTCTTTTAATTCATCAATTAAAGGTCTTAGGTACACGTTAATGTCTTTTCGTAGTGCATTTAATGACATGAATAAAAAGGCTTTTTATACACTTCTATGGTGCTAAATTATAAGGCATAAGCATCACATGCCACATACTATAAGAATTGTACATATTTGTAAAAGGATTAAATCCACCACTAGCAAGACTTAATCTCACTTTACAAGGATCTTGTGTAAATGAGGGAAAAGACTTATCAAAATCTTTCCACGCTTTACCATCAGCGAGGTGTCTTAAAACACCATCATCGGCAACACATTTTTGTTGGTGTCATTTCATATCTTTTGCCATGTATCACGACATAAAGAGCCGTTGTAGTTAGGTTTCAAAGAAAAATATCATAATACTTTTTGACATTTTTTTTTTCCTTTACCAACGACAAATTTGTATCAGGATCCGCCACATATAGGCCACATATCATATGCCTTGTTTTCTTTCTAAAACAAGACACAATCATAATTACTGGGCATGGATAACTTCATGCCTAAAACCAAAATCCTTCAACATCTTTTTTGCCTCATAAGCTGAACTCGGTAAATATGCCCCTTCAAGTAGAGTTTTTTTCAATAAGTTGAGAATCATATCTAGTGACTTGTTGCTCTATTTATTGAGAACCTTTATATGTAGTAACTTTACAATAAAGTTCAATGAAGACAATCTAGCTCCAGAAAATAACATATTCTTAGCTTTGCTTAACAAAGTAGCAAGCCCATCAATTTCCCCATCTTCCATGTTAGGTGAACATTTGTCACTCCCTAGGTTAGATTGTTGAGCATGTATTTGTGGAGCATATACATCAGGCAGAATATCATACATCATCATTTTCTTCAATATTTTCAATATTTGCATCCTCAGCTAAACCAATTTCCATCAAAAATCATTTTATCTATTACCTGAACCAGATTAATATTAAGAGCCGGATTTATAAGTTTCACCATGAAAAGTCCATCTCTTATAGTTGAATGAAATATTAGGTTTTTACAATTATCTTCAATTATATCCAAAGGTTTCATCATTTTGAAAATTTCAACATGGACAATGAACCAGATTATTCTAAACCATACATTTTTCTGTAACTTTCATAAATGACTTAATATCATCAATATACTCCTTAAAAAGTCTATTTGGAAGTTTCATCCAACTTTTATCCATTCTTTACCTCATGACCATAATATATAAATTGTTATTAAAGTTTTCAACAAGTTATAAATGTTACTACACAATTTTGAAACTATATAAATTAAATTATTAAAGAAAAATCACATTACAAATATTACGCCATATTAAATATTTATATTTAGCTAAGAAAGTGTTAAAAAAAAAAAGAGAAAGTGAGTCTCACTTACAAAGTGTTGTTTCAATTGAAGCTTTATCACAAGTCTTATACAAGTTGAAGAAGAAAAATTGTTAAAAGAATAGTAAAATACAAAGCTATGTAAATCACAATCAACAAAACGGTCAATAACTTATTGCATATTCATAGTATTGGTCAAATCATAAATTTTTCAAAATGATAATTAGTCAACAACTGAGAAAAGAAATTTTTTCCAATTATTTAATTGATAAAGTTTCTAATAAGGTGAAATATAGACCAAGGAGTCTAGAAGACAATTTAAAATTGGTAAATAAACAATATTATAAAAATAAATTTAGCACTTGAAGTATTCTATATTTTAAGACCAAATGCTTGGCATATAATATAAACTTGCTTGAATAGTTTATATTTTTACATGCAAGAAATAATAATAAAAGGAATATTACCTAACATATATATATAATCAAAATCTAAAGAGTAATAAGATTATTTGAATCCTTATTAGTCTTATTTCTCCTACTATTTTTTTATTGTATAAGTTCAAAATTAACAAATATAGTAATTTCACATCTATACCATCTTAAACTCATAATAGCAATCTTGAGTTCCATTAATAGATTGTAGGAACATGAAAAAAATTTAAAATTGTCAAATGAATTTTTCCTTAAAGAAGATCATGACATAATATTAGTTTTTAACATATAAGGAACCACAAAAAAATGCTTAAAATTTTAAGTATAAGAACTTGTAAAAAGTTAGTAACTCTTTATTTTTTAAAATATGGAGCAGAGCATATATTAGATGCATTAAAAAATTAAATAAAACAGATGTTCTTGGTTTAGATTGCACCAAAAACAGTATATTTCTTCAAAAGCACATGAGACTTCCCCATTTTGTCTCAATGTTTTAACTTTTTTGTCTATAAAATGTTATCTTTCACTAGCATCCAATCATTTATAAAATTATACAAACAAATTTTTGTCAAACATGAAACTTAGGACCGCATGGTACCAAATACTTAAGACAAAAAGTTATTTTTTGTATCCAATATCAATAAAATAAAATATTATTATATTACAAAGAAACTATTCCACCTGCCCACTATTACCATTCAAAAGCACAACAAAAGACTATACCTAGATTGTCAAAAATCAAAATACCAAAAGCAAAATGAGATCAAATAGACATGTCATTCATCATTCACTATTAAAATGAATTGAAAATCAAACATCACATGCTCTATACTCAGATTGTCCCTTATACAGATAAAGGACCAAAAACAAAAGTATTAATCCATATAAAAGTTAGAACAAAAGCATTATACCAATAATTGCATGGTGAGAATAATTGGATGAGTGATGTGGCGGTGTCATTTGCCTATGAGCAGCAGCAAAACTCAAATGGCATGTGATGAACTAATAAGTTTGATTGCAGAGCTGATGCGGTGCCAAATTTCAAGAAATTAATTAAATTAAATAAGCTTTTGTTTCTTCTGAACTTGGAAAAGGGTGGGAAATATCACAATATCATTATTTTTTTTATCTAAACTCTAAAATATTTCTCAAAAAAGCCCTAAAAATGGTGCTTTTATTTAGGCGCCTATAGAAAATATAATTATATTTTCATTAATGATATTATTTGTACTAGCTATTTAAAAAGAAATATTTAATAAAACAAGTATGTATATTTTAATTAACTATTGCTGATTATTATCATTACAATTTTATTAGTTAAATATTTTATTAGTAACTTAACTCATTTTTATTCAGAATATTTAATTATTAAATTTCAATCGAAAGTCACAATTTTAAGGCAATAAAGGGATTACATATTTTAATACTCCCGATAGCATTTTCTTAGTTAATATATATAATTAATAATTATAAAATTAATAAAAATATTTTTTGCAAATAGTATTTGAAATTTATTTTCTTTTCATCTATGTAAAAGTAGTTATATGATTTGCACACACTTTGTGGGACTAATATGTTCTTTAGACTTTAATTTTTGATAATTTGATTCTTAGACTATATATGTCATGGGATGGTTGATGGAGCGGCGTAGCGAAAGCAGAATTGATAGGATGAGTATAACTAGATATCGTTCTAGTACAGGACCAAGCCAACACAATTAGATTACGCTTAAATCGAAGTGTGATTAGATCCGTTCTAATTCAAACGACTCAATGAGATTTTTAATAACGCATAAAGCGAAACTAGATGATGCTCTAATCCAAACAACTCTACAAGAGATTTTTGATAAATAATTTCAGAGGAATTATAAAAGAGAAATTTTATTAAATTATTGAATTGAAGTTATAAAAATAATTACAAGACCTCTCTGTTTATAATAGAGAATCCTACTTCCTTAAGTTAACTTAAAAAGAGAAACTAAATCACAATGAGAATAGAAATAAAAGACTAAGATATTATTCCTTAATTAACTCTAATTAAAATAGAAAATAAAATTCTAGAATCCTAAAATAACTAAATTAATGTCCTATATCATACTCTCCTCTTAAAAGAAACTCGTACTCGAGTTTGAATACAATTGGAGGATGAAACTTGTAGTGCAAGAGCAAATCATCTTGTAATATGAACTTGCTCTTTTCTCATCATTCTTTCTCGAAACTTTGAAGAATCCATACTTCAACAATTTCTTTCGCTTATATATTTTTTCTAGGAGATGAAGACTTTCAAGAACGAACAACAATCAAATAAATTTTGCCTATCCCTAATTGTCGCTCAATGCGCTCTCCAATAGATTTCACATTTTCAAGCAAATCTTCTTCAAGCACGACCTTCTTGTCTTCAATATAAATAGGTAGAACCATTTCAATCATTTCAACTTCTTCAACGTTATTTTGCTCATCATCTTCAATACTTATCTTGTTCTTTAAGGAAACATCATGCACATTCTTGCATAAATTATCATATTGAAACTTTAAATCAATAACAAATTGTACCTTTTCTTCTATTATCTCAAGTGAGTCATTTTCAACTAATTTCTCACAATTAACTCTCAGCTTTTGTTCTCTCTTGATGATATTGTTCACAGAAAGTGTAAGATCCGCGATTGCTTGCTCTATTACTGCCAATCTAGGGTTCCAAGCTTTCTCATACTCTTGCAAGACTGCTTCTCTGATTTTTTGTCTGATAGTCTCCACAGACATTGCCTTCATTCTTTGATCAGCGTCATCAGAACGGTTACTCTTTTGTTCGTGTGGTCGTACCATGATGACAAGTGAACTTGCTCTCATACCAACTGATGAAATGAAAGCTTAATATTTATTGAAACAGAAATCAAAAGATTTTTGAATAATGCAAATTTTATTGAAAAGAAAACTGAATTGAAGTTATAAAAATAATTACAAGACCTCTCTATTTATAATAGAGTAATCCTATTTCCCTAAGTTAACTTAAAAAGGGAAACTAAATCACAATTAGAATAGAAATAAAAGACTGAGATATTATTCCTTAATTAACTCTAATTAAAGTAGAAAATAAAATCCTAAAATCCTAAAATACCTAAATTAACGTCCTACATCAATGGTAGTATTGGAAATTGGGGCCAGTTGCCTCGTATAATTTAAAAAATCCTTAAAATACATTCATTAATTAAGTCCTTGCTCTCATAAACTTAATTATAATGCCCCATCAGTTGAAGAATTAAAGCCACTGTCCCTATGAAATTAATTGGATGCAACATAAGTTGAAGTTTTGATCTTTTATATTGAATTTAGTATTAAGTTGCCATATGGAAACTTAACTACTAGTTCTGTCCTTGGTTTAAAGTCTTTTTCATTTTACTTAACTAATTACTCCACAGTCAAATACTAATATATGTATATAATCCTAATGAGACAAAATTGTGATATCTACTATGTGGATATATACATATAATATTTTTCTTTCTCAATTATTCCCAATGAACAAGGGTCTAACCCCAAATATCTTGTTATTATATGAGATTTTACTAACTATATTGGTTGTCATCGAAAGATCTTGAAACTATAGTCTCTATTTTTTTTTTTGAAACTAGATATACTATTAATATTGTTGATACTAATATGTTAAAAACTAAGATTTTTTGTGGCTTTTGTGAAAATATTTTGTATCTAAAACACACGCATATAGGCCTATTATTATGATTTGTGACAATATATGTTGTGGCTAAATCCAAGATATTTGCCCATGAACCGATTTTGTGGTTATATCGAATACATATAGCCACAAACACGTTTTGTAGCCTATAAATATATTTAGTGTATATCTTGGCTAAAACCAAAACATATGGCCACAAAGTATGTTCATGGCTAATAAATTTATTGAGTAATAATTATTTTGTGGCTAAATATAAACTCCTTTTGCCACAAAATTTCGTGTCTATTGTCATCACTAATTTTAGGTGCGAATTTTTCCTACGAGTGCTCAAACTTTTATACACGAAGTACATTTTCATAGCTAAAAAATAGTTTTCAGCCACAAAAAATTTGCGGCAAATATATTAATTTAATATCTTAAATTTCTCCCACAAGTGTTGGCTACAACACCAAAATTTTAGTAGCTAAATGTCATTATAGGCAACTAAATTTGCTTGGTGGCTAAAAATTCGGGGCTAAAAGACCATTTTCTTGTGATGAACTCCAATTAGGATCAATTCGTGATCTAACTTACCTATTGGTATAGAACTTTAATTCCAATGTATAGTCCCTTTTATAAGAAAGACAAATGCTGAAGCTTTATTAAGAAAGAAAAGAATGTTGATAACGAGTGATGGCTACCAAACCAATAAGGTTTAAGGGGTGTTTTGGAGTCTCCTAGAATTTTTGGAAGCAACTTGATCCACTTGAACTATATGGTGTGACTCTATAACATCTGTAAATAATGAAATAATGGACAAAATAAAACAATTAATGTTTGCAGTGTCACACTGTGTGAACGAGATCATCGACTAAATCATTGTAATGTTATATTCTACTTGTATATGTATAAAAATTCTCAAATGCAAATGTCCTTATATCTTAAAAAGTAAAAATTTTAAAATTCTTTAATTGTACATATAATTGTTAAAGATATAATTTGATACATAATCAATATGAAAATAACTCAAAATCTATAATAATCTTTTTTTTTTTTGGGGAAAAATTTTTGTATAAAGAGTTGGATACCATTTTAAAAAAGAAAAAATGTCCGTGAAGGAAAACAAAATGAAAAGTGGGATGGTTATTGTGCCTTTATGGTAACAATCAAAAAGTGGTAATTATCTTGGCCAGTTGAATCTCGTAAGTAGTATATGGTCATCATTTAATATATATATATATATTCTTATTTTTGCTTTTGGGATGGGGTATGGTCCATTTTACGGTAACTATGAAAGAAAGATGTTGTGTTAGAAACTACAGGAGATCATGCATTTTGGAGCTAGATTCACTTAACCAAACGGCAATTATTTTAGCGTTTTGATGAGTCCAAATGTTACTTATTGAAACGACTTCAAGTCATGTCGTTTAAGTTTAAGTGTTGCACGAGTAAATCACGTGCAGAGAGAAAGCTGTTTTAGTTGGTTAAAAACTATCAAGAGCACATGAATTTCATGTGCGATTTCTGAGTTTATTCTGGGTTTGTTGAGAAGTCGTTAATACAGACGGTTTTGGTGTAACAAATAGGGGTCATTAGAGGGCTATATAAGGAGAGATAGCTTGAGAGAGAAATAATTCTTATTCTTTGTATCAAGCACATGTAATTCACCTTGAAGAATCAATAAGATCTGTTCCCATTGAAAGAAATGATTACGAGAGAAAGAAGAAAAGAAAATCGAAAAGCAGGAAAATTTCCTCAAAGTGTTCTTTTCATTTCCCGGATAGGAGAGAGAGAGAGAGAGAGAGAGAGAGAGAGAAGTGAAATTAAAAATCTGAGGAGTCTAGGTCTTCCTTCGGATTAAATACAAAAATCTTTAACTGTAGATTGTACATCATGAGCGAGTCCAGTAATAATTAAATCGTAGCGTAAGCTGTACACTTATAAGCGAGTCTATAGCTTTAAGAATATTTTTTTATTAATTTTACAACTTTATTGTGTTCATCCGTCTATGCAACAAGATTCTTTTTAATCATCATGCAAAGGTTTAGACATCATATTAATGTTAGGACATAAATCAAGTACATAATTTAAACTACAAAGAAATCTTTGCAGTTGGGTTTTGTCAAGAATCTTATCAGGAAACTTGTCAACAAAAGCAAGAGATCTCTTACAAAAGGTGCCCAGTTCTTGCTTAGATTTTCTAAGCTCCGACTTTAATCTTTTCTAGAGTTTTAAATCTTAAAAAATCTTTAAACCTTTCTTATTGACAAAGTTAACAAGCTCACCATAAGTGAGATTATCATAAGAGATCCGATTATTATCAAAGGCTTTGATAGAATTTCGACTTTTTCACCCAAGAGGGTTGGTAGCCACTGCTTAGAATTTTTCCTTCCAAGTAATATGATTTGCATCATCTTTTAGGAAGAGTTTGGTGAAGAAAGTAGATTTATAACTTTGGAATTCACTAAATTTCCTACATCTCAGGTTATGTAGTAACTCAGCATTCTTATCTCTTAAGTGAGAAGGATTACCTATGAAATGAAAGGAGATATTCAGAATCAGGGTGGCGACTACATTCTGAATTGGATCATTTAATTCATCACAGATGGGGGCTCTATTCTCATATATTTGAATAGCATTTAGAATGTCTAATTGTTGCTGTTTAGTAGGAAGATGATCCCATCAACCTTTAATTTGACCGATAAACCCGATAATAAGGATTCATTGTAATGGCTTTGTGAGAAGTTCCTGATTGGGTTTTATAGGCATTAGCTGCCATAATCATTTGTTGTAACAATCCAAGAATGTTGTATTAAGACATTCCACCTATATTCCATTCATATACAGAAGATGCATTAAACCTAGAATGATTTAAAACACTTGGTCAATTGTCTATGGCCAAGTCATGGTAGAGATTTGATCGTAGGAAGGGCTAATTTCCAATGGATTTTGTTGGCTTTAGGAAGAGGTTATTCCTTAAATACTTCTATATCTGAAATGACTATGAAGTCCAGGTTATAATTTAGTACACCAATTTTGCTAGATTTGGCACTATCGAGAGCAATTTGAACTTTGCTAGAGGAAGAAGAAGCTTCATCCTATCTAGTTGGTCCGAATGGCTTTAGTAAAATCTAACTTTTAATCATGAATAAGCTTTTGACTATGTTTCGAAACACTGAAAAGGTTTGAAAATAGGTTCTTTAAGCTTTTCTCGAATCGATCGTTGATTTTAAAGAAGAAGATGGGATAGGAGAAAGCAGTTATGGTTGACTTTTGAAATTGGCTTTTCAGTCTAGTCAACTGTTTTCCTATAGTATTTAGATTAGTATTACAGAAATTATTTTGTTGAATAATACTATCTAAATCAATCTCAGGATTATTAGGCTTATGTATTTTATAAGGTGAAGCTTTAATTTGATAGGAGGATCACCATGGTCAACGGTTATACTCCCAAGAGGTGGATGTTCGCTTCATGTCCTATTATTATCGAAAAGGTTCCATTCGAGAATCTTTTTCCGACAACAATAGAGTTTGATTCTTTAAATGGATAATCAATGTGATTATCAAAAGCGTACATCTCAAACTAATCAAAAAACAATATATGAGCTTTATGCAAATTTATAAATTTATAATAAACTTCTTGAATTTCTTTTCTTTGGTTCAAAAAATGTTTAAAAAACCAAAGTCTTTTATCTTTATTATTATCTGATTCAAAATATTGTGAAGAAGATTTTTGTCAAGTTCAAAATCCTTTTTAATCACATTGATTCTATTTTCGATGAATGACAAAAAATGACGGAAAAGTTGGAAGAGAAGGTTCCTTATCTTTTGTTCTTATTGACTACTAGTATAAATGGAATGAGGTACATTAGTGGTGCAGTCAACAGCATGGATAGATGAGCTAGGTATATCTGAAGTAGAAAACATAGGTTGGCTCTTAACATCTTGAAATGAGAGATTTATTATAGAAGGTATTTTTAAAATCTCTTTTCAACTGAAGGAATGCTAGTGCTTGAATCCTTATCGGAGAATCTAGAGGATATAGATCTCCTAGAAGACAATTTAACTTTACCATCCGAATCTTGAGTCACATTTTGCAACTCAGTATTAGGCTTAAGTTGTTTTGGAATCACTGGTTCAGTGGCTCCTTCAAAAATCCATTCTTCAGGAAGATTGACATCTTTCCACTAGATGAGCTTTGGAATAACTGTGTTAGCTTTGGACAAGTCAGTTTGCAAGAGAAGAGTTTCATCTCTTTTTGACTGGTATTTATGTTGCATATTAAACGCAGAATGCATGCCTTTGTATGAGATTTTAAAACTTAATGCAACAAGAACTGATTCTTCAACCATATGATAATTATGAGTTTTAATTTGAAAAATCGTGCTCTTTAAAATATTTTTGTCTTTAAGGGAAACTATTATATTTGGATAACAGCTGAAGGAAATAGGCACTTTACAGAGACTTGATTCAATACTACTGAGCAGAGAATCATCAAAAGAAATTAATCTTCCATCTCTGAAGACAGCCAAGATTGAAGTGTTCAATCCTTATTTAGTTAATGGTTTTATTTCAACTTGATTAAACCAATGTGAATGTAATTAAAATTCTTTTCTTTTTAATGCTTTAAAGATTGTTCTGAAAACAAATGAATTGTTTCAAAAGGCTTTGAAATGGTTATGTCACGTTCTTCGATTTTAATGACATAATCATTCTTTAAGAAATCAAGCTTTTTAGTTTTATATATCATATCTTTAGAAATCTTTGGAAGTTCCCAACAATCAATGGTTTTATTAAAATCTTCAATTATAAATTCTATTGAATTCACAACATACTTTGAATCACTAGTCCTCCCGGAGGAAGAGATAGAAAAGGATGATCTTTGTCATGAAGAAGAGAATCCATGTTAAAAACCTATGATATAATTTTAGTTCAACGGTAAAGCTGCAATCCACAGCTAAGAATTGGTTTTACAGCCCTTTAACCAAATCGAGACTTACGACCAAAAACTACCGAGGCACCTAAGGTAACACTCACCACACTGCAGGTGTTCAACCTTCACACAAGCTTTAAACCTAGAGTATCTAAACTATACAACACTATCGTCCCTTAGCTTTGATACGGTGAAATATATATATATATATATATATATATATATATATATATATATATATATATATATATATATATATATATATATATATATATATATCGGTAATAGTTTGAGTGTATATTCTTTTTCGGGGTGGATGGATATAAATAGTAAACTAAAGAAGATAAATTCATGATAAACATGGTATTAAAATTTAGGAGAAATCTTCTTATTATTCTTGTATAAATTAGGCATCAGCCTTTAAACTAATTAGATTAACTTTTCTTGGACTTTACGTTGGGAGATTTATGGATGAAATAATGTTACAGCTTAAAATGAAATTGAACAGAAAATGAGAATAAATACATAAAAAGGACACCATAATTTATGTGATTATACTTTTAGCTTACGTCCATAGGCGAAAACAGAATGATAATATTTTGCTAATAAAAGAAATTACAAGTATTGTGATATTTTAACTCACTATCCAAAACTCTTACGGACCCAAACTCTCAAATCACAAATCACTCAAAAATTTATTAAAACTATTATACTCTCAACTCTCTATTTTTCATTCTTGAAAAATGAATTGAATGGGATGATCCTCTCATTTTCTAGGATGAACCTATGTTGCAACGTGGCAACATACCACTACTTTATCTTTTGTAGTTTGGTTATGCTATACTATCTTTTGTTTTCTGTAAAATTAAGTTGACACTAGAAGTTACAAATTTTTACATATAAATCCATTTTTTAGGATAAAATGACTTTTGAAAAGATTTTTAACTGTTGTTGTTGTTGTTGTTGTTGTTGTTGTTGTTATTATTATTATTATTATTATTAATGTCATTAATTTAATTATTATAATTATTATTAAAATTTATTAATTTTACTATTTTAATTACTATTTATTATTATACGTCTTCAGTCATTGTCATCACATCAAAATTTATTAGTTATATTCTTTCAATTGTTAATATTATTATAATTAAGTCATTATTATTAAAATTATTGGTATTATTAATTTTTATTAATTTTTATTTTATTATCTTTGTTATTTTAATTATTATTATTAAAATATATTAACTTTATTATTTTAATTATTATTATTAATTTTTTGTCTTTATTATTATTATTATTATTATCATTATTATTATTATTAGTTTTAGTTTTAATTTTAGTTTTATTATTATTTTTATTCTTACTATTGTTTTAATTATAATATATACAAATAATATTAGGGAGACAATTAACAAATAACATTTTAGTAACTTGCAAAAATTTGTTTATTTTATAAGATAAAGTAAATATATCAATGAGAATGTTGTTCATACTGATTTTAATTCATACGTCTCAAGTAAACAACTTATTATGATTCGAATTCCTTATTTTTGATTTTAACTCATTCCCATTCCCATTTAGTAAACCCAACATTAGATTATGTTTGGAATATAATATTATATAGTATTATAATATTATTCACATTAATTTATTACTTACCTATATTTGGAAGATTTGAAAGTTGGATTGTGGTGTATTATATAATTCACTACAATGCACCAAATTTTGCCTTAATTGAAACATTAAATATATTTTAGTTATATTTTTATTATAATAATTAAAATATAAAAATAAATTATATTATAATAATATTTTATTATATCATATTATATTTTTATATTAATAATTAATATGAAAATAATATTTTAATATGAGTAATAATAAATTTAAATAATGAGAGCGGATCTGAAAATGATAGCAATAATTGGAGAATTATGAAATATTTATGAATTTATGGAATAAATCAAAGGATTTATCTTTTTGGAGTTAGAAAATAATTATAAGCTTTATTTTGTATTTAAGGGGTTGTGTTTCTCATAATTGAGTATTGAATCATGCATTGTAATTGCTCAATATCAATAATAAAAATGTTCTAAAAATTTCCTATTTCTTTCTTATTCATATTATTTAACAACTTAGCCAATAAATACAAATATTTATTTAAAAAATAAGATAAATAACTAAGATAAAAAAAAAGAATTATTAATAGGTTAGAGGAGAGAGAAGGATGATTATTATCGGGGATAAGAAAGTAAAATAATAATAATTATATATTTTCTTGAGTTTTTAGAAAACAATAAGAATTGCAATGTTAATAACCTAAATAAATACATCATAATCATTGCATTTACTTTTCATGTTACTTCTTTCAACCAACAATTGGATCACTAAAAGACAAATAATGTGATATCATGTTACTGTAGCAATACTGATGGATCCCATTGGGATAATCTAAAATATATATTTTATTATTTTTAATTTTGTTCATTTAAAGTTTTGAAAGTCCATTTTCAAGATTTTCAAAACTTTGAATGTCTTGATTGTCAAATATAGCTACCAGTCAATTTTCAAAACTTTGAATGTTGATTGTCAAATATGGCTACCATCTTTTGACTCTTTCAGTGATTCTTTGCAGCCGATAACGAACGTCAATATCTGATCAGTCTTGGTTTTCTCCCCAGCGCGTTCAACAAATGCACCCTCGATGATCACTTTCCATTGCTGAGAAAAATTAATAATAATAAGCCATAAATTAACCAAAAGCAAGCGGAACCTATCAAGAAACAAATGGATTCTTCAACAAAGACTCTACACAAACACAAACACAATGAAGAAGAAGAAGAAAATGAAGAAGACACGTATTCATTTGCCATGCAACTGGCAACGAGCATAGTGTTACCTGCGTCTATGCAAGCGGCAGCAAAACTTGGAGTCTTTGAGATTATAGCCAAAGCAGGTCCAGGGGCTAAACTCTCTGCAGCAGAAATTGCAGCACAGATGCCAAGCCGAAACCCCAATGCAGGGGTAATGCTTGACCGGATCCTTCGGTTCCTTGTGACCCAACGTGTGCTTCGTTGCTTTCTTTCATCAGCTGGTGATGATCAGAGGCTGTACACGCTTGCACCTGTGGCCAAATACTTTGTGGTTAATCAAGATGGTGTTTCACTCTGTCCCATCTTGGCCATGCCTGGAGACCAAGTCTTGCTAAATATATGGTTTGTCTTATTAACTTCAAATATCTTGTAATTTTAAACATTTTTCCAACTCAATTAGCGTCAGTATGCAGATTTGAAGCTACAAAGCATGAGAAAGTCTTTGATAGTCCCTTTATGTATACTCTCTTTTGCATATTCTTATTAATTGTACCTCGCTCATTTGACTAGCAAGATTATCTTTTAAAGACGTTTGGACGAAGTTAAAAGATTAAAAAAGAAAAATATAAATTCTAATGCATTATTTTTAATATTTTTATATACTAGTTGGAGTTAGTTTATTTATTTTGTTTCCTTCAATTTTTCTCAGATGATTAATTAGACGGCCAGATGCCGGCATCAGATTTCTCAGAAAAATATTAAATATTTTATTAGATTAATTGCTGACAATACCTTTTTGTGTGTGTAATTAATAATAATAATATTCTGAATTTTATTAGGTATAAGTTGACAGACGCAGTTCTTGAAGGAGGAATCCCATTCAACATGGTTCATGGAATGGGAATCTATGAGTATGCACGCAATGATTCTAGATTCAACGGAGTTTTCAACAATGCAATGCTGAATCAGACTATCATAGTTATGAATAGAATCCTTGACTCTTACAATGGCTTTGAGCAAATTAATCAGCTGGTGGATGTCGGTGGTGGCCTTGGAGTCACTCTTAATATAATCACTTCTAAATATCCTCATATTAAAGGTGTTAATTTTGACTTGCCTCATGTTATTCAAGATGCCCCATCTTATCATGGTATGCTTTCTACTAATTATTAAGTTCTATCATTTTTAATTTAGACTTTTACAAACTCAATGCTTTGTTAATCCACGCGTGTTGTGTATGTATATATATGTGGTGTAGGTGTGAAACATATAGGAGGAAATATGTTCGAAAGAATTCCAAAGGGGGATGCCATTTTGATGAAGGTTAGCTAAAGATTTAATTGAAGCGCAAATTGATGTTCATCCTTAGTCTTTGTGTTAATTATCAATTCAGTCGTTGTGTTTAAAAATTACGCAAAAAGTTCCTGGCAGTATTTCATCTGTCTCATAATGTCAAATTTGTTGATTTTTAAGTTATATACCAGAAGAAGTATATTATTTTACCTTGAGAAGTTTTGTCCAACCGTATAGAAGCATTAATGGAGTCATTTCTTCTTTTAGGGAAAAAAAAAGTTTGTGTAAAAGGTAGAGTGACGGGAAAATTAAATAGAACTGTTTGAAAATCCCTATGTTAGGCCCTTAGGGGCATGACAATAGGTTCGTCGATGGCTAATGCTAATCAGTAATAATATTTTGCAGTTGATACTTCATAATTGGGGCGATGAGCAGTGCTTGAGTTTGTTGAAGAACTGCTACGAGGCTATTCCAGAAAATGGAAAGATAATTATTATCGAAAGCATGCCAATGGTAATTCCTGAGGCTACACCAACCGCCAGAGCAGCCTCCATGATGGATATAATTATGTTAATGCAATTTTCAGAAGGAAAGGAACGAACCAAACAAGAATTTATGGCATTAGCAACTGAAGCTGGATTTAAGGGTGTCAATTATGAATGTTTTGTTTGTGACTTTTGCATCATCGAGTTCATCAAGTGATTAAATTACATGCTTGCTTGCCTAATTATGGCATGTATTATTAGCTATGATCCTCAAATGAAAAAAAATATTGGGCAGTACGATCACACTTTATTACCTATGTACTGCTGTAATAAAATTATGTTAAATGTGTTACATTTTGTTTTTCATCTATGGAAGAGTTATACTTTAGACTCTTGTTGATGCTGTGTTCTGGTCGCTCCAAAATAAGGAACTGCTTTCTTCTGGTAGCACCCACCTCGAGCAGGATTTCTAACTGATTCCTTCGTTTCTTGGTTTGCTAGAACGATGATTCCCTCTAGCATGTATTAACAGAAAAAGTATCAGAGGTCGCTAGGTGTTTTTCTGGCGTAAACCCTCTGACGCCCAAGTCAGTAATTGGGTTGATTCTTTGAAATTCTCTCTTGATTTGAGAAAAATCGGAAAAATAAAAAGTTGAAAAAGGAAGAAGATCCCTTTACCTCACCATTTGTCTGATATTTATCCCTCTTTTTCTGGCCACCCTTGCTTGGGCGCCATCCCCTGCATTCATTGTACCTGTGTCTTTTCTGACAGCTATGGGTCACAGTGAGACAACTTGGGGGTAGGAGATGTCAGGCGGTTATAGGTCACCGTGTTGAAATAATGATACTGCGGGGATATGGGATGTCAGACGGTTATGGTCTGGTCTGGTCTCTTCATGTTCACCTTCGATGGTTGTGAACATTCCTGCTCTTTCAGACCCTGCTCAAGGAGGAAGCGAGTATCCGAGCCCCACCAGCTTTGAACACTTGACCCCGACCAGCTTTGACACCGAGCAGGGGTGTCTTCGTGCTAGGGATCAGATCTTCTATCCTGGCCGGTTTGCCCTCGAGCAGGCCTATTCGACACTTCCCAAACACCAATCCCCCAGTTTCTAGTTTTAAGAGTGAAACGGGATAAGACTAGAAATTACTTGTTCGAGCAGGTTTCCCCCTTTTTTACTTTTTTACGTTGATTTGTCCCCTTCTTCCGTCACTTCACATTTAATGTGAGCTATGTGGGTTAATCTGGGCCACTCGTTTGAAATTTGAAGAGGCGGTTCCCTGAACAGTTACGCCCCCCTTGACTAACGTGTCGTCTGTTGGCGTGATTTGCTTTCCTCTTTATAAATCCCTAATTTCACCATTTTGCACTTTCTTATCTCCACACATTGCTTAAAACTGAAGCCCGCCGCTTGCAAGTGAAATCTCTCTTCTTAGTTGCCGTCGTCACTATTTACACCCTTCAAATTAGTCTCAGGTATAAACTCTTTGACTTCTTTTTCCCGTTCTTGTCATTTTTATTTTCTGGGTTTTCGTTTCTCATTTGGTAGATTGTGGTCTCTAGGAAAAATGTCCGCCACACAGCAACCCCGAAGGATGTCCCCTAAAGAATCATCTTCTTTTAGTGGCTCCCGGGCCGATAGGGGGGTTATAGTGAGTGACCCGAGTCTTAAAGAGGTTGTTTACACTGCCAGCGTTGCCATTGAGGTGAAGTTCTAGAAGAAATCCAGCCAAGTAAAGGGCAAAGGACCGGTCAAAGGTCAGAGGCCGAGTCATTTGCCATAGATTACATGAGGTGTGAAACCACCCAACAGGATCTAGATAGGCTTAGGGCCACTTACCGTATCCCTACCAGCGTTGACCTTCGTCTTCCTGGCAAGAATAACACTTCCAATCGCCCTCCTCAAGGGTATGTTACCCTCTACCTTGAGTGCTTTAGGTGGGGTGTTCGGTTACCCTTACAGCCCTATTTTATCCGAGTTCTCTCCCAATTACACTTGGCACCGGGGCAACTGAATCAAAATGGGTGGAGGGTCTTATCTGGGCTATACGTCCTGTGGAATTGGTGTAATCTGGGCGAGCCGGTGGTAGATTAAATAAAGCACCTTTACCAGCTAAAAAGTAACCCAAAAGACTCGGGCTCCTATTGCTTCACCTCCAGCTGCAAGGGCAAAAAACCCATCACTAACATCCATACCTCTGGTGGCAACTGAAGAGTAAATTCTTTTTTGCCGGGGGGGACTGGAGGCGTGCAGCCTCTGCCACCGTAAAGATTCCCTAAATTCCTTCTCGCTTTTGCACTCCAGGTCATCTGCTGCCCATTATGTCTTCTACTTTAGTTTTCTTCTTACCCTTTCTTATTGTCATTTTTAGTCTTCTGCAGTCTCTTGAAGTGTATCACATAAGGACGAGGAGGAGCTGAAGTTGCATATAGACACTGCCTTGGACAACGCTCTAAAATCTTGTCGAGTTCGGCTTAGTATCTGAGGAAGAGACATGAGCAACATCCTTGCTCAATTGAGGAAGCACTCTAGCGCTGTTGAGAACCTGAGTAACTCCTCTGCTCTACCTAAAAGGTCTAGAGTTGACCTTATGGCTTCACTAGTCAGGGTTCTTCCTCCTCTTCACGAAGCCAGGAGATCGGTCGGGAAGCTCCCAGAAGGGCTAGCCTTCTTGTTCCTATCAGGTCCCGATCAGCACGCTCTAGGGAGCGGACCGACTTCCCCGATCCTTACGTCAAGGAGTTCACAAAGCACGTAGGGAAAAGCTTTGTGGATGAGTTGGAGTCCTCTGGAGAGCCAACGTCTTCCAGCGCTCCTCCTGTCAAATTACTGCTGCTGCCTCCACCGCCTTAAAGACAAAAGCTTTGAATTTCAAGAGAAAGATCAGAGCCATAAACCAGAGCTTGAAGAAGAATCTGGAGCAAGTAGAGGAGGAATCGGTAAAGCTCCGCGCTGAAATTTCCACCTTTGAGGATAGAGCAGCTATGGTGGAGTCAAAGGCGTTCTAACTCGAGAAGGAGTTGTCCATGGTCAAGGACGAGCTTGTTAGCGCCACGAAAGATCTCGACGTCTAGAGATTTTCCTTCGAGAGGACCATAGAAGCCGAGACTTCTCGTCTTCAGAACAAGGTGGATTCCCTGGGGAACCAGCTTACAGATAAGTATAACAAAGGGCTAACATTCTGCTATAAATGCATCATGTCCGTCTTGAGTAAGGAATACCCTGAGCTAGACATGTCTAAGCTCGAGGCGGGCGTTGATGCCTACATGAACGAGTAGGATGCCCGAAGAGGCTGCTCATGAACCAAGGGATCCACCTTCTCATATAGAAGCTGCTGTTGTAAGACCTGAAGAGGCTGCTCCTTCCACAAAGAAGGCTCAAGTTGCTCCCACTGCCGAGAAGGATGCTCAGGCTGCTTCCTCTTCTCAAGGCCTTAATCCAGCTGCTAGTTCATCTACCCTAGCTCCTTGAATGGCTTTGTAAGCTTTGACAAATCGAACTGAATGAAATAAAAAAAGAAGATTTTCCACTTTGTCTTTACATCTTTAATTTGTTCTAAATTTTTTATGAGATAAGTTTCTCATAGGCTTTGAGCTTTTCCATTGCCCTTGTTGGAATTTCAGGACTTTGGCTTACCTTATTCGTTTTACTCGTCCACCAAGATGTGAACGACTCGACTTACCCCTATGTATTTCGGCTGTATTGCCTTACCACGAACAGGCTTTGAGATGTCTGGCCATAGTCCCTTTTTCTGGTGAGCTTATGCTGCTCGAGCCCATCTTGACTATGCTTGGCTCTTTCTCTCGCCTTATGTTAGGCTTTGAAACTTATGGCCTTCAGCTTTTATTAGCGAGCTTACCTTGCTCGAGCTTTCTTTGGCTATGCTTGGCACTTTGTCTCGCCTTAGGTTAGGCTTTGAGAGTTATGGCCTTAGCTTTTTTCTTCGCGAGCTTATCTTGCTCAAGCCATCTCTGGCTATGCTTGGCACTTTATCTCATCTTTGGCAGGCTCTGAGACTTATGGCCTTTAGCTTTTATTAGCGATCTTATCTTGCTCGAGCCTTTTCTGGCTATGCTTGGCTCTTTGTCTCGCCTTGGATTAGGCTTTAAGACTTATGGCCTTAGCTTTTTCTCTGCTAGCTTATCTTACTCGAGCCGTTTCTGGCTATGCTTGGTACTTTGTCTCGCCTTGGGTTAGGCTTTGAGACTTATGGCCTTAATTTTTTTCTTCGCGAGCTTATCTTGCTCGAGCCGTTTCTGGCTATGCTTAGCACTTTGTCTCGCCTTGGGTTAGGCTTTGAGACTTATGGCCTTTAGCTTTTATTTGTTTTGATAAGCTTTGATTTGCTTAAATTGGATTAATTTTGGAAGCGTTTCTTCTTACTTTTATTCATGAAAAAGATTTTACACACTTCTATTTTGAAGGAAACTGAATATCGATGCTTGTAATCCAAGGGAACTTAGTGGAAATACTTTATCAAATGCTTTGCATTCCATGGCCTTTTTAATTCCCGTCCATCTAGATAAGATAGCCTGTGTGCCCCCAAACCGGCCACCTGCGAGACCCTCTCAATTTGGGCCCAACACACCTTGCCTGGGATCTTTAGTGCTCTGGTTCACTCTTGTAAATACCCAATCACCCACCTTAAATCGGTGGATGTGCACGTTCTGGTTGTAGTAGCGAGCTAAGTTATGCTTATACTCTGCCACCTTCCTTGCCGAACTCTCCCTTCTTTCCTCTAGCAGATCTAAATTTGCACAAATCTGCTCGTTGTTCTTCTCCTCATTGAAATGTTCTGTCCGATGCGTGTCTACCTCTATCTCTGCCAGGATTACTACTTCGTGTCCAAACGCCAGAGCAAACGGTGTTTCCCCATAGCGGTCTTGTGTGTGGTCCTATAAGCCCATAACACTTCAAGCAGCTCGTCCACCCATGCTCCTTTCTACTCTCCCAGTCTGGTTTTCAAGAAACATTTTATGGTTTTGTTCGCAACCTCCACTTGCCCATTTGCTTGTGGATGTGATGGCGAGCAGGACTTCAACTCTATTCCCATGTTTATGCAAAAGTCTCTGAACTTGTTGTTGTGGAAATGCCTCCCATTATCCGTGACCAGCGTGTGGGAGATTCCGTACCTGTAAATCACACTTCTCTAGATAAATTCAGTGGTTTCTCTTTCTGTAATGTTGTTCAAGGCTTTTGCTTCAACCCATTTAGTAAAATAATCAATCACAACCACGGCATGTGTCACGAATGCTCTATCCTTTGGCAGCGGTCTTATCAGATCAATTCCCCATTGGGTAAATGGCCACGATGAGTTCATCACAGTGAGGTTCTCTGGTGGCTGAGCTATGAAATTGGTGAAGCTTTGACAGCTCTTGCAGCTCCTAGTTTCTTTTTTGTGCGTCTTGGTGCATTCTGAGCCAGAAGTATCCTTGCCTCAAGACCTTAAAAGCTAAAGACCTTGCACCAGAGTAATTTGCACAAATCCCCTCATGTACTTCCCTGAGCACGTAGCCAGCTTCTTCCTTGTCCAAGCAGCGTAACAGTGCCAGGGTGTATCCTCGTCTGTATAACACCCCGTCGATCAGTGCATACCTTGCTGCTTGACAGCTCAGCTTTCTTGCTTGCTTCTTATTGGCAGGTACTGTCCCTTTCTTAAGGTAGGAGAAAATTAGGTATTGCTCGAGGTCACGTTCATCACCTCATCTTCCTGCTCAATGCTCGAGCTAGTCCTGATCTTCACAAGAATTGACTTGGGCATTTTGGGGTCCGACACAGTGGCCATCCAAGCTATCATATCTGCTTAAAAGTTTTCTTCCCTTGAAATCTTTTCCACCTCTACTGCTCGAAACTTCCCAACTAATTGCCTCACCTTCCGAAGGTAGGCCTCCATCTTCTTGCTTGGAACAGGCTCTTCCCCAGCTTCCTCATTATCTGTGCCTTTATCTGATTCTGTGCATTCAGCTACAAAGTCTGCCAGAGCTTGTGCTTTAATTGTTGTTCGGGGCTGGTAGCTGATGTCAAATTCGCTGAGCTCGATCAACCACTTCACCAACCGACCTGAGGTCTCTGGCTTATGCAGGATTTGTCTAAGTGGCTGGTTCGTTAGGACCACTATTGAGTGTGCTTGGAAATAGGACCTCAACTTCTGAGCTGCTGTTACCAATGCGAGCGCCCATTTCTCTACCTGCGGATACTGAGTTTCAGCTTCCAATAAAACTTTACTCATGTAATACATGGGGTGTTGTACCTTGACTCCTCCCTTATTAAGATCGAGCACGTTGCCCACTGTGACACGGCTAGGTACAGGTATTGGACTTCTTCTGCTCGCGGTGTTGATAGTAACGGGGCCTTTAACAAGTATTCCTTTAAGCTTCATTTTGTAATCCCTCAAGAACGGGATAGTCTCTTCCAGATGCTTGACATGTTCTTCTGCATCCTTGGACTTAGTGATCATGTCGTCCACATAAACTTCCATTATGCGGCCAATCAGAGGTTTAAAAATCTTGTTCACCAACCTCTGGTACGTTGCCCCTGCATTCTTTAAGCCGAAGGGCATGATCCTGTAGCAAAACAAACCTTGGTTAGTGATAAAAGCCGTGGATTCCTCGTCTGGCCCATACATGGGGATTTCGTTGTAACCTAAAAAAGAGTCCATGAAGCTGAGCAAACTGCTTCTGACCGTGGTTGGTCTGTCTTCGGTAATTGGAAGCTGTCCTTAGGACAGGCTTTGTTTAAATCCGTAAAATCCACACATATCCTCCATTTTTAAGTCGCCTTTTTTACCAGTACCATGTTCGAGATCTATTTGGGGTAATTAACTTCCCTTATAAATCCTGCCTTTGACAGCTTCTCCACTTTGCTGTTCATGACGTCATATCTTTCCTGGTTGACACACCTCCTCCTCTGCCTTACTGGCTTCGCATCTCTCCTCACTGCCAGCTTGTGGCTTGCTACCTTCGGATCAATCCCTATCATGTCATCATATGACCAGGCGAACACATCATAATATGCTCGCAAGCACTCAACAAGACTCTTCCTCAGCTGCTCACCCATGCCTGAGTCTTTCTTAACCTTATTCTCCTGGTCGATCGGTCTTATCAAAATTTCCTCAAACTTCTTAGCGGGCTCTTGTCTCCCTTTCTTTGATTCACCTCTAGCATCCAGCGATGTCACCTATATCGCTTCCTTAGTCGCTATTTCATAGCAGCTTCTTACGACTCTCTGATCGCCCTTAACAACCCCCACAGCTCCGTTTATGCGATATTTCAATGCTAAGTAGTGGGTGGACATCATCGATTGACTGATCCTCATAAAAGGCCTTCCCAATATCGCCTGATAAGGGCTGACCTCATCCACAACCACGAAGTCCAGCATCATATTCTTCTCAAAAGGCCTCACATCTGCTATTCCCATCTCGTCCAGGGTGAAATTGAAGAGAATGTCTACTGAGCTCCCTGTTTACAATATTTGCCTTTATAACTAGAGCATCCTCGTGGGGGTATAGGACCCCCTACTCGTCCTCCTCCGTCCACATGATTGGAACTTGTCTGGTTCTGACTTTCTTTGCGGCAGGCATAGTGAATAGGACCTTTCGATTAGCTGAGGCATATCTGCTATAGTTTTTTCTTACTTTGTTCGAGTCTCCTGCCATCGTCGGCCTTGCTGCTATCACCCTCACAATAGGCTGCTTGCAGTCCATGTCACAAGCCTGGTCATCCTCTGCCTGTTGCCGCTCTACCGCCGGGCGTCCTCCCTCAAGGAATTCTTCTAGGTACCAGTTTCTTACTAGATCCTCCACCAGGTTCTTTATATCATGGCATTGAGATGTTAAATGGCCATGATCATTATGAAAACTGCAAAACTTGTTCTTGTCCTTCCTATTCACCTGTTTGGACATTGGTGTTGGGGAGCATAGCAGACCTCGTTCCTCTACTACATGGAACATCTCCTCTAGTGACACCTTCAAAGGAGTGTACTGCCTATAGGTGTACTGCCTGTGGAAGCAGTGGATGGTCAACTTTGTTGTGGCTCTACACGGGCCGATTCATAGAGGGATTACGGGGTGGGCTACTGCTAAACTGACGGTAATCCCTCTGGTCCCTGCTCGAAGACCTGCGGAGTAAGGCGTGACCCACTCACGGCTAAAGGGTCCTCTGGGAAGGGTTGTAGGGAGTAACCTGGTTCCTTGTTCCTCTAGAAGTCGACGAACCCTATGCAGGCCCCCCTTTCTCCCTATGCTTCGTTCTGCCACTCTGCTCGCTCCTCATTTTTGTGGCTTTTTCCTCCTGAATCACGATATCCATCTTCATTTGCTCGTATGCATCGGAGTATGAGCGGATCGAGGGACTTCAAAAATTGTACCAAGGCCTCCCCATCCTCACCCCCTCCTTCAATCCTCTCAACGCCTGGGGGTAATTGAATGCTCCGAGATCTAAGACTGCCCGATGGTACCTCTTAACGAACTCTCGGAGGGACTCCCCTTCATTCTGTTTGATCTCAACTAACTCCATCATATCATCTTCGGGAGCTACTGCCCCCCGGAACTGTTCGGCAAACTTCATGCACATTTGCTCGAAGCTCTGAATGCTCCTCGCAGTAACTTACGGTACCATTCCCTCGCTCGCCCTTCCAAGGTAAGTGGGAAGGCTCTACATCTTTGAGCTGCTGTCAAGCCCTCTACTCCAGTCATGTTATTGAGATGCTCGATGTGCACGAGCGGGTCACTCTTCCCTGAAAACTTCAAGTCAAGAAAACGAAAATCCCTAGAGATTGTGACACTCATTATCTCCACTAAAAGTGGGGACTCATTGTCTAGCTTGATCCTCCAACTCGAAGTTTTCCCATTTCCCTGGAGATCTTTAACGACCTGAGTCAACCTGCGGACCTCCCCTGCATTTATTGTGCCTGCGTATTTCTGACGGCTACGGGTCACAGTGACACAACTTGGGAGTATGAGATGTCAAACGATTATGGGTCATCGTGATGAAATGATGATACTGTGGGGGTATGTGCCAGTTATCGGTAACAGTGACAAAACCCTATGGCATGAGGGTGCTTGTCAGTTATAGATCGTCGTGACAAGATGTCAGGGTGTGGGGGCGTCAGACGTCTACTTTCCTCTTCTCGGAGAAGAGCGTTCACCGTCCTGAACTACAGATGCGGGGCTGCCATACTTGGGTTTGCTCTACTCAAGCTCTGGTCTCTTCGTGTTCTTGGTGCCACTCGCAATGTGACCAGGGCTCGCTCGATGGTTATGGGCATTCTTGCTCTTTCTGACCTTGCTCGAGCAGGAGGCAAGTATCCGAGCCCCACCAGCTTTGAACACTTGACTCCGACCAGCTTTGACACCGAGCAGGGGTGTCTTCGTGCTAGCGATCAGATCTTCTATTCTGGCTGGTTTTCCCTCGAGTAGGCCTGTTCGGCACTTCCCAAACAACTCTTAAATTTTATTTTTATTACTTTAGTGTAGATTATTAATGTATATTTTATCTCTGATGTTAGAACATAAATTGAAAAAAAAAATACATTTTTAAAGGATAAAAGTGATTCTTAATTTTCACATACAAATTGATCATTCGAAAACCAATTAAAATGACCTAATTTATCTATCAAAATATAAGTTTTGCACTTTAACATTTTGTTTCATTTTATCAAACATTATGATACTTTAAAATCTATCAATATGCGACTAAATGAGTGTACAATGGAATGTATATATATATATATAACAATCTGTCATTATAGATAGGTATTTATTATAGCTGACAATATATGATTATTTCTTAATTCTGTTGATGAAATCGTGAAGGTCTGCTCCAGTTGACAGTTTTACCCCATTAGCTGAAATTAGACTTTCGTATCTTGTCCATTGGTGAATTTCACCAATTTGAATGGATATAAGAACATTATTATATATAAAAAAAAATGGGGGGACATTAATAAGTTAGGTTCCCTAAATGAGTCCCAAGTGCAATTATACTTTATTTACTTATATTAAATTATCATTAAACAACTATCATATGTATATGATTTTTGAAAGCATATTTTAGGTGTGAGTAGGTCTAGTCATCTATAAAATTTGAAGTTTTTAAGTAAAACGGACCATAAAATTACTATTAAGAATCATTAATTAATTAATTAAACTAATTAATATTATTCTTTCTTCGATATGAAGAGAGATTATTGTTACACGCTTTATTTGAAGTTCATTTAATTGAATTTAAATGAACAAATTGATCATAATTTTTCTTAAAAATTTTGCCAATAGGAAACTAACAACTCATTTAATTAAGATATAAAGTAAGAAGAACAGAAAATAAAACAAGTTTGTCAAAAGATAAAATATTGAGATTAATTTGTGTTTCCCAGTTCGGAGCCATAGTATACAATAGCAAAACCATAACCATACGATTGGGTAGGTGATGCATCACAAGTAGGGGCAGATACAGATCCATGCCTAGCAGCACGCCTTCTAGTTCATTTCGTTGATTTAGTAGATTATTCCATTGGTTCAATTCAACAATGGGTTCTGCAGTTAGTGAAGTTTATGAAAAGGATACATACCTAGTTCTAGGTGCATATATTGCAACTTGGCCCGTTGACCGTCTCCGTTACGCAGTTGGTGAGGTTGGTTCATCGGCCGAGTCAACCTAGCTGTACAAGTTGATTCATGCTGACTTAGAGTGGAGCATATAGTAGTTTCCCTGTTCCAACTAAAATTTTATCTAACAGATTGTGTATTGATCTTGAAATAAATATATTTCGCTTGGGCATCTCAATTCTAGAGCTAATTTTTTAGTCTAAGTTATGCCCATGAACTACAATATATAAATGGTTGGACAAGCACACAATAGTTTAACTTTCTTTCAGGAATTACATTTGAATTGTTAAATGCATGTGATTGAATTTAGTAATATAGCGAGATTCTTAAATACAAAATGTCTTGAAATCATGAACTGGATAATCTTATACTTTATGCTTATCCAATCCTGTCATGAAAAACCTATGAACATTAATTAATTGGCAATTGCCGGAAGTATTCTCTTTGAACAACAAAAAAGTTAGAATCTTCCTAAAAATTTATTTGTAATTAATTATTGGAACAATATGCTCTTTAGAGCATATTTATATATTTATTGTAATAAATATATTTCTGATTAATAAAATAAATGAGGTATTTTATTCATGTATCTTTATTGCATTAACATTTTTAGTAAAGTCCATTTAATCATATTATATGTATTTATGCGATCACCATGTGGATTCGCAGAAGACATAAATACAAGTTATCTTATGATTAAATAAATTAAGTTCGCAGTTGATAAATAAAGTTTGACACTTTATTTAGGTATATACAGTAATAAATTTATTGAGTGATTTGTCCTAATCATGTATGAATTTATTGATGTAGTATGAGTACATTGAACTGGATCACATATGAGATTTAATCAACCTAGTAATAACTGTCAGACTTATTAAATCTCATAGGCATTGATTTAGTGTAATCTTAATATTGAGTTATTTATAATTTCATGATTGTAGTTGTTATTTCATTGGAGTTATCAATGGGCACGACGTACACATGTAGTCAAGATTATCCAGTATCTTGGTGGGATCAATTACAAGTATTGAAATTATAGATTAAAAATATAGTATTTGTACGACACACTCTTGATGGGTTTTCAGTACTTGATCATAGAATTCTCTGGCCAGAGTGCGTTAACATAAATAAGTATGTTGAAAATGATCATTAGAGAAAATCAGTAAGTATCAAGGAATAAGATGTAAGTAAATTGATTGGACAGTTGAGATATCAATTTAAATTAACGATGTGGTACAAAAGATTGTACAGTAAAGAAATCAATGTAGCATGGGCAAATTATTATTCGAGCATACAATTATGAAGTTCAGTTCCAATCTTATAGTGGAGTAGAATTGGAATTAAATAATTATATTTGTTTAATTACAAATTTAATTATTGTAACCACTATTGTATATTCCCAAATGATCCCCGGATTATTTCATTTAATTAACAACACCATCACTGGACCCAAAAGCAAGAAAATTAGCGTATTAGGTGAAAATTATAATTATAATATTTTTTAAGGCCTAGTATGTTATATTCAAGTGTAAAAGGAGGCTTGTGATATTATACAAGGTGGTCCATTAGTTAGTTACACATTCCCTCTGCTTTTACGTAAGTGGAAAGATAGTATTTAATTTAAATATTTAAATATTTAAATTAAATGAGTAATCTTATTTTAAATTAGAATAGGATTGTTAATCCTAACATACTAAGGTTTTTTCATAAGATATTATAAAAGGGGTACTTTTTTTCTTAAACGATGAGATAATAGAATTCCAGTGTTTTTGAGAAAAATACAAAAGACATCTGAGAGACGCCAGTTGCAATTGGGAGTGGTGAAACAGACGCCCACACGTCCAGTGTTGATCGATCTTGAATCATAACCTGGAAGATCGATTGGAGACTGATTTACAACTCTCAATTGTTCGTCTTCTCATATCATCAAAGGTACGTATTTGTAGATTACTTAACTCTTATATGTTGTATGAGATCGGTCCTAAAAGGTTTTAATTGAAAATTTGAAAAACCTAATTTTCTTCCTGCAATTGGTATTAGAGCCATCTCATAATAATATATAAGGATTTTGTAAGAAATCTATCTTATTTATTATGTATTAGAGTGACACAATTTATTTAGATATATATTATTTGTTAATATATGAATAAAGCATACATGGATTGTCTCAATTCATGGTTAGAAATTTGTTTGTATTTTTGTTTTGGATTTGTAACAAAAACGGTGGTCTATTATCACCATGCTTCCCTTTCGATTTTAATTTTTTGTTTTAGAATTTTTGTAAACCATTGGCGCTAGGAATCTGTAACCAAAATTTATAGCAACTAAAAAAAAAAAGGAAACAGATCCCGAGTAAGAATGTACAGTACAGCACGGAAGCAGACAACACATCGCAGCAAGTGCAGGCGTTGCTTGCGCCACGAGCCTCAGCTGCAGCTCCCACAGCAACAGTACACACAACAGATAACACGCGCGGCTCGCGCAGGACGCAGCTGAAACTACGTGCGGCTGGAGCAGTAGGTAGCAATAGCAGGCGGCTGATGTCTGGCGCTAGCATGTGGGAATTTTCTGGCTTGACAGCGGTGGGCGCTCATTGTAGAAAAGGCAAACGGCAGCTGCTGCGTTTTGGTAATGGCGGCTGGAGAAGAAAATATGAAATTAGGGTTTTTGAGTGGTAATTATCGTTTAGCCCCCTAATTTCTATAATATTTTTAGTTTGGGTAAAGTTGATATACTATTATGCATTTAAGTCCAGAAATGGTTTTGGGCTTGGTAAATCCTAGTTTTAAGTCCAATAATATTTGGGGTTAATGGATTAAAATGCATGGATATAGTTTAACAAATTAAGTTTATTTTTTTGTCTAAAAATTTTACTTAAAATTCTATTTTATTATCTTTAAAATTTAGAAATTTGGACTAATAATAAAAATAAAGTCCATATTAACTACGTCCATCAACAAAGATAATCCAATGGAAGAATATTTTAACAAGAAGCCCAATGAAGACTAGGCTTAGGGTTAATATTTTTTTATTTATTTTATTTTATTTTAGGAAAACCATGAATTGAGATTATTTAATTTTCTATATGTTGTGTTTTGGATGTTAACATGCCATAATAACATGTCATATAGAATAGATAGTGCCACTCTATGCATAATGATATTTGCGATTCATATAACATGAATTCATGTATATTATTTGAAATTTGTAAATACTTGATAATATAATATATCACTTAGATAATATTATAGGAAGTATGCAATTAACAATATATGTATGTTTTAAAAAGAAAAACCAACTTTAAAATATTGAGTAGGAGAAGGAAGATTCAACATAATTTTTCCATGGGCTCCATTGTTAGTTCAATAATAAAATTATATATATACCTCGACTTCATGATACGTTGATGCTTCCTACGGAGGGTATATATATTAGACATTTTATTTGATAAACTTCTTTAAAGATAAGATTGAAATATTTTTCAGTCTGTTGATCACCCTAACGGTGGCTGCATGATATAAGAAATACGTAGATTGAAACAATGGTTATACACTTAACAAAATTTGTTATTAACCTTCCCAACGAAGCTCTGTTAACAAATTTTTTGCCCTAAAAGATAATGATAGTTATTTATCATGTTACGACATGAAAGTAAATAATCTAATGGTTAATTGGGTCTAGTAAGTGGCGGCATGACTTCCCCAACAGATAGCTTGCTAAAGTGGTACTAAATTATCATTACAATAAAATAAAATGCATTTATGGTTTTTTGCATTTTAAATTTTTATTGTGAATGTTATTTCAAAATATTAATACTTGGATGTTTTATTTTTTCCAGAAATGTCTTCCTTAAGTCCACTTACTATTATTTTGAATCAATACAAACTCACTGGCGAGAATTATATAGATTGGAAAAGAAATCTATATGTTGTCCTAACTGCTGAAAATTATAAATATGTCTTAACCCTGACATGCCCCCTAGTACCAACAGAAAATACTCATAGAAATGAGAAGAGTCTTTATGAGAAACGGAAAAAGGCCAATAAAATGGCTAAATGCTACATTTTAGCCTCAATTTCTAATATTCTGTAGACCAAATACCAGAATTTGAAAACTACTACTAAAATAATGGATAGTCTCTAAGAGATGTTTGGGTAGAGCACTCGTTCTGCGAGACAAGCAGCATTGAAGGATGTTATGAATAGAAAAATGGGGAAGGGCACAAGAGTTCATGATTATGTCCTCAAAATGATGGACTATTTGAATGAGGCTGAGATCCAGGGCGCACAAATCGATGATAGCTCAAAATTGATATGGTACTAGAATCTCTGCCAGATACATTCAAAGAGTTTAAAGGTCAATTGTAACATGAACAGAAGAAACATGACCTTAACAGAATTAATAAACGAATTTCGTTCTACTGAAGAGATCTATCGTGTTGAGAAATCTCTAGGAAGCATAAATATTGCTGAAAATAATTCTTCATCTGGGCCTAAGCCAAAAGGCAAAGGTAAGAAGAAGAAATCTGAGAAAAAAGATTGTCTACAAAGCAAGATGGCAAGCCTAACGGCAAGTGCTTCAAGTGTGGACAGAAGGGTCACTGGAAACTGAGTATAGACTATAATAAATTCATTGACTGATTTGTCTTAATCATGTATGAATTTATTGATATAGTACGACTACATTGAACTGGATCACATATGAGATTTAATCAACTTAGTAATAACTGTCAGACTTATTAAATCTCATAGGCATTGATTTACTATAATCTTAATATTGAGTTAGTTATAATTTCATGATTGTAGTTATTATTTCATTTGAGTTACCAATGGGCACGATATACACATGTAGTCAAGATCACCTGATATCTTGGTGGGAGTAATTACAAGTATTAAAATTATAGATTAATAATACAGTATTTGTACGACACATCTCTTGATGGGTTTTCAGTACTTGATCATAGAATTCTCTGGCCAGAGTGCGTTAACGTAAATAAGTATGTTGAAAATGATCATTAGAGAAAATTAGTAAGTATCAAGGAATAAGATGTAATTAAATTGATTGGACATTTGAAATATCAATTTAAATTAATGATGTGGTACAAAGGATTGTGCAGTAAAAAAATCAATGTGGCTTGGGCGAATTATTATTCGAGCATACAATTATAGAGGTCAGTTGTAATCTTATAGTGGAGTAGAATTGGAATTAAATAATTATTTTTGTTTAATTACAAATTTAATTATTGTAGCGACTATTGTATGTTCTCAAATGATCAACGGGTTAGCTCATTTAATTGACAACACCATCACTGGACCCAAAAGCAAGAAAACTCTCGTATTAGGTGAAAATCATAATTATAATATTTATTAAGGCCCAGTATGTTATATTCAAGTATAAAAGGGGCTTGTTACAAGGTGGCCCTAGTTAGTTACACATTCACTCCGCTTTTATGTAAGTGGAAAGATAGTATTTAATTTAAATATTTAAATTAAAAGAGGAATCATATTTTCAATTAAAATAGGAATCTAATCCTAACATACTAGGATTTTTTTTTTCAAAAAATATTGTAAAATGGGTACTTTTCTCTTAAAAGATGAGAGAATAGAATTCTAGAGTTTTTGAGAAAAATACAAAAGACATCTAAGAGACGCCAGTTGCAATTGGGGGTGGTGAAACAGAAGCCCACACATCCAATCTTGATCGATCTTGAGTCATAACCTGGAAGACCGTTTGGAGACGGATTTACAACTCTCAATTGTTTGTCTTCTCAGATCATCAAAGGTACGAATTTGTAGATTACTTAATTCTTATATGTTGTATGTGATCGGTCCTAAAATGTTTTAATTGAAAATTTGAAAAATCTGATTTTATTCCTGCAATTTCTTCGCGAGAATGACAATTTCTCTCGTATAATTTTTTGTTTTAGCAATTTGCACACCTTAATGTTTTACAATAATTTTTTATTTTTAGTGCCAAAATTTTCACAACAAAATTCATTCTAGCTATAGTATCATGACTTTTTAAAAAGAAAACTTAATGTCAAAAGAATAACGAGATATTATATATAAAATTTGATTATGTAGAAGGACGGCTCTCACTTGATCAACTCTCTTATTGATGATGGGTTTCATTTTTTGTAAGTGTTAAGAGTGTTGGAAAATGTATATTGTTTATTTTAGATAGTTGAGCTTCATAGTAGTAAAAAGCTACGGTTTTGTTTTCTTTATATTGAATTATATTCTGACCATTATATGATTCCTGATTGGGGATAATTTTATATTTGTCAGTTCCAGTAATCTCTTAATCACAATGTCATCTAGCACATGTAAACTTTGAAGCTCATTGCCAATATGTAAAGAATGCGGTGATCATATGGAGTAGTTAAATGTTCAAACTTTGAATGCGCAGAAAATTAGCATTGGAGATTGAAAGTTTATCTGTTAAATTTTAGTTATTTCATAAGGAACTTGAATTGATGCAACAGTGTGAAGTACGAAGGTGATTGCTCGAAGATGAACAAGGAACTGACAAAATGGAAGCTTAATGTTTATTAAGACGGAAGCCAAATGTTTCTGAAGAGTACGAATTTTATTTAAAAAAAATCTGAATGAATAAAACTAAGGTTTTGATGCCCCTTTTATAACAAATCTAAATATCTCGCATTTATCAAAATAGGAAAATTTAAAATATAATCTTATAATAAAATTCTCCTTTCCGAAATAAGAGAGGCAAAGAAAACATAAACTAAATCCGAGTTGTAGAAAAAAAGATAAAAATCCTAGAAGAATCAAGAAAAATATTGAAAAAACCTTAAAATCTAAAAATGATTAGGAAAGAAAAAGATTTTTTAGGCCGAGCACAAAATAAAATTGCTTTGGTGGTTTAAGTTTTGTACGTCTCATCGCAAGCTTCGAACTGATATACTATACGCCAAAAACAGACATCTGTACCCAAAGTTATACCATCCAGAAGGTACCCTGTTCGCAATACACAACATCCTGCATCAGTCCCCCTAACTTGGAAAAAAACTTGTTCTCAAGTTGGGCTCATACAACTCTTCATCATCGGAATGATATTTAAACAAATCAGCCACATTGAAAGTGTGAGAGATATTCCAATTGTCAGGTAATTGAAGTACATAAGTATTATCATTAATTTTCTGAGCCACGCGAAATGGTCCATACTTGCGCTTCTCCAATTTGGCATAAATGCCTGGAAATCGACTTCACCGCAGGTATGCCATCACTAAATCATCTTCAGCCACACTTTCTTACGCTAATGCTTGTCTGCTTTAGCCTTGTACTTTGCATTGGCAGCCTCCAAGTGAGCTCGAACTTCTGCTTCAATCTGTAGAGCCTTTTCTGGTGTATTATCTACTGCATTGGGTTCCCCAACTGCAGCTGCTGGTAGTTTAACAGCCAAGTCAAAAACTTGTCTTGGAGAACTAGTATAGACAATGTCAAAAGGTGCCTTGCCAGTTGATCGATTCACCATGCTATTGTAAGAGAATTCAACCTAAAGCAATGCAGCTTCCCAGCTCCGTTGCTTGTCACCACACACATACCGTAACATATTACCCAAAGTGCGATTGATCACCTCTGTTTGCTTATCTGTCTGTGGACGGAAAGCACTACTAAACTGCAACTGCGTGCCAAATTTGTCCTAAAGATGATGCCAAAACTTGCTGATAAATTTGACATCCCAGTCAGAAGTAATAGTCTTTAGAATCCCATGCAAACACACTATATCTCGAAAGAATAAATGTACTACTGAAGTAACATCTTCAATCTTCTTACATGCAATAAAATGTGCCATTTTGGAAAACCTGTCTACTATAATTAATATTAAATCTCGACCCATCCTTGTAGGCGGCAACCCTAACACAAAATCCATGGACAGATCTAACCAAATATTTTTAGGAACAAGTAAAGGCATGTACAAAGCAGTATTATGCGCATGTCCCTTGCCTTCTTCGCAAATCCGATAGCTCTGCATAAACGCCTTAGTCTTGTCTCGACCCATGTGTCCACCTAATCCTCCTTCATGCAACTCGAAGATTATTTGTTCCCGCAAAGAACTCTGAGGCATACATACTGGTTGGACTTGAATAAGTATCCATCATGTACTAGGAAATCCTCCACATTTTGATGGTTAATGCAGCGATCTCAAATGCGCTCAAAGTCATTATCTTTCGCATACAACTCCTTCAAGCACTCAAAACCAATAACTTTATTGCCTGGAGTTACTAGTAAAGTTGCTCGCCTACTTAATGTATCTGCCACTTATTTTACTGCCCAGATTTATGCTACATGATAAAAGTGAACTTCTGCATATAACTCACCCATCTTCCATACATCTTGCTCAGGTTCTGCTGGCTATTAAAGTACTTTAGTGCTTGGTGATCATTGTAGAGTACAAATTCCTTCTGAATCAAGTAATGCTCCTAAGTCTTTAACGCTCTAAGTATAGCATAAAACTCTTGGTCATAAGTAGACCACTTCTACCGTGCCTCATTCAATTTCGCACTCATTTACTCAATTGATTGCCCTTTTTGGGAAAGAATAGCCCCAATCCCTTTTCTAGAAATGTCACACTCAACTTTAAATAATTTTTTGAAATTCTACAAAGTCAATACATGAGCGGTGAACAACTTTTTCTTTAGTAAAGCAATACTAGCCTCTTCTTCTTATCCCCATTTGAATTTTCCTTTCTTCAAGCACTCGGTAATAGGTGCGGCTACCGTACTAAACCCACGAATGAACCTCCTATAAAACATTGCCAGGCCATAAAAACTCCTAACATCACCCACTGTCTTGGGCATAAGCCAATCTCTAATGGCTTGTATCTTTGACGCAATAGCCTGAATCTCATCCGCACCAATAATAACACCCAAAAACTCCACATTATTCTATAGGAAACTACACTTTTTCAGATTAATGTAAAGCTTGTTTCTTCTTAACACTTCCAAAACCATCTTCAAATGCTCTAAATGAGTCACCACATCAACAGAATACACCAAAATATCATCAAAATATACCACGAAAAATTTACAGGAAAATGATTTAAGAACCTGATTCATTAAATGCATGAAGGTACCTGGTGCATTGGACAATCCGAATGGCACACGAACCACTCGTACAGCCCTTCCTTTGTCTTAAACACTGTCTTTCATTCATCTCCGGACTAATCTGAATCTGATGATACCCACTGCGCAAATCTATCTTTGAAAAACCCCGATCACCGTCCAATTGGTCAAACAAATTTCGCAAGGTAGGAATGGGAAAGCAATACTTCATGGTAATCTAGTTGATTTGTCTGCTATCCACATACATTCGCCAACTCCCATCCTTTTTAGGCACCAACAATGCTGGTACAGCATATAGACTCATGCTCTCACGAATGAATCCTTTACATAACAACTCATTAACCTGCTCTTGGAAAATCGCATGCTCATGTGGACTCATGCGATAATGGGGCAAATTACGTAAACTTGGACTGGGGACTAAGTCTATATGATGCTGAATATCTCGCAAAGGTGGCAGCCCATCCGGCATATCCAATGGCGTAATGTCAGCAAACTCAGCTAACAAGGGCTGTACTTCCTCAGGAATAACCTTCTCCTCGAGTTTATCATCTTTCTGCAGCTTTTTACACCCATCGCAATCTTCTTCTAGATAGTACTTGATAATAGCCAGAAAATTCTTTCCTTCGACCTTAGAACTTTTCTTCTTGTTTGTCAAAGGTACCAAACGAACCTTCTTGCTATTCCATCAAAACTCATACACATTATCTCTTCCCTTATGGACTGCATCAACATCAAACTGCCAATGTCTGCGCAATAATACATGGCATGCATCCATATCCACTATATCACACACCACATCACTCTTTTATACCTTTCCAATGGAGAAAGGAACTCGACACACCTCCATCACTCGCGTTTTTATACTCTTCTTTATCTACCCAATTCTATAAGTTGCTGGATTTTTTTTCTGTCGAAAGTCCCATTATATCAACCAGTGCCTTGAACACTATATTCTCACTACTGTCACTATCAATTATCACATTGCACACCTTGTCATTAATAGTACCACGTGTTCTGAATATTTTATTACACTGATTATCCTCTTCAAACTTTGATGCTAATAAAATTTTCTCCATAATTCAATTCAACAACTCTCCTTCATCTTCCTCTAACTCTAAGACTTCTTCATCATCCACTTCATTATTCGCATCTGCCTCACCAACTTTAGAATCCGCCAAATTCAAATTTTTTTGACGACATTCATTCAATCGATGCCCTGGTTCACCAAACTTCAGACACTTATTCAACATTGGCTTTGTATATGAGTTGTTCTGCACCTGTGGTTGGAACTGCTGCCTAGTTGGCTGCTGTCTTGATGGTTGCAGCCTTAGTTACTGTTGTACTTGTTGTTGAGCCTGACTATTATAAGCCCATGCTTTTTGCTTATTTTCAAACCCAACACTACTTGGTTAGCTTTGTATCCCAGTGAATTGCTGCTACTAGACCTTAGAAACAGTACGCTGCTTTCGTTCTTCTAACTTCTTTGCCTTAGCAACCGTTGTACCCATATCTCGTCTACAATCTCATCTTGCAATTCTTGTTTCAATCCGCCAAGATATTTTGAAACTGTCCGAAACTCTAGCTCATCCATATTATTTCTTATGTGCAGACAATAAAATTCTTTTGTATATTCATCCACACTGTGATTTTCTTGCCTACAATTCTGATACTTTACATAAAACTTCTACTGGTAATCTGCTGGCAGGAAATACTCCTTCATTAACCTCTGTATTCCAGGCCATGAATTGATTAATGGATTCCCTGCAAGTCTTCTTCGATTCTGTAAGTTTTGCCACCATACAGATGTTGCGCCCATCAATTTGAATGCCACAAGCTTAACCCACTTATCCTGGGGAATATCCATATACCAAAAGAAATTTTCTATATCCGTTATTCAGTCTTAAAATTCTTCAACATGCATCCCACCATGGAAATCCACGATATCAATATTAATCAAGTAATCTGAACTCTTCCCGCACCTTCTTTCATAATCCTCAGCGTCTTCTTCCTCCGAATCACTTTCTAACTCTTCCCGCATGTGCTGCTGCACTCACCTCGCAGGTTCTAAATTATGAGGAGCCACTTCGTGATTAATGCCCTGACGTACTACTGCTACACGGTAATTATTCTGAGGTTGTTCCTGTAGTTCAATAACTTCCTCACGGTTGTCTATTTCCTGCAATCTTCTCTCTATATTATTTATGGAAAGTGTGAGACCCTCGATTGCTTGTTATATCAATGCCAACCTTGGGTTTTTCGTATTGTCCATGTTTTGCATGACTGTTTTTGCGACCATCTATCTTATAGTCCCCACAGACGTTGCCTGCATTCCTTGATCAACGTCATCGGAACGGTTACTCCTTTGTTCGTGTGGTCGTACCATGATAACAAACGAACTTACTTTGATACCAACTGAAGAAACGGAAGTTTAATGTTTATTGGGACGGAAACCAAAGATTTCTGAATAATACAAATTTTATTGAAAAGAAAAATGATTGAATAAAACTAGGGTTTTAAGACCCTTTTTATAACAAACCTAAATATTGCGAATTTACCAAAATAGGCAAATCTGAAATATAATCTTATAATAAAATTATCCTATCTGAAATAAGAAAGGCAAAGAAAACGGAAACTAAATATGAGTTTTAGAGAAAAAGATAAAAATACGAGAAGAATCAGGAAAAATAAGAAAAAAATCTAAAAATCTAAAAATGACTAGGAAAGAAAAGGATTTTTCGGGCTGATCATGGACCATAACAGCTTTGGCGGTACTAAGTTTTGTTCGTTTCGTCACAATTTTTGAAACGATATATTATTTGCCAAAAACAGACACCTGTAGCCAAAGTTATGTCGTCCAGAAGGTATCGTACTCGCAATATACAACATCCTACATCACGAACGAAGCAGACAATAAGAAGAAATGATTTCTTTTAAATTATTATAGTGGTTATTGTACTATATTTTCTATTTAAGTGTTGTTTTTAGTTGTTTAAATGGGAACTCATGTGCTAGATAAAGATTTGTTCTGATCAAACTAGCAACAATACTTAACTGTAACATGTCTTAGTGAATGCAGTTGATCTTTATATGGTTTTTTTCTGCTCTTGATCTTGATCTTGCATTATTCAAAGAGCATGTCAAATTTGTCTCAGTTATTTGTTTGAGCTTGAGAAGGAAACTGATGTATTATAGGCACTTCATTAACATTTTTTTTTCATTATCTTTCATTTCTTAATCGCATTGGAAAATTTATTCGAAAAGAAACAAGTTATTTGAAAAATTTCAGGCTATTTATATTTTAAACACTACTTTTGCACACCAATATACATGCAGATAAAAACACCACTTTTACAGTAACAGAACCCAACAAAATCTATATTACAATTTAAACTCATCGAGCATCATACCCACAAAAAAATTATAGTATTTGAAATGTCATCAAAACCACATCACATTACTTTTACAGCATCTGGTTTTTTAAAAAATTCCATGATATACCAACACATATACACCACTTTTGCATCAACAATAAGCAACAAAATCCAGATTACAATAATAAAAGAAAAAATCCAGACTTTGGCGTGTCTATTACTTCTCTCTCAGTGGAATTTGCCAATATCTTCTTCTAAGTTGTTGTCAACCTCATCAAGTTCTTCAACATCGTGGTCTTCTTCCAAACTTTCCATTTCTACACAATAAATATAATCCATATTAAATGTAAATAAATCAAAATTGACATAGTAATTAACAAACAATGCTACATACTAAAATCAAATGCCTATTAATTAAAAAAGACCCAAATGTACAATTTCTATTGAAAAACAAGACCCGAACCAAATTTACTTGAGCGAAGTAGACCATTTGAGAGCATATATAACCAAATGAATGATCACACATGCTAAAATCAAATACCAAAAAATAAAATAAAAATAAAATTGGAACTAGAAGAGTAAATAGCAAAAAGTTGAAAGTAAACCGAATACCATAATATAAAAAAATAAATAAATTGAAACTACAAGAGCTATTTAAGAGCAAAAGATGATTGACTTACCAAGAGCGAGCAACCAAAAGATGTTACATTGGTGCTTGATGGTAAACCGATTGGAGATGGGTATGAAAACGATTCCATTGAAATTTTGAGAAGGAAATGGAGAGAATGGCTATATATCTTTGTTACTGCTTGTTTTTGAATTTTTATTTTGCTGTTGATCATGTGAAAATCACGTACAACTAATTAAAATTCCTAAACGCACATATTGTTGCCGTTTCGGTCTTCTCGGTCTCTTAAATTCTCGGTACGTCTATCACTACTATGCAATGTTATTGTTATTTGTTGAAAATTAGAGGTAGAGGCCCATAGGGCCAACAGTCTCAAGCCCAAAAACAATTCTAAGAAGGGAGCTGCTACCTTACGGTATGTGTAAGGTACAGCCCTCTAACAAATGAAATAATGAGCTCCATTTAAATCTACTATTTATAGAGAGGCTGTTACTTACAAACGTTGTAAGATAGGCAATTCCTTCTAAGAAAGATAAGGCAGTGTTGGAATCTCATATTTATTGTAGATTTTATGTAACCAAGTTTGCCATTTTTTAACAATAGCCCTGGTCGAAGCAAAATCCTAGTTCCTCTAATGCTGAAAGAAGCCTTTGTGATGGATATAATTATGCTAGTGCAATTTACAGGAGGAAAGGAACAAACTAAACAAGAATCTATGGCATTGACAGCCAAAGCCGGACTTAAGGGTGTCAATTATGAATGTTTTGTCTATAATTTTTTGCATCATGGAGTTAATCCAGTGATTAATTACATGCTTGCTAGATTATGGTATTAATAATTAGTTATGATTCTCGATTGAAAATAATATTGGGCAGTACGTCGACATTGTATTAACAGCTGCTGTATTAATAAAATTATGTTGCATGCTTTAAATTTTCTTTTTTATCTATTATAGAATGACACTTTGATCTTAAACTTTGGTTTTGTTTGATTTTTGAGGTAGTGTAGCTTTTAATCCATAGTTATTGTGAAAAAAACGGTAACTATGAAATAAAAATTGATAATGTGTAGTAAATATGTTTCTTAGTTAATATTTTTTTCACAAAAGTAACAAATATATTGTATGTTTTTTATCATATAATTATGTGATCAAATCAACTTAGTTTCTACGTTACAGTAGTTAGTACTTGCTAAATATTTTGATGTTGTAGTTTTTAAGCTATAATTACCTAACTTCAATATCAAACAGACATTTATTGGTACTACTTTAATTAGTCTTTGGGTTTGTTTGTTAAATGTTTGAAATTAATTTAAGACAATTTTGTTTTAAATTTGTTTGTTTTTTTTCTTTTTTTCTTTAAAATGAAAGGGGGCGGGCAAGCCCAAATACAATTTTAACCCTCCTTCCCACCCCCAAGAATCGAACCCGGACTGCCATCCAGCTGCTTGCTAAGGCGAGAATGGTGACCAACCCGATCACGCCCTTGGGGGCAATTTTTTTGTTTGTTTGTTTTGTGACTAATATATGATTTTTAGATATTTACATTTGAATTAAAAAAAAATAAATCTTTGTGACTTTTATCTGAATAAAAATTTTTTGAATAACTAGTAATATTATATTAAAAAAAACTCTATTAAATATATTTGTTTCCTAAATTACAAAACTTAATCTATTTTTTTGTTTCGACTTACAAGAATATAAATGCTAAATAATTATGTTTAAATTTTTTTAATTTATAACAACAAATAAGATGTTGCTTAAGATTGTAGATATTAAAAAGAAAAACAAATATATATTTATTCAGACTTTAGTTAAATTCAAATTTATTCAGATTTTAGACAAAAGAATTAATACTACCTTTGATAGATTTTTAATAACCATTTCATCATTAGTGTTACAGGATAAAATGACCATCTTCGCATACAATTTGAATATTTAAGACCTAACTAGCTAATTTATCTAATCTTTACCTTTCGACATTGTGTTTGTTTTTGTGACCGGGATGAAAATGGGATATTAAATTCTATAAAATAACTAAAATGATAAAAATAAGTCTGAGAAGAGTTAAAATGTTGCTCTCTCTCTCTCTCTCATAACTTAATCATTAGTGTAATTGATTAATTTTAAAACGAATGTACAAAGTAATGCACTCGTTCTCACTTATATAACCGTAGTCATTATAGATCTTTACTTCTATACATATTCCTTTAATCTTTATTTTTGCTTAGCAAACAAAAGTTTAAAGTAAAGATCATAATAGTGAATCGATTTTCATGCAATGTATTTTATTTAATCCAGTGTTGAACGTAACACTTCTCTACCTCGTCTTTTACTTCGAGATAATGCAATCCTCCTGTATGTTTTATGAGGTTAATTTTCTTTGAAGTACGCCTTCACGATCTCTAGGATCATCATCTACAGACGCGGCAGCTTACAGTTGGTTGATAAATATATATATATATCTTTGTCTTGGTCCCAATTGAACTACATCCGCTATAGCATTTAAAATAAGTGGAAAGGTTCTGAACTGGGGGGACCCCTACCCAGCGATAGGTTAACTAGAGGAATGCCAGGTGATCCAGGCGTCGGCTTACTAATAATATAGGGCTTTTTTCAGCTTGATCGGAATCGATTCTATGATTGAATAGCAGAAGTGCAAAAGGAGCTAAAATGCCACTTTCGAATGACGAAAGAGGTTCTTTTAGGCCCTCGAGAAGCTGATGCTGGAATATCTCAAATGTTCATCAATCAGTACTCCTACAACTTAAATGCCAACCAAAAAGAACTCGACGAATCTGTGACTTTAATTTTGCCACATCCTGCCACTTGTCAACTATAGCTCTTCAATAAGAAAAATTTAAAAAAATGCAAAATAACAATTAGACATTACTTTAGATTTTTCTCAAACTATGTCTTAGTGTTGCTCATATATAACAAATGCGTACCTAATTCAAACTTCTGAATGGTACCTATCAACTATCATTTAGCCCTGTTTAGGATATTATATGTCATTATTATTATTATTTTTTGGTTTGCTCAGATAATTAATATGTTAATTTTCTATCGGAGGAATTATTTAGGTTAATTACATGAATTATAGAATTTAATTAATTTAAGCTCCGTTTGACATAACTTTTCAAATAGAGTATATTTAAGTACATATTTTGTTAGTAAAATTTTTACAAATAGAGCTTCTAGTAAAAAAATTTTAGTTGTTTAATTGTCAATGAAATTTTTTATTAAAAGAATTATAAAATTACTTTAATAGATAAGTTTGTTTAAAGTTGTGAAAGGAATAAAAAATTGTCAAATAAATAAAAGATATTTTAGACATTTTAATATTTTAAAAAAGCTAATGTAAAAAAAAATATTTAAAAAAAATTTAACTTTTATTCTCAAAAGCTTCAAATTTAAGAATTTGTTAATAGAAGTAAAATAATTTAGTAATCTTCAAAAACTCTACTAAAAAAATAATAAAAATTTATGAAATTAAATAAGTACTTATTTTTTATCTGATTAATCTAAATTTAGTCCTTTAAGAGAGAAAGAGAAAAAGAAAAAGAAATGTGTATAAGTATTTAACTTTTGTCTATTTTAATTTTTCCAATGAAACAAGACGATAATAAAATTTGGAAAACACAAACCTTCGATTCTCAAAACTTGCGATACTATTAGTTTATTTTTAAGCCGTAGCAGTTGCAAACTCACGATTTTGGTTTTGGAACCTATTCGGTATAGATAGACAAATTATATTCATTTTTGATAAATTTTAAACAATTAGGGTGACCCACTGCAATTATCCAATTCAAAGATTCAAAAAATTGTCAGTTTCACATGTTTATCCCTTGAAGGAAGATTTGAATATTAATGTAAACTGTTGACAAAAAATCGTGGCTTTCTTTGTCCATGAGGAAGATTTCTGTTATAAATGACGTATGGCATTGCATTTGATGAAAAATAGCAACTGGGTTTCTTTTCTTTTTCTTGTTTTCGCATTTTTATTGTATTTTTACAACTACCCATCTTTTTCTGCAAAGAATATGGCTACGGAAGAGGCTCCCAAGCCCCTCTATGACTTCACCGTCAAGGTATTTTTATTTTTTGCTTTTTTGGCTATGGGTTTTATGCTTTATTTATATTTTTTTTGTTTTCCTGCAAGTTTATGTGTTTGAGTATCAGCTTTGGTTAGATTACTGATGCGGGCTGATGTCAACTACTCCATTGGATTTATTAACTTTTCATGCTTTGATTGTTAGTAATTTGTTTAATTTTGATTTTATTGATAATTTGGTAGTTGATGTTGATAAGAAACTGAGCACTGCATAAACTTTATGTTTTGGTCAGTCTAATTTTTGTTCTCTTTGGACTCTGAGAATAGAAAAATGATCATAAAGATCTTACAAGAATCAGTGATATTGAAGGGTTCTAGAGATATTTGCTTATGCTCTGCTAATTGGGTTCATTTTCAGGATATTCGTGGAAATGATATGAATCTAAGTGGATACCGTGGGAAGGTTCTCCTGATAGTGAATGTTGCTTCCAAATGGTAATCTGACCTGATTTCTTTTACTTCAAAATGTCTTGACGGTCAATCCCATGACGTAGTAATCTTTTTAATCTGCTAATTGCATTTCTGATCTTTATTTATGCCATGAAGACGCATATTATGCTTCATGCTGTCTAAATGTTGCTCGCCCCAATTTGTGATCTGATTGAGGCAAAATTATTTACCTATATTTTGTATCGAGGCTGAAATTCGGTGTTAGTCAGGTAGACACCATAGCTTAGCGTTAGAAACACCGCAACATCTTGTATCAGATCTTATGCTGTCTTCTATAAATTCTCATACACAGGGATGGCTATATAATTTTCGGTTGATAAATATACTAGGAATGAATTTCAGAGTTTGAATAATTGGAAGTAACATAGCAAGAGCAGAGACTATAGTCCGCCTCAAACATAATATTATGGCTGCCCTTGATCTAGTTCAGTTCATTCTTGGCCACTATGAGTGACGACTTTCTTCCGTTCTGGACCATGGCAAGGTGTTTTACACAAATTAATAAGTTGGGTAACATATACACTTTTTCTATATATAGAATGGCACTCTGGTCACTGCTGTTGCTTAACAAAAGAAAGTTGCTGTTCTTTGCCTGAAACTGAAGGCAGATAGCAATAATCTCTTTACCAAGGCTGAAGTTTGTCGTGTGTCTTGCAGTTGAATTAGCTAGCAAGCTTCAGGTTTTCTTGTTTGATATCTTTTATGCTTCTCATGTTTATATTATAATTTTTTGCAGTGGCTTAACGCAATCTAACTACAAGGAACTGAATGTTTTGTATGAAAAATACAAAGAGCAAGGTCTGTATTTCATTCTTGCCAGGCCGTGTAATGAGTTTGTTGAGTTTCATAATGTTTCTAAAGACTAGAATTCAGTCTCCTAAACAGGCAGTACTGCTAATGCAGGGTTTGAGATCCTTGCATTCCCTTGCAACCAGTTTGCAGGACAGGAGCCAGGAAGCAATGAGGAGATTCAGGAAGTTGCATGCACGATGTTCAAAGCTGAATTCCCAATCTTTGATAAGGTTGTTGAAAAAAAATAATAAACTTGTTTACAAAATAATAAGGTGTTGAGTTGTACATGGCCCTCCATTATCATGCTCCATCATCATGCTTCATCATCATGGGTCTACAATGTTGAGTGGAGGCTAGCTTTACACATTTGATGCCATTAAAGGATTCCTTTAGAGCATGTTAGGTGAGTGGAATATGTTTGGTGTTATGATGAAAGGTTAGTGGAATGTGCTAGGTGATGTGTATTGTTATGATTATGTTTGTGTTGTATTCACTATAAATACCTATGCTATTGTGTTGTGAGATACAAGTCTAAAGAGTAAGAGAGCATAGGAAGTATAACAAAGCCCTTGAGAGTGATTTGTGAGAGTGTGTGAATTGTTCTTGTAATGTTCTTGAACTTTTCTTAATAAACTTTGTGTTTAATCCTTCAAATTCTTCAACAAAGTGGTATCAGAGCAAGGTTTGGAGGTTAAAATAGTCGTGTAGCATATCAAATCGAAGCTCTCGATGAGACGAACGCAACGCCGTAAGAATCAGCCTAATCGGAGTTCAGACGAGCCCGAAATCGCCATCGGAAGTTTGCTGTCCAGAAACTAAGTTGACTCACCGAGTTGACCAAAGTTGACCCGAGACCTCCCAAAGGTTTTTCGACGTTCCGGATTCATTCGTGCATTCAAAATCTCCAAATTCTCACTCGATTTGTGAGATATGGCAAATGGTGGTATGATGTGTGGGATGTCAATTGGAGCATCAAAATGAAGGCTCGATTGGGTGCACACGATGTGTGGGATGTCGTGGAAAATGACTTTATAGTACCAGAAAATGAAGGTACTTTAACTGCGGCACAAAAGGAGAATTTGAAAGACTTAAAGAAGAAAGAGAACAAATCAAAGTATCTCATCTTTCAATCATTAGATGAAGATGCTTTTGAAAAGATCGCTGGCGCAACATCCTCAAAAGAAGCGTGGGAGAAGTTAGAAACCTCTTACAAAGGAGCGGAACAAGTTAAGAAAGTCCGTCTTCAAACACTAAGAGGTGAATTTGAGTCCTTACACATCAAAGTATCAGAATTAATTTTTTATTACTTTACTAGAGTTGTGACTGTTGCTAATGAATTAAAAAGAAATGGTGAAGAGTTGAGAGAGCTAAGGATTATTGAGAAAATACTTCGATCAGTAGATTCCAAGTTTAACCTCATTGTAGTAACAATAGAGGAGACTAAAGATTTGGAGACTATGACGATCGAGCAACTTCAAGGAAGGTTGCAAGCTTATGAAGAAAAACTGAAGAAGAAGCAAGGGATCGAAGAACAACTCTTCAAGATGGAAATCAATCCAAAGAAAAGAGAAGAAAGCTTCAGCAACGATAGAAGGCACTATGTCCGAGGTAGAGGTCGTGGTCATGGACGAGGCTGGAATTTCAACAACAAAAACTCCTTCAATAATGAAAGAAAGCTCAAACAGAGGGCGAGGAAGAAACAATCCACAATTGAGGTATGAAAAATCTCAAGTGCAGTGCTATAATTGTCAAAAAATTGGGCATTATGCTTCAGAATGCAGAATTCCAAGCAACATAGTAGATGAGAAAGTGAATTATGTTGAAGAGAAGAATGATGGAGATGGCACACTTTTACTAGCACGTAATGACAACAATGGAGGTCAATCAAATACTTGGTATCTTGACACAGGTGCTAGCAATCACATGAGCGGAAACAGAAGCATGTTTGTGGAGATGAATGAATCAGTGAATGGTAGCGTCGCTTTTGGAGATGATTCAAAAGTACCGATGAAGGAAAAGGTAACATCCTTTTTCGCATAAAAGATGGTAGCCACCAACTAATTTCAAATGTTTACTATGTGCCCAATATGAAAAGCAACATTCTAAGTTTAGGTCAACTTTTAGAAAAAGGCTATGATATTCATCTTAAAGATTATAGTCTTTTTTTAAGAGATGACAAAGGAAACCTAATTACAAAAGTGAAAATGTCGAAGAATAGAATGTTTCCTTTAAATATTCAGAATGATGTTGCAAAGTGTCTCAAGGCTTGTCATAAAGATCCAACCTGGATTTGGCATCTTCGATATGGACATCTCAACTTTGGTGGACTAGAGCTACTATCAAGAAAGAACATGGTGAAAGGTCTACCTTCAATCAATCATCCCAATCAAGTTTGTGAAGGATGTTTACTTGGCAAGCAATTTAGAAAGAGTTTTCCAAAGGAGTCAAACTCAAGAGCTCGAAAGCCACTCGAGCTTATTCATACTGATGTGTGCAGTCCATTCAAGCCAACCTCTCTTGGTAAAAGTAACTATTTCCTTCTTTTCATATATGATTTTTCAAGAAAAACTTGGGTGTATTTTTAAAGCGAAATCAGAAGTTTTGAAGTTTTCAAGAAGTTCAAAGTCTGCAGTGGAGAAAGAAAGTGGACACCAAATTAAGGCCATGAGATCTGATCGAGGTGGAGAGTTCACTTCCAAAGAATTTATGAAGTTTTGTGACGAAAATGGAATACGACGCCCTTTGACAGTTCCAAGATCCCCCCAACAAAATGGTGTTGCAGAAAGAAAGAACAGAACTATCCTTGACATGGCGAGAAGTATGCTTAAGAGCAAAAGACTACCCAAAGAATTTTGGGCTGAAGCTATTGCTTGTGCAATCTATTTATCCAACTGATCTCCAACAAGAAGTGTGTGGGGCAAGACACCGCAAGAAGCATGGAGTGGAAGAAAGCCTGGCATAACCCATCTGAGAGTTTTTGGAAGCATTGCCCATGTTCATGTACCAGACGAGAGAAGAGCCAAGCTGGATGATAAAAATGAGAAGTTCATCTTCATTGGCTATGACATCAATTCTAAAGGATACAAGTTGTACAATCCAGTCAACGGAAAGATCGTGATTAGCCGAGATGTAATCTTTGAGGAAGAAGGAGAATGGGATTTTGGCTCTCATGTGGATGACTTCAATTTTTTTCCTTTTGAAGAAAATGAACAAACAATGAAGGAGCAAGTAGTAGAAGAACAACAAGTGTCGGTTAGTCCACCTATCTCACCAGCATCAACCACACATGGAGATTCACCACCATCTTTCTTAAATGAAAGAACTGAAGAACGCACGAGGAGTCTTCAAGATCTCTATGAGGTAACCGAGAGACATGATAATCTCACTCTATTTTGCCTCTTTCGTCGATTGTGAGCCGCTTTGAAGTTGCACAAGATGAAAAATGGAGAATCGCAATGGATGAAGAAATCAAAGCTATAGTGAAGAATGACACTTGGGAACTTACTACACTTCCCAAAGGTCACAAAGCCATCGGTGTCAAATGGGTTTACAAGACGAAGAGAAATGTCAAGGGTGAGATTGAAAGGCACAAGGCGAGGTTAGTTAGTAAAAGGCTATAGTCAAAAGTCGGCATCGACTATGATGAGGTATTTGCTCTCGTGAGTCTGAATGGAAACTATAAGACTAATCATTTCTTTAAGCAGCCCAAAAATAGTGGAAGATTCATCAAATGGATGTAAAGTCTGCTTTCTTAAATGGATTTCTCAAAGAAGAAGTCTACATCAAACAACCATTGGGCTATGTGGTGGAAGGATATAAAGACAAAGTTCTGAGATTGAAGAAGGCACTTTATGGGTTAAAGCAAGCACCAAGGGCATGGAATAGCAGAATCGACAAATATTTCAAAGAGAATGGCTTCACCAAATGCCCACATGAACATGCTCTCTACGTCAAAGTCAAAGATGGAGACATCTTGATTGTATGCCTGTACGTGGATGATCTCATTTTCACTGGAAGCAATCCAAACTTATTTGAAGAGTTTATGAGAGTTATGGTGAAAGAGTTCGAGATGACTGACATTGGACTAATGGCATACTACTTGGGCATTGAAGTCAAGCAAAAGGAAAAAGGCATATTCATTTCCCAAGAATTCTATGCAAGGGAAATACTCAAGAAGTTCAAGATGCATGATTGCAAGCCCGTAAGTACGCCAATGGAATGCAAAGTCAAATTGTCCAAACATGACGAAGAAGAAAGAGTTGATCCAACTTTTTTCAAGAGCCTTGTTGGAAGTTTGCGTTACTTGACATGTACGAGGCCAGACATTCTCTATGCCCGTTGGGCTCGTTAGTCGCTATATGGAGAATCCAACAATCACCCATTTTAAAGCTGCAAAAAGAATCATTCGCTATATAAAAGGTACAATTGATTTTGGCTTATTATACTCATTCTCTGATGATTACAAGCTAGTTGGATATAGCGATAGCGATTGGAGTGGAGATTTAGATGATCGAAAGAGTACCTCCGGATTTGTATTCTTCATGGGAAACACCGCTTTCACGTGGATGTCAAGAAGCGACCAATTGTCACACTTTCCTCCGTGAAGCTCGAGTATGTAGCTGCTACTTTAGGTGTTTGCCATGCAATTTGGCTAAGAAATTTGTTGAAGGAGTTGGGTTTGCTCCAAATAGATCCAATCGAGATCTTTGTCGACAATAAGTCCGCAATTGCCTTATCAAAGAATCCGGTCTTCCATGATCGAGTAAGCATATTGACACTCGCTACCATTTCATAAGGAGTGTATTGAAAGGAAGGATGTACAAATAAAGTATGTCAAATCTCAAGATCAAGCAGTGATATATTTACTAAGACATTGAAATAAGAAGATTTTATCAGATTGAGAAATTCATTGGGTGTTATGAAACAATTGGTCGTGGAAATCAAAGAAATTAACACGAAAGTGAAGGAGAACAAGTACAAGTACGAAAAAGAAGATTAAATGCATATTATTACAGGGCATTGTTCAATCAAAATAAGAAGAATAAAGCCAAAGAACAAGTTGGTGATAATTTCACTAAACTCCTCGAGCAAGAAGACAGGTCACGTGAAACAAGTTTAAGGGAGTGTTGAAAAAAATAATAAACTTGTTTACAAAATAATAAGGTGTTGAGTTGTACATGGCCCTCCATTATCATGCTCATCATCATGCTTCATCATCATGGGTCTACAATGTTGAGTGAAGGCTAGCTTTACACATTTGATGCCATTAAAGGATTCCTTTAGAGCATGTTAGGTGAGTGGAATATGTTTGGTGTTATGATGAAAGGTTAGTGGAATATGCTAGGTGATGTGTATTGTTATGATTATGTTTGTGTTGTATTCACTATAAATACCTATGCTATTGTGTTGTGAGATACAAGTCTAAGAGTAAGAGAGCATAGGAAGTATAACAAAGCCCTTGAGAGTGATTAGTGAGAGTGTGTGAATTGTTCTTGTAATGTTCTTGAACTTTTCTTAATAAACTTTGTGTTTCATCCTTCAAATTCTCCAACAAAGGTAAACCTTTATACACGAAAGACTGGTTCAAAGTGAAAGTTTCCTACCCATATGCACAATGTTTCAACAATTGCTTTGCTTTGCTATGGTAGGTTGATGTGAATGGAAAGAATGCGGCACCTATTTACAAGTTCCTAAAATCAGAGAAGGGGGGATTCCTCGGAGATGCAATCAAGTGGAATTTTACCAAGTTTCTGGTTAATAAAGAAGGGAAGGTTGTAGAGAGATATGCTCCTACAACATCACCTCTTAAGATCGAGGTTGGAACAACCATTCCTATTTGATAATTGCTTAATTCTCACTTCTCAGGAAGGCTTTCAAATGTAGCTAATCAATTATTGTTCATTTCCTCTTGTAGAAAGACATACAAAATCTGTTGGGATCATCTTGAATACAAGGTTTGAAGCATTTCAATAAGAATCTACTTATCGCCATCATTGTTACTCTTTCTTTATTTTAGCAAAAAGGAGGTTAGGATTTGGTAAAAATAAATTATGGCCTTATGCCTGGTTGGCCTTGTTGCTCAAGATTTATTACTTACATATCTACATGGCTGGTTGGACTTATGCCTGAATTTGAATTTGGTTAATAAATGAATGTTTATTTATGCAGGATATCACTATGCCAATGATAATTAATTAGCACGATGGTGGATGATAATAAAACATTGGAAACCAAAGAGACCAATAATTGATTTGCATTGAGACCTGGGGGTAATTGTTGGATTAGATTTATAATCGACCCAATTAAAAGCCGAATGGAATTTTTTTCATGATCAAGCCCAAGAAAAATATGATTTACCCCTTTTTTTGGGGGAAAAAAATGATTTGCTTAATTATCTCCATATTACTAAATAAAAATGCTAAATGGCGATAATGTCGAGGGAAAGATGAGAGAAACAGAAGAAAAAGAGTGGGCAAAGAATCATCTCTTTCTCGACATTCTTGTCGTTTAGCAGCACTCATTGCTAAAAGTAATTAGCAACATGATTTAGACATTCATTTGTATTTTTAATTATTTTTTTGGCTAAAAAATATATCTTTGAGACTGTTCTACACAAATGAAAAAATTGTTAGAAAAATAAAAAAGAAGAAGCGGATCAATGATTGGTAAATATGAAAAGATGATTCTTTGAAAAATCTTTTAGCGATTAATAAAACTAATGTTGGGAAAATGACGAGTAAAAAGCTATGTATTTATATTGGACCACAAAACGTTTGGGGACAATAAGGTTAAAGTATCATGTGATCTCCTCATCTGAGTTTTTCCCTAATCAAAACAAAGGCGAGTAATTAGCATTTATCAATTCAAACATTATTAATAAACGTGGCATAAAAGAAGATCTCATTAATAATTCATCATAGTTTTTATTGTTTGTTAACAATTATATATCTCTAGTGGCTTAATTGAATGATTTTTAATTAGCTAGATTTCTTAGCCAGTCACCAAAGTTCAAGTTGTGGAAGGTAGAGGTTAAAATTTTCAACCTTAGCTTTATCTGCCCCTAACCTTAAAAGAGAAAACAGGAAAAATATAGTTATATTATTATTTAGGTTCATCCAATAGCAGTGCCACATTTAAAAATTTTTAAATTCGTTTTGATAAGTGTCCTATTTTTAACTTGATTGACCGTAAAAGTCCTTATTAAATTTTAAAAGTAATTAAAATATCACATATATGCTTTTTCAATACCTGAAAAACTAAGCTGAGGACTATTATAAATGTATTAAATTAAATTTAATAAATTTTTTTATATTTGTTATTTTTTTATTATTTTTTCAATTATTTACTGTTTGAAATTAACCGTAACTAAATTGAATTCTTGGTACTGCTACTGTGTTCATCCTTCTTAACGATAAACTTGACTCTAATGCATTGAATCATAAGACAAATTAGATTGTAGGTTTTTCTTATATTTTTGTTTCCCTACTCTATTAAAATAATATGATGTCGTAGATAACACTTTTCACAAATCAAAGAGCAGTAGAATTTCGCCACGTGTTTAAATGCAAAATGGAAAATGCTCAGTGTCATTTTCCTGTCCGATAGCTCACTATCATTTTCCAGTATATATATATATATATAACTATTTTAATATGGTCAGGAATCATGATTGGATACTCACGTTCTATACATATATTATTTCAAAAGCTTGATTTTGTAACTGCCAGTGAATCTTTGTAATATTGTAACAGGCGCCCCACTAATCCTAGTACAACATTAGCTGAAATTATAATAATATGAGCCATTGTTGACTAAATTATATTAATTTGTAACTTTCCTTCACAGCCTTTAAAAACCTGGATTTGCAACGGACTCGAATCAACACAAAGCTAGCTAAAATATAATGGAACTCCTCCTCCTCCTTTCCACACTCCTCATTCTCACTCTCTGCTGCCACTTCTTTTATCTCTTCATCAAACCCAGCAGACAAAATGGTTGTGAAAAACTTCCTCTCCCACCAGGTCATGCAAGCTGGCCGTTCAAGTATTTCGAAACTTTAGATTATCTCAAAAAGGCCAAAAGGGACACCATTCATGAATTCATTGCTGAGGGAGTACACAAATACAAACGCAGTAAGTGTTTCAAGACGTATCATATTGGTCAAAAAATGGTGTTTCTAACAAGCGCCGAGGGCAAGAAATTCTTGTTTTCCAATGACTACAAGCTTGTTAGATCCTGGTGGCCGGTGAGTTTCCTTAAAGTCTTTGAAAACGCCGGCGAGGAGATCACCGTTCAGGAAGTCATCAGGCGTCGTAAGCAATTCCTCTCATTCTTCAATGAGCCTGATGCTCTTGCAAGATACGTGGCGATTACCTATCAGGTTGTGCAAGATCACTTCAAGTGTTACTGGGATGGTTCCAAACAAGTTGGAGTGTACCCTCTTGCAAGAAAATTAACATTTGATGTGTCCTGTCGACTGCTGGCTGATATTCAGGATCGAGATATTCTCGACGAGAGCCTGCCCTTAATGGACAACGTTGTGAGGGCCTTTTTTGCATTCCCCATAAATTTCCCCGGGACGATATTAAACCGTGCCATTAAATCTTCCAGGAGATTGCGTACGATTTTTGTTGATATTATTAAAGAGAGGAGGAGGGAATTGTTGGGGAAGAAAAACTTGAATGAAAGAAATGATGTATTGTCGAGATTACTCGTAGAGAATTACAAGGAAGGCAAAGATATTGATGATGTTTTTCTTGCTAAGAACTTGGTATCATTGCTCTCAGCCGCCTATGACAATCCTAGCGTAACCATTACTTCCATTATGAAAAATCTTGTGGAGCTGCCTGAAATCTATGAAAAAGTTCGTAAAGGTGCATTAAAAGAAAATACTCTAATTTTTTTATGTCTTTTATTATTTCATGTTGGATTTCAAGCAATAGGTCGTATGGTTTTCAAGCATGGCCATAGGTCGCATGGTTTTCAAGAAACTTTATTTAGCTGAATCACTTAAGTTGTATCACAAGAGATAAGGGGTTAAAAAATAATTTGGACTAAACAAATATTTTTAATGAGTTTTGAGATATGGAGAACTGAAACAACATAGATTTTGATAATTTTTTTTCATGTGCAAATTACATACATCTTTTAAAAAATTTCACTAGTACTATACAAATCAATTGCAAATTTTTGCCAACTGAATTTTAATGAACATGATGTTTGGACTTTGGACAGAGCAAATAGAGATAGCAAAGTCAAAAGCACCTGGAGAGCATATGAGCATGGAGGACGTAAGAAAGATGAAGTTCTCGATGAACGTGTTAAGTGAATCGTTAAGGTTAGAACCTCCTGCGTCAGGAACTTTCAGAGAGGCTCTTGATGACTTCAACTACAAAGGATTCCTAATTCCCAAAGGATGGAAGGTAATAATAATATTCCTCTCGATGATAAATTTTCATATAAGTTTCCCAAGTTTTAATTTACTAACCAAAGATCTTGGTACATGAAACATTTTACGTGCAGGTACACTGAACTGTACACGCAACACATATCCTGAATATTTTTCAAACCCGAAACGTTTGACCCATCAAGATTCGAAAGAAACGATCCGATAGTTCCTTACTCTTATGTGCCATTTGGAGGTGGTCACCACATTTGTCCTGGAAAAGATTATGCAAAATTACAAATACTCTTATTCATGCATCATGTAGTGAGAAAATTCAAGTGGGAGAAAATGAATCCGGACAAGCAATTGATAAGAGTGTTGATGTTGTTTTCTGCTCGTCGGTTGCTCAAGCAGGATTCCTTGCTAACTCCTGCCTTTGTCCGTTCACTGGAACGGTGATTTCCTTCGGCCTGCGTTGACAAAGAAAAATGTCAGGGGTCGCCGGGTGTTTTTCTAGCGAAAATCCTCCGACGCTCAAGTTAGTGATCGAGTTGATTCATTTGGTATCCCCCTTTAATTTGAGAGACCATAAAAAATAGAAGGTTACGAGAGGTAAAGAGAGACAATCCCGTTTTCGGATAAAAAAGTTGGAGTTGATATTAATACTTGATGAAAAAGAAGAATCAGAATCAAGTAGTTTGAATCCCTTTACCTTGTCCCTCATCTGGTATATCCACCTATTTTCTCGCCCCCCTTTACTTGGACGCCCACCTCTGCATTAATTGTGCCTGTGCCTTCCTGACAACTAGGGGTTGCTGCGACACAACTTGGGGGCGTGGGATGTCAGGCTGGTATGGGTTCTTATGACCCAATGATGGTGCCGTGTAGGTCTGTGTTTAATGATGACACTGTGGGGGCGCGTGCCGGCCATCAGTAACAGTGATGAAGTCCGACGGCGTGGGATGACTGTCAGTCATTGATCGTCGTGACAAGTTGTCGGGAGCAGAAATCGTAATGCTTAGGTCTGCCCTGCTCGAGCTTGGATTCCCTCTGTCCATGGCGCTATCAACGACATGATTGGATCCTAGTGGTTCGAGGATCTCAAACAGGATAAGAAGACCAGGGCTTGACCAGTCTTAAAGCACTTGACCTCGACCAACTTTGATACCTAGCAAGGGCATCTTCGTGCTAGCGATTAGGTCTTCTGCTCTGGCTGGGTTGACCTCGAGCGGGTCTGCTCGGTATTGCCCAAACACCAGTCCCCCAGTTTCTAGTCTTTTAGAGTGAAACGAGATAAGATTGAAAACTTCTTGTTCGAGTAGAGTTCCCCACCCCTTTTTACCTTCTCATGCTGAGCTGTCTGCCTTTTCCATCACTTCACATTTAATGCGAGACGCGTGGGCAGATCTGAGCTGTTCGTTTGAATTTTTAAGAGGCGGTTACTTGAACAGTCGCGTCCCTTAAGTAGCGTGCCGTCTGTTGACATGAATTGCTTTCCCCTTTATAAATCCCTAATTTCTTTACTGTGCTTCTTGTTTCCAATCTTCGATTAAATCAGAAACAGCCGCCTGCAAGTGCATCTCACTCCCCTTTCTGCCATCGCTGTCATCTGCCATCGTTGAATCCATTTTAGGTATAAACTCTTCTCATTATTTTTCTTAGTTTTTGTTGTAGTCTCTTAAAGCCCATCCTACCGGGTTGGGGAGGAGCTTCAGTAGCGTGTCAACACTGCTCTAGATAACGCGAGCTCGTGCAAGGAGCTACTGACACTTCACAACCTTGTCGAGTTTGGCCTTGTTCTGGGAGAAGAATGAATGGCATCCTTTTTTAATTAAAAAGGCCCTCGAGCACAGCAGAGCAACCAAACAGCTCCTCTACTCCTCCTAAGCGGTCCAGAGTTGACCCTACTGCTTCGCTAGCCAAGGCTGTTCCTTCTGCTCGAGAGGGTGAGCGGTTAGCTGAAGGGACAGCCAGGAGAGGCTTGAGAGCTGTCGTTCCGGCAGGTCTTGATCTGGGCATTCTCAGCAGCAGCAGCAGCCCCATGTTGCCGACCCTTATGTCAGGGATTTTATTAGGCACATGGGAGAGAAGTTCGTGGAGGAGCTGGAGGCTTCTAGTGTTAGCGAGCTGGCCAATATGTTCCAGCGCCTCTCATGCCATGCTACGGCTGCCGCCACCGCCTTTAAGACCAAGGCCATGGATTTCGAGAGGAAGATCAGGGCCGACAATCAGAACTTGAGGCAGACACTCGAGCAGAAAAAGGAGGAAGCGGCCAAGCTTCGCATTGAGATCTTCACCTTTGAGGAAAAGGTAGCCCTGGCTGAGTCCAAGGTGCTCCAACTTGAGAAGGAGTTGTCCGTGGTCCACGACAAGCTGGTGAATTCTCGAAAAGAACTCGACATGCAGAGGTCTGCCTTTGAGTGCATCATGTTTGTCCTGGGCAGGGAATATCATGAACTGGACATGTCTAAGCTCGAGGCGGGTGTGGATGCCTATATGAGCGAGCAGGATGCCCAAGCTTAGGAACCAAGGGGTCTTCTTGCCCAGGATGTTGGAAGGTCTGGAGAAGCTGCTCCTCCAACCGCCGAGACCTCCACTGCTGCTACTACCGACTCTCAAACCGCCTCTGCCCTCCAGCCCCGACCTCCATCGCTAGCTCGACTACTCCAACCACTGAGTGACTTTATTGTACTCTTCTTTCTTTTTTTTTTTTGCTTTGTAATCTTTGATGATGAAATGAAGAACATATATTTCTTACCTTGCCTTTGTGCTATTATTTTATTCTACAATTCTCTGTGAGATAGATTTTAGTAGACTTCGGGCCTTTTTTTGTCTTGCCAAAAACGTGATTAATTAGACCGCCCCTTACGGATTTGGCTATCTTACTTCAACTTGGACAGACTCCAAGTCTGAGGTCACAACACCCTCCTGAACTGGCTATGCTCGAGCTCATTCTGGCTGTGTCTGCCTCCTCGCCTTGCCCATAGTTAGGCTTCGTGGCTTCGGCTTTTAGCTTCATTCATGATTTCATATAGCTCAAGCCCTTCTGGCTCCCTCTCGCCTTAAGTTTAGGCTTTGAGTCTTGCTGCTCTTGTTCTCCTATGCTGCCTCATTCTCGCCTCGAGCTTCACTTGGCTCATGCTCGGCACCGTCTCACCCCGGGTCAGGCTTGAGACTTCCTGCCTTTGTATTTCTTCTTGAGCTTATTCTCGCCCGAGCCTTTATTTTGCTCACGCTTGGCTCCATCTCGCCTTAAATTAGGCTTTGAGACGCCTAGCCTTTGTGTTTCTTCTTTGAGCTTATTCTGCTCAAGCCTTCGTTTGGCTCACGCTGGCAACCGCCTCGCCTTAGCCAGCCCCGAGACTTCCGGCCTTATGCTTCTTCTCTAAGCTTGTTCTTCTCGAGCCTTCATTTGGCTCACGCTGGCAACCGCCTCACCTTAGGTTGCTTTGAGACTCCGACCTTGATGCTTTTCTCGAGCTTGTCTCGCCGAGCCTTCATTCGGCTCACGCTGGCAACCGCCTCGCCTTAATTCTAGGCTCTAAGACTCCTACCTTGAGTTTCTTCTCCGAGCTTATTCTCGCCGAGCCTTTATTTGGCTCACGCTGGCAACTGCCTCGCCTTGGTTAGGCTTCGAGACTTCCGCCTTATGCTTCTTCTCCGGCTTATCTTGCTCGAGCCTTGCTAGCCCCGAGACTTCCGCCTCTATGCTTCTTCCTAAGCTTGTTCTTCTCGAGCCTTCATTCGTTCACGCTGCACGCCTCGCCTTAAGTTAGGCTTCGAGAGTTCTCGACCTTTGCATTTTTTCTCCGAGCTATTCTACTCGAACCTTCATTTGGCTCATGCTTGGCACCATCTCGCCTTAGTTAGGCTTTAAGACTCATGGCCTTATGCTTCTTCTCCGAGCTTGTTCTCGCTCGAGCCTTCATTTGGCTCACGCTGGCACCGCCTCCCTAGGTTAGGCTTTGAGACTTCGTGCATTTTCGTTTCTTCAGAAGCTTATCTTGCTCGAGCCTTTGATCGGCTCACGCTGGCACCGCCTCACCTTAGGTTAGGCTTCGAGACTTCGTGCATTTGCTTCATGAGCTTATCTTGCTCGAGCTTGCTTGCTATGCTTGGCACCGCCTCACCACGTTAGGCTTCGGACTCACGCCTTATCTTGCTCGAGCCTTAAGTTAGGCCCTGAGACTTCTGGCCTTTGCGTTTCTTCTCTAAGCTTGTTCTTCTCGAGCCTTCATTTGGTTCACGCTTGGCACAGTCTCGCCTTAAGTTAGGCTTTGAGAGTTCTGACCTTTGCATTTTTTCTCTGAGCTATTCTACTCGAACCTTCATTTGGCTCATGCTTGGCACCATCTCGCCTTAGGTTAGGCTTTAAGACTTGCGGCCTTTGCGTTTCTTCTCTGAGCTTGTTCTGCTCGAGCCTTCATTTGGCTCACGCTTGGCACCGTCTCTCCTTAGGTTAGGCTTTGAGACTTCAGGCATTTTCGTTTCTTCGTAAGCTTATCTTGCTCGAGCCTTTGATTGGCTCACGCTTGGCACTGTCTCACCTTAGGTTAGGCTTTGAGACTTCAGGCATTTGCGTTTCTTCGCGAGCTTATCTTGCTCGAGCCTTTGCTTGGCTATGCTTGGCACCGTCTCACCTTACGTTAGGCTTTGAGACTCACGGCCTTTGCATTATTATTATACGCTTTAACTTGCTCATATTGATTTAATATTGGAAGCATTTTTCTTGCTTTTATTCATGTACAAGGTTTCAAACACTTCTATTTTTGGAAAAAACTGAATACCAATGCTTGCGTTACAAGGAAACTTACTGGAAATATTTCATCAAATACTGTGCGTTCCATGGCCTCTTGACTTATCGTCCATCTGGGTAGGTCAACATGTACGCTCCTGAACCGGCTATTTGAGAGACCCTATAAGGACCTTCCCAGTTCGGGCCCAACACTCCTTGTCTGGGGTCTTTGGTACTCTGGTTCACTCTTCTAAGTACCCAATCCCCCACCTGAAATTGGCAGATGTGTACGTTCTGGTTGTAGTAGCGGGCCACCCTCTGCTGGTACTCTGTCATCTTTATTGCGGACCTTTCCCTTTTTTCTTCCAACAGGTCTAAATTTGCACATATTTGCTCATTTTTTTTGTCCTCCCTGAAGTGCTCCGTCCGATGTGTACCCATTCATATTTCTGCAGGGATCACTGCTTCGTGTCCGAATGCTAAGGAAAAAAGTGTTTCCCCCGTGGCAATTTTGTGTGTGGTCCTATAAGCCCACAAGACACCAGTAGCTTATCAACCCAAGCTCCCTTCTGCTCGTCGAGTCTGGTCTTCAGGAGGCGTTTTATAGTCTTGTTCGCAGCTTCCACTTTCCCGTTTACCTGTGGGTGTGATGGTGAGCAGAACTTTAGTTCTATCCCCATGTTCTTGTAGAAGTCTCTGAATTTGTTATTGTCAAACTACCTCCCGTTGTTCTGTGACCAATGTGTATGGGATCTCGTACCTGCAAATCACATTTCTCCAAATAAAGTCAGTGGTCTTGTTTTCTGTAATACTGCTTAAAGCTTCTACTTCAACCCATTTGGTTAAATAATCAATTGCCATCACGGCGTGTGTTGTAGACACTTTTCCTTTTGGCAGCGGCCCAATTAGGTTGATCCCCCATTGAGCAAATGGCCATGGTGAATTCATCTCTATGAGGTTCTCGGGCGGCTGAGCCATGTTGTTGGCAAAGCTTTGACAATTCTTGCAGCTCTTGGTTTTTTCTTGTGCATCCTGGTGCATCCGGGCTCAGAAGTACCCCTGCCTTAAGGGCTTAAAAGCCAAAGACCTCGCGCCGGTATGGTTCCCGCAGATCCCTTCGTGTTTCTCTCTAAGGATATAGTCAGCTTCCTCTTTGTCCAAACATCGTAGCAGCGGTAGTGTGTATCCCCGCCTGTACAATATCCCATCGATCAGTGTGTACCTTGCCGCTTGACACTTTAGTTTCCTTGCCTGCTTCTTATCGGCAGCTAATACCTCTTTCGGTAACATTTTGTGCTTTTTACCTGTGGGCTTCATCTCCTACATTCCCCCTGGCGGGGCTTTCCCGCGGCTGGATTCAGGGACGTCATTGCTTGCTTTCCTCTGTCCATCCCTTAGCTCCTGCAAGATGGACGTCAGCATCTCCATCTGTCTTTCCATCTAGTCCATTCTTTTTTGAATTTCTCTACTCGGGCCTCATTGGCCACCTCCCTTAGAGTCACCGATTCCTTCGGAATTACTCCTCTCCTACTATTTTCTCTCATCGTTATGTTATTTTTCGAATGTATTAGGAAGTCAGGCTTTTTGAATTGATCCCCATAGAGTGCACCAAAATGTTGATGCTGTTTTCTGCTCTCCGGTTGCTCGAGCAGGATTCCTTGCTGGCTCTTGCCTTTCTCCGTTCACTAGAACGGTGATTTCCTCCTGCCTGCGTTCACAAAGAAAAATGTTACGGGTCGCCGAGTGTTTTTCTGGCGAAAACCCTCCGACGCTCAAGTCAGTGATCGGGTTGATTCTTTTGGTATCCCCCTTTAATTTGAGAGACTGGAAAAAATAGAAGGTTACGAGAGGTAAAGAGAGACAATCCCTTTTTCGGATAAAAAAGTTGGAGTTGATATTAATACTTGATGAAAAAGAAGAATCAGAATCAAGTAGTTTGAATCCCTTTACCTTGTCTCTCATTTGGTATTTATCCACCTGTTTTCTCGCCCCTCTTTGCTTGGACGCCCACCTCCGTATTAATTGCTCCTGTGCCTTCCTGACAAGTAGGGGTTGTTGCGGCACAACTTGGGGGTGTGGGATGTCAGGCGGGTATGGGTTCCTGTGACCTAATGATGGTGCCGTGTAGGTCTATGCTTAATGATGACACTGTGGGAGGGTGTTCGGCCATCGATAATAGTGATGAAATCCTACGGCGTGGGATGGCTGTCAGTCATTGATTGTCGTGACAAGTTGTCGGGAGAAGAGATTGTCATGCTTAGGTTTTCCCTGCTCGAGCTTGGATTCCCTCTGTCCATGGCGCTATCGGCAAAATGATTGGATCCTGCTCGGTGGTTTGAGGATCTCAAACAGGATGAAAAGACTGGGGCTCGACCAGTCCTGGAGCACTTGACCTCGACTAGCTTTGATACCTAGCAAGGGCATCTTCGTGCTAGCGATTAGGTCTTCTGCTTTAACTGGGTTGACCTCGAGGGGGTCTGCTTGGTATTACCCAAACAAAGAGCTCCAAACTTGTTTGCCCCCCAAGGGACTTCCAGTTCGCCTCTATCCCTATGCCTATAAGAATTAGTATGATCTATCTATCTTTCTTGTGAGTCTCTAGTGTTTTAAGCCTACCTATGTGATAACAATTTGAATAATTTGGTGAATAATGAATGTTTTTGTCTGTTGGGTAGAAAAAAACACGTGGTTTGCTATTGTTATTTTTATTAATTAATTATTATGTTTTTCATGGCTGTTAGAATTAATTTCAGACTTGAAAGAAGCCTTAAGAATTCTTAATTATATTCTTTGGTAAGCCCCTCTTCTTGACTGTTTTAGAAAACCAATTAATACTAAAAGAAATTGGTGTTTTGGCCACGTACCATAGTGTGGCTAAAAACTTTTTAGGGCTAAATATATTTAGCCGCGAAGAAAATTTTGTGGCCGTTTCTGTTGGAAAAATATGCTCTTTAAAGCATATTTATATTTATTGTAATAAATATATTTCTAATTAGTAAAATAAATAGAGGTATTTTATTCATATATCTTTATTGCATTAATATTCTGAGTAAAGTCCATTTAAATAATATTATATATATTTATACGATCACCATGTGGATTCACAGAAGACATAAATAAAAGTTATCTTATGATTAAATAAATTAAGTTCGCAGTTGATAAATAAAGTTGAGCACTTTATTTAGGTATAGATTGTAATAAATTCATTGAGTGATTTGTCTTGATCATGTATGAATTTATTGATGTAGTATGTCTACATTAAACTGGATCACATATGAGATTTAATTAACCTAGTAATGACTATCAGACTTATTAAATCTCATAGGCATTGATTTACTGTAATCTTAATCTTGAGTTAGTTATAATTTCATGATTATAGTTGTTATTTCATTTGAGTTACCTATGGGCATGACATACACATGCAGTCAAGATTACCCGGTATCTTGGTGGGAGCAATTACAAGTATTGAAATTATAGATTAACAATATAGAATTTGTACGACACATCTCTTGATGGGTTTTCAGTACTTGATCATAGAATTTTCTGGCCAGAGTGTTTCAACATAAATAAGTATGTTGAAAATGATCATTAAAGAAAACCAGTAAGTATCAAGGAACAAGATGTAATTAAATTGATTGGACAATTGAGATATCAATTTAAATTAATGATGTGGTACAAATGATTGTGCAGTAAAGAAATCAATGTGGCTTGGGCGAATTATTATTCGAGCATACAATTATGGAGGTTATTTCTAATCTTATAGTGGAGTAGAATTGGAATGCCACTATTGTATGTTCCCAAATGATCACCGACTTAGCTCATTTAATTGACAACACCATCACTGGACCCAAAAGCAAGAAAAGCTGGCATATTAGATGAAAATCATAATTATAATATTTGTTAAGGCCTAATATGTTATATCCAAGTGTAAAAGGAGGCTTGTGATATTTTACAAGGTGGTCTCCTAGTTAGTTACACATTTTCTCACTTTTACGTAAGTGGAGAGATAGTATTTAATTTAAATATTTAAATATTTAAATTAAAAGAGAAATTCTATTTTAAATAGGAATCTTAATCCTAACATACTAGGGTTTTTTCATAAGATATTATAAAAGGGGCATTATTCTCTTAAGACGGAGTGGGAAGAGAGAATTCTGAGGCTCTTGAGAAAAATATAGAAGACATCTAAGAGAAGCCAGTTGCAATTGGAGAGTGGTGAAACAGACGCCCACACGTCTAGTGTTAATCAATCTTGAGTCATAGCCTGGAAGATCGTTTGGAGACGGATCTGCAACTCACAATTGTTCATCTTCTCAAAACATCAAGGTATGAATTTCTAGATTACCTAATTCTTATATATTTTATGAGATCGGTCCTAAAAAGGTTTTAATTGAAAAATTGAAAAACCTGACTTCATCCTTACAGTTTCGTCATCTAATGACCTTGGTAAAAAATATATAGCCATGACCTAAAGATTTTATGGCTAAAAATTACTAGACATGATTTATGTTCCTAACAAATACTATTGCACATTCTCTCTTGTTTGGTATTGTAGACAAAATATTTGACTCTATCGTTCATGGCTAAATGTAACACCATTAACCACAAATCAAATTGTGTCTGAATGACACAACCTTTAACCACGATAGAGGTTTAGCACTAATTACCCTCTTTAGTAATTTGTGGCTAAATACTGGATTATCAGCCACAAATACATAATGGGTGAATATAAGAGCATTTTACAATGAACTCTATTTGTCACTAGTTAATTCTTTGGTACCGAAATTCATTGTGGTTAGAAAACTTACAGATTTGATTATTGGTTTTTGCCACAAAAATGTAATGCCTTAGCCACAAAAAATGTTGTGTACATTTATTTTATATAATTATTTGGCTAATGAAATTGCAAACGTTTAATATGATATTATTCTATTTTAATTGAAAACTTATTTAGCTGTGAAATTTAAATGAATTTATCTCAAATTAATAAAGAAGTTAAATTTACTACCATAAACTTTAACACTAAAAAAGAAAAACAATATTATAAGTAAATATAAAAATACACATAAAATAAAATACATATAAATCAAATAGACACAGAAGTCAAGGCCATACCAATTAGTTTTTCATTAAGCTATAAAAGAACCATGTAATGCTAGTTGGCAAATCTGCATGGTAATAACAAGTAAAATAAGTCCAAAATACATGTAATTAAGATGAGGAAATTATGGTTGAGGTAGTTGAACAGATGACATTCCTAAAGTAGTAGCATGATTGGATAAATAAGAGCTCATAAGAATCTTAAATTGATTAAGCCTACTAGACAAATCATTGATGGTAGTTTTAGTGTTTTGAAGCTCAGTCTGAGTGGCTTGATGTTCTATCTTTGTTGACTCTAACTTGTTGCACAATGTTGAGTCATTTTCATTAGATGTTGCCTATAAATGAGATAGTGCACTCCAAGTCCAAAAAAGTAACTAGATTTCTTACCACACACTACTTGAGATAATTGTTCATCGCCAAGTGGCTCAGATCCTTAGTTAGAAGCTTGCTCTTATAGTTGGACCATCTTCTCCTAGAAAAAAAATAACTTTAAAATTTCAATAAAATTCTTACATATCTTGACTGAGCCTCAAAATTCACCCATCCTTTAATAGCATTGTAATGAGTTTCATGAAATAGATCAGGTAAAGTTTGTACTTCACCATCTTATTTTGTTGTTATATATATATATATATATATGTATGTATATTTGGAGTTGTGTAAAAAAAATTTACAATTAAAAATTATGACCTTAGAGTTCTCCTCACGATGAGCAATAAATTACTTAAATCCCCCATGATGATTATATAATAGTTTTTTCTTAGTTTCAGCATTTATCTTACACATAGCCCAAAATGGGTACAAAGTAAAAAACTTAAAAGGTAAAGTATATATATATATATATATATATATCCATATGCATCCAAACAAAAATAAATATAAGAATAACTTAAAAGTATAGAATTCTCTTTAATAGCTTAACAAAAAACTTCGAAAATAATTACTTGGCCTCAGCCCTCATCATTTCAAAAGAGAAAAAAAGAGAAAAATTAGTTACTTCAAGTAAATAAATTTGGAAGGCATGTCCATTATATTTTGAATATAGCACTTCATAAGAAATAAAACATATGCACTTCATGTTATAGCACAATTTCCTTCAATTCTACTACAATAAACTTCCAAAGTCAATTAATTGGCCTCACCATCTCAAAACTGAGAAAAGAAAATGAGTTTCTTCAAGTAAATAAACAAATTAATTTTGATAGCACGTTCCTTATATTTCAAATATAAAAACGCAATAATGCACAAAACATATGCATTTCATATTACTCATAACACAATTACCTCCGATTGCACAAAAATATACTTTCACAATTAAATAATCAACTAATTGGCCTCAGGCTTCACCATCTCTCAAAAAAAAAAAAGATAAATAAGTTTCTACAAGTAATACATCACTTTGAAGCTTTTCAAACACATTTACATATATTGGTATATAAATTTGTACCTAATACTCTTCATCTGCCAAATATCATATAAGTGCTCTCAATCAGCTTGAGAGACCTTGATTGAGGGATTTCTATGTGCCTCTTGCTCTTATGTGAACTCATTATATTTCAGCTTTGGTTTATAATGATAACTACAATAACGATCAGCCATAATTCATACAAAGTCTAAGTTAATTCTATTATGTATTAGAGAATTTTTTTTAAAAAAATCAAACTTATAAAAATAATGAACATAAAGCATTAAGTCAGAAATTATATTGAAAATAAAAAGTAAATATACCAAAAGTAGTTTGAATAACCCCATCCTATCAACCAAAGGTATATGTTTCCATAACTTAACATTCAATGGAGCATGGTTACAAATGATAATACCACACTTGTTGGCCAGTTTAGACGAAATAGGTCTTGTTACTTTTATATGCTTAGTGGAGATTGCTAAAACCATCCGACCTGAAAATCGAATAATGTAATTCAAACTTTTACCTCGTGTAGGACCACATCGTTTTTTTATAGGTGGATGTGAGTTTACATACAGTTGAAATATAAAAAGTTAGAACTATAAACAAAAATAAAAACTCAATAAGTATGATTAATTATGTACTAGTACTACTGCGATGGTCAGATATGCCGATCGCATTCAAATCAACAATAAGGCTTTCAATTGCCAATAAAGACAATGTTTGTGGTTTTGATTGTGATTGTGATCGTGGTCATTATCCTTTTTGTTCCCCTTGAGCCTTTTTTTATAGGTGGATGTGAGCCTACATATAGTTGAAATATAAAAAGTTAGAACTATAAATAAAAATAAAAACTCAATAAGTATGATTAATTATATACCAGTACTACTGCGATGGTTAGATATGCCGGTCGCATTCAAATCAACACTAAGGCTTTCAATTGACAATAAAGACAATGTTTGTGTTGTGGTTGTGATTGTGATCGTAATCGTTTTTGTCCCCCTAGAGCCATTTAAAATATACAATATTATAGTTAGTCCAAATTACACTTATTTCACACTTTAAAAAATAGATGATAAGTAGATGTAAATTTACAATTAAGAATAAAAATGAATATATATCATAAACTATTATATTTCTTATTCAACATTTGTATCATCTTTAAACTCAATTAAGTTTTCAATATCATTTATACTGCTTGCATCATCATCATCTATAGTGTCACAAATGAAATCATCTTTTTGTATTTGTAGTGCTTCTACATTAAACTCGATTGGAATAATATCTTCTCTATCGAAATTTCGATCTAAATTAGCTCCTTTGACCATAAAAACACATGATCAATTGAGTCACTTTGTTCATACTCTTCTTGTTCTTGCATCATCCTTCTTCATTATTTAAGATATACTAATGAGCTTTATCAATCTGTTGTCGTAATAATTCTTTTGACATAACTTTCCTAAAAGGTCTAGCATTTTGAGAGAAAATTGATATGCCCTTTACTCGTTCATCACCACTATCATTATGCTCAGTTCGATTGAATTTTGTTTCAATTTACTGAAGATACATTGAACAAAAAGTCAACAACTCATTGACAATATATGCATCTGTAATTGAACTTTCAGGATGAGCTTTGTTGTTTACATAAGATTTATATTCTTTTAAGTTCCTATCAAGGTAGAAATTATTATAGTTGAATGTCATATATATTCTAAAGAGAAATTAATAAAATAATTAATAAAATTAATGTAAAATATAATTACCTTTCAATTAGCTACATCTATATAAATAAGGCAAGGCACCATATTTTGCATCCCGAGGTAAATACACGGCTAAATGCACCATTCTATAAAAAATTGCAGTAGGAAATATACATTCAAGCTTAAAATGAATCATGTTAATTCTCTTTCAAGAACATCTAAATCAGCTATTATAATTGTCTTTGTGCACAATTGTTTGAAGATAATGCTAACGCAATAATTATTGTGTTGACATCTTTAAGTAGAAAAGATCGTATTCCTATTAGAAGTAGTCGTTCCAATAAGACATGACAATCATGATTTTTTAAGGTTGATGAGTTACCCTCATTCACATTCACACATTTCTCTATATTAAATGCATATCCATCTAGAAATTTCACTAATTTTTAAAATTGACAAAACTTAATCCTTTCACCTGAAGTTAAAGTGTAACAAGCATGATGCTTCACTAGTTTGTTACCTTGAGTTGTAAGATGCAACTCTTTTCTAATGTTCATTGTCTTTTGTTTTACCATTAATATCCAATAATGTTCCAACAAGGCTTTCACATATATTCATCTCAATATGCATCATATCAAGATTATGACGAAGTTTCAAAGTTGGCTAATACTGTAACTCAAAGAATATGCTTTTTTTGGTCTAGTTTAACTTTTTTTGGTTTTCGTTTTCCATTTTTATCTTTATTGTTAAGATGCTTCCCTAGTTTATATGTGCCGAACACTTTAAGCTGCTTTAAAATGTCATGACTCGAGTACTCCTTTTGAGTAGAATCCTTTTCTAATTTACGATTATGTATTATACTCTTTCACTATAAATGGTTACTTGGTAAAAATCGACGATATCCCATGTAACATATTTTACCACGCAATAGCTCTGAAGATGTTTGTTCATTACACACAGGACAAGCATTATAACCTTTCATGCTCCACACAAATAAATTAATATAAGCAAGAAAATCATTAATTGCCCACAATATTACTGCATGTAATCTAAAACTACATTGAGTTGAACCGTCATAAGTCTCCACTCTAATATTCCACAATTCCTTTAATTCATCAATTAAAGGTCTTAAGTATACGTCAATGTCTTTTCCTGGTGCATTTGGTCTAAGAATAAGCAATGACATGAATAAAAAGAAAGGCTTTTTATACATTTCCATGGTTACAAATTATAAGACATAAGCATCACAGGCCACATACTATAAGAATTGTTCATATTATAAGGATCTTGTGCAAATTAAGGAAAAGACTTATCAAAATTGTTCCACGCTTTACCATCAGCAGGATGTCTTAAAACACCTTTCTCAGCAACACGCTTTTCTTGGTGTCATTTCATATCTTTTGTCGTGTATCTTCATACAAAGAGTCGTTGTGGTTAAGTTTCAAAGGAAAATATCATAATACTTTTTGGCTTTTTTTTCCTTTACCAACGACAAATTTGTATCTAGATTCACCACATATAGGGCACATATCATATGCCTCGTTTTCTTTCCAAAACAAGGCACATTCATACTTATAGGCATGGCTAACTTCATACCCAAAACCAAAATCCTTCAATATCTTTTTTACCTCATAAGCTGAACTCAATAAATATGACCCTTCAGGTAGAATTTCTGTCAATAAGTTAAGAATCATATCTAGTGACCTGTTACTCCATTTATTGAGAGTCTTTATACGTAGTAACTTTACAATAAAGTTCAATGAAGACAATCTAGCTCTAGTAAATAACATATTCTTAGCTTTGCTTAACAAAGTAGCAAGCCCATCAATTTCCCCATCTTCTATGTTAGGTGAAAATTTGTCACTCCCTAGGTTAGATTGTTGAGCATGTATTTGTAGAGCATATACATCATGTAGAATATCATACATCTTATCATTTTCTTCAATATTATCAATATTTGCATCCACAGCTAAATTTATTTCCATCAGAATTCATTTGATCTATTACTTGAACAAAATTAATATGAAGAACCAGATTTATAAGTTTCACCCTAAAAAGCCCATCTCTTATAACTGAATGAAATATCATGTTTGTACAAATGATCTTCAATTACATCCAAAGGTTTCAAAAAATCATTTGGACAATTTCAACATAGACAATGGACCAGATTATTCTGATCCACACATTTTTCTATAAATTTCATAAATGACTTAATAGCATCAATATACTCCTTAAAAAGTCTATTTGGAAGTTTTATCCAACTTTTATCCATTCTTTACGTCATGATCAAAATATATAAATTATTATTAAAGTTTCCAACAAGTTATAAATGTTGCTGACACAATTTTGAAACTAAATAAATTAAATTATTAAAGAAAAATTACATTCCAAATATTAGCCATATTAAATATTTATATTTAGCAAAGAAAGGTGTTTAAAAGAAAAGGAGGAAGTGAGTATCACTTACAGAATCATAACTTATGGTTTCAATTTATGCAAAGTGTTGTTTCAATTGAAGCTTTATCACAGGTCTTATACAAGTTGAAAAACAAAAATTGTTAAAAGAATAGTAAAATATAAAGCTATGTAAATCAGTCAACAAAATGGTGAATAACTTGTTGCATATTCACATTGTTGGTCAGAACTTAAATTTTTCAAAATGATAATTAGTCAACAATCGAGAAAGTTTCTGATGAGGTGAAATATAGAGCAATGAGTCTAGAAGACAATTTAAAATGGGTAAATAAACAAAATTATAAAAATAAATTTAGCACATGAAGTATTCTATTTTTTAAGATCAAATGCTTGGCATATAATATAAACTTGCTTGACTAGTTTATACTTTTACAAGTAAGAAATAATATTACCTAACATGTATACAATCAAAATTTAAAGAGTAATAAGATTATTTGAATCCTTATGAGTCTTATTTCTCCTATTATTTTTTTACTATACAAGTTTAAAATTAACTAATATAATAATTTTATATTTGTATCATCTTAAACTCATAACAGTAATTTTGAGTTCCATTAATAAATTGTAGAAACATAAAAAGAACTTAAAGCTGTCAAGTGAATTTTTCCTTAAGGAAGATCATGACGTAATATTAATTTTTAATACATAAGAACCACAAAAAAGTATTTGAAATTTTAAGCATAAGAACTTGTAAAAAAATTAGGAACTCTCTTCTTTTTTAAAGCATGGAGCAAAGCATCCAATATTTTAACTTTTTTGTCTATAAAACATTATCTTTCACTAGCATCCAATTATTTATAAAACAATATAAATAATTTTTTTGTCAAACATGGAATCTATTAGGACCCCATTGGTATCAAATACTTGAGAGAAAAAGTTATATTTTATATCAAATATCAATAAAATAAAATATTATTATATTACAAAGAAACTATTCCACCTCCCCAATGTCACTATTACAGGAACTGGGATAGAAATTGGCTTACAATCTTGCATGTTGAAGCCAAATCTTCCTGTTATTTCTGTCTCGGTAAATTTGCATCCCTAGAATCTTGTTTGCTGGTACCAAGTTCTTAATTTCAAACTCCGTAGCCAACTGTGCCTTTAATTCTTGGATTTGATCTTTGTTGGGGTCTGCGACCAACATATCGTCCACATACAACAGCAAAATGATAAAATCATTATCCTCAAATCTCTTGTAATAAGCACAATGGTCTGAAATGAGTCTGTTGTATCCAAGGCTCATGATGAAGGAATCAAATCTCTTATACCAACACATCGGCGCCTGTTTGAGACCGTATAGAGATTTGTTCAATATGCAAACCAAGTTCTCCTTGCTTGTTTCAGCAAAACCTTCTGGTTGGAGCATATAAATCTCTTCTTCAAGTTCTCTATGAAAAAAATGCAGTTTTCACATCTAACTGTTTTAGATGTAGGTCAAATGTAGCACACATTGCCAAGACTACTCTGATTGTCTTGAGTCAAACTATCAGAGAAAATATCTCATTAAAGTCAATACCTTCTTTCTGAGCATATCCCTTTACCACCAATCTTGCACGATACCGCTCCACTTGATTATTGCCATCACGTTTCATCTTGTAGACCCATTTGTTTCCAATGGCTTTTCTTCCATGTGGTAGTGACACAAGTTTCCATGTCTTGTTCTTGTGTAGAGCTTCAATTTCTTCCTGCATTGCTGCCATCCACAAAGTAACATCTAAGCTGTTTAAAGCTTCATAGAAAGTTAATGGCTCTCAATCCTCTATTAAAAGATAATATGTAACATTGATCTCTGTAATGTACTCTAAGTGCCAAGTTGGTGTTCGTCTCTCATGAGTTGACCGACGAACTTCTAGAGCTTCAGACCCGACTGGTTCTTGTTCCTCGTGCTTTGGTGCTGCTTCAGAAGACTCTGAATCTTCCTGATTATTTTCTACATATACCGGTGTAGTCTCTAACTTTTCTTTTACAATACTATCATCCCATATTTCTTTTACAATTGATCTTTTATAAAGATAACATCTCTTCTGATGACAATCTTGTGGGCAGTGGGATCCCATAGACGATACCCCTTTACACCATCAGCATACCTCAAAAAGATACACCTCCTAGATTTTGGATCAAGCTTTGTTCTTTCTTGGGTATTATACATTACATACACAGGACATCCAAATGTATGTAAATGAGAGTAATCAGCTGGCTTACCTGTCAACATCTCTATTGGCGTCTTCAACTCAATAGTTATTGATGGAGACCGATTTACCATATAACAGGCAGTTTTGGCAACTTCAGCCCAAAATGAGTTAGGTAGACCAGCAGTCCTCAGCATAACTCTTATCCTCTCTATAAGAGTTTTGTTCATCCGCTCCGCCACTCCATTTTGTTGAGGAGTGTATGCTATTGTAAACTGCCTCAGAATACCTTCTTGCTTACAGTATGCAAGAAATGCACCGTCCGTATACTCTAAACCATTATTTGTTCTTAAGCACTTGATCCTTTTTCTGAATTCAAGTTCAACCCTCCACATCTGAATTTTTCTTAATTGTATACACCCAACATCTCCTGAAGTAATCATCAATAAAGGTAACGAAGTACTTTGCACCTCCTTGGGATAAATCCAGTGATTCCCAAACATCATAATGAACTAAGTCTATAATGCATTTACTTCTAGCATTAGATTTGCTAAACTTCAATCTATGCTACTTACTTGTAACACAATGCTCGCAAAATGGTAAACTTACTGATTTGAGTCTCGGAAGTAGCTTTCACACAAAGAGAATCTTCAAACCTTGTTCTGACATGTGGCCAAGTCTGAGATGCCACATCATCGCTGACTCTTCTCTATTTTATATGACACATGCATCAGCTTCATGTAGTGTTTCTCCTTGAATCATGAATAGATTCGCACCGATCTTTTATGCCTTCATTAATACAAGCGCTCCTCTGACAATTTTTATCATCCCATTTTCAATATGGGTTTTGCACCCAAAACTATCTATTTGTCCCAAAGACAATAGATTTTTCTTTAAGCCTTTAACATATCGTACCTTCTGAATTGTACGAACTGTACCATCATACATTTTTATTTTGACAGTATCAATAGCAGTGATCTCCAAGGCATGGTCATCACCCATGTACATAGATCCTCTTAAGATAGGTTCATATGTGTGGAACCATTCTCTCCGAGCGGTCATGTGCCATGTTGCTATTGAGTCTATAAGCCAGACGTTAGCTAACCACTTCCTGCCAACGCAATTAGATGTCTAAATACTGACTACCTACTGGGACTCGGGCTGGAAATGGGTAAATATAGCCCAAAGAATTATGGTCCTACACCGAGAAGCTATTTGTAAGGGACTCTCTCAGTCTCAAGTTAAGTTGATTTGGGGTTGTGCTCAAAAACTGCTGTCCCATCCCTCATTACTGATGCTTATTTTGTGCTTGTCTTTTTTCTATTCACTTTTTTTATTTTTTAATATTGCTCTGCATGCAAGTCTTTGGTCGCGGGGCTAGGGGTCCCAAGCATCCAGTTGACAGCGAGGTTTCTACCTTGATTATCCGCACTTAGAGAATTTCACCATCATCCGAAGTACTAACCACACAACCCTGAGCATTTGATGACTCAGGTGCTTTACCCTCTCTACTCTTCTAATTGCTCCAGCACTCTTTCTTCACATGCCATTTCTTGCCACAATTATAGCATTTCATATTCTTCCTACTTCTGGACTTTGATCTACTATGATTGTGACTCCCACTAGGGCCACGTTCCATTGATCTCTCTTTCATTTAAGATGGAGGCTGCAACATCATCGAAAACTAGACTGTTCGTCGGGTTTTTATTCGTCAGATTGATGATGAGTTGATCATACGAATCTGGTAGACTTTGAAGTAAAAGCTCTGCACGTTTATTTTCCTCTATTTTGTGACCTAACGTTGTGAGTTACGAAAATAAAGTCTTTAATGTGTTGATATGGTTGGTCACTGACGTAGATTCCGTCATGCGAAGAGTATAAAGTCTCCTCTTTAAAAAGATCTTGTTGTGCAGCGACTTAGCCTCGTACAATTTTGTGAGAGTATCGCATATTTCCTTCGCTATCTTTTTCTCTGCCACACTGGATAGCTCCTCGTCTGTAAGTGCTAAATGTAGATCAGTAATTGCATTGCCATCTATCTTGTTCCACTTGGCATCATCAGTTATCTCTATGGGTCTTTCTTCAATTGCTGCCTAGCAATTATTTTTCTCAAAATAGCTTTCATCTTCATTTTCCACAACGAGAAATTATTCCCATTGAACAGTAACTATACATGTGAACAGTGCCCGATTCTAAAAAATGCAACCAAAGGCTCTGATACCACTATTAACAATGTTATGGGTAAAGTTGAACCACAGCTAAAATGAAATTGGACAAAAAATGAAAAAAAAGCACACACAAGGACACCAGAAATTACGTGGTTCGGCTTATAGTCGACATCCACGGGCGATAATAGAAGGAAAATATTTTACTAATGATATGAGGATTACAAGTATTGTAATATTTTGGCTCACTTCCTAGAGTCCCAATACACCAAATGTCTCAAAAAACTCTTTCTATCTTTCAAAACAAAGAAGAGAACTTTTTATGAAAAATGAGATATCAAATGAGGACGTGCATTCCTAGGGATGGCTGAAAAATTCGGAACCGGATCCTAATTTTTAGAATCCGTGCGGATCCGGATCCGGATGCACTTGCATCCGGAAATGCGGATATCCGGATCCGCATTTTTTATTTAATTATTAATTTAATTAAATTTCAATATAAAATATATATATAAGCTAAAAAGTCTAAAAGTGTGAACTTATGATATTATTGTATGTTATGCATGTTGAATTGTTATTATTTGAATTATTAATTATTGAATTATAAATTTATAATTTGATTTTATTTGATATTACTAAGTAAATTGTGAATTTATATTATTTTTTATGTTTAATTTATATTGTGATATCTTTAATTATGGATTATGATGTAAGATGTTATTGTATGTTATTCATGTTGAATTGTTAATTATTGAGTTATGAATTTATGATTAGATTTTATTTGGCATTATTAGATAAATTGTTGAATTTATGTTATTTTTTTGTTTAATTTATATTGTGATAATTTTAATTGTGAATTTATGATGTTATTGTATGTTCTTCATGTTAAATTATTAACTATAAATTTATGATTGTATTTTATTTAATATCATTATATAAAATTTTAAAATTTTAAATTATTAAAATTTAATATTTGCGGATCTGGATATCCAGGATATCCGCTCGCAATCTGTGCGGATATTACCCGCATCCGGGCAGATATGACACACATTCGGATCCGTATATATTTTTCCGAATCCGGATGCAGATCTGAATGTGAAATTATTATTGCGGATCCGGATCCAGATACGAATTTTGCCATCTCTATGCATTCCTCTATTTTGTAGCTAAAATCATAAATAAAATAATTATTTTTTTTCTTTTCATTTTATCAAATGTATCGGCTTCTTCTTCCTTGTCAAACTATGATACCTTCTTCTTCAACAATCTTCTAGATTATTTGCTTCTAGATGGGTTGGCTTCTAGATGCACCAATATCTGATCAGTCTTGGTTTTGTCCCCAGCGCATTCAATAAATGCACCCTTGATGATCACTATCCATTGCTGAGAAAAATTAATAATAATAAGCCATAAATTAACCAAAAGCAAGCAGAACCTACCAAGAAACAAATGGATTCTTCAACAAAGACTCAACACAAACACAAACACAATGAAGAAGAAACGTATTCATTTGCCATGCAACTAGCAACGAGCATAGTATTACCTGCGTCTATGCAAGCGGCAGCAGAACTTGGAGTCTTTGAGATTATAGCCAAAGCAGGTCCAGGTGCTAAACTCTCTGTAGCAGAAATTGCAGCACAGATGCTAGCCGAAACCCCAATGCGGGGTGATGCTTGATCGGATCCTTCGGTTACTTGTGACCCACCGTGTGCTTCGTTGCTCTCTTTCATCAGCTGGTGATGATCAGAGGCTGTACAGTCTTGCACCTGTGGCCAAATACTTTGTGGCTAATCAAGATGGTGTTTCATTCAGTCCCCTTAGGGGCATGACAATAGATTCGTCGATGACTAGTGCTAATCAATAATAATATTTTGCAGTTGATACTTCATAATTGGGGCGATGAGCGGTGCTTGAGTTTGTTGAAGAATTGCTACGAGGCTATTCCAGAAAATGGAAAGATAATTATTATTGAAAGCTTGCCAATGGTAATTCCTGAGGCTACACCAACCGCCAAAACAACCTCCATGGTAGATATAATTATGTTAATGCAATTTTCAGAAGGAAAGGAACGAACCAAACAAGAATTTATGGCATTAGCAACTGAAGCTGGATTTAAGGGTGTCAATTATGAATGTTTTGTTTGTAACTTTTGCATCATCGAGTTCATCAAGTGATTAAATTACATGCTTGCTTGCCTAATTATGGTATGTATTATTAGTTATAATCCTTGAACAAAAAATAATATTGGGCAGTACGACCATACTGTATTACCTACGCACTGTTGTAATAAAATTATGTTAAATGTGTTACATTTTGTTTTTCATGTATGGGAGAGTTACACTTTAGACTCTTAAATTTTATTTTTATTACTTTAGTGTAGATTATTAATGTATATTTTATCCATGATGTTAGAACATCAATTGAAAAAAAATACATTGTTAAAGGATAAAAGTGATTCTTAATTTTCACATACAAATTGGTCTTTCGAAAACCAATTAAAGCGACCTAATTTATCTATCAAAATGTAAGTTATATACTTTAACATTGTTTCATTTTATCAAACATTATGACACTTTAAAAATCTATCTATATGCCACCAAATGAGTGTATAATGGAATGCACTTTTTTCTCACATATATATATGAAAATCTGTCATTATAGACAAGTACTTATTATAGCTGACAATATCTGTTATTTTTTAATTTTGATGATGAATTCTTAGAGGTTTAATTTGGTCCAGTCGATAGTTTTACCTTATTAGCTGAAATTGGACTTCGTATCTTGTCCATTGGTGAATTTCACCTATTTGAATGGATTTAAGATCATTATTATATATAAAAAAGGGACATTAATTAATAACTTGGGTTCCCTAGATGAGTCCCAAGTGCAATTAAACTTTATTTACCAAGTGCAATTAAACTTTTTTACTTATATTAAATTATTATTAAACAAGTATCGTACGTATGTATATGATATTTGAAAGCATATTTTAGAGTGCGAATAGGTCCAATCATCTATAAAACTTGAAGTTTTTAAGTTACTGTTAAGAATAATTAATTAATTAATTAAACTAATTAATATTATTCTTTCTTCGATACGAAGAGAGATTATTGTTACACGCTTTATTTAAAGTTCATTTAATTGAATTTAAATAAATAAATTGATTATAATTCTTTCTTAAAGATTTTGCCAATAGGAAACATTTAATTAATATATAAAGAAAGAAGAAAATAAAATAAAACAAGTTTGACAAAAAATAAAATATTGAGATTAATTTTTGTTTCCCAGTTCGGAGCTATAGTATACAATAGCAAAACCATAACCATACGCCGGGGTAGGTGATGCATCACAAGTAGGGGTAGATACAGCCCCATGCCTCGTAGCATGCCTTCTTGTTCATTCCGTTTATTTAGTAGATTATTTCGTTGATTCAATTCAGCAGTAGATTCTACAGTTAGTGAGGTTTATGAAAAGGATACATACTCAGCTCCAGGCACATCCATTGCAGCTTGGCTCATTGACCGTCTCAGTTATGTAGTTGGTGAGATTAGTTCATCAGTCAAGCCAATCCAGTTGCATGAGTAGATCCATATTGAGTTAGAGTAGAGCATATAGTAGTTTCCCAATTCCAACTAAAATTTTATCCAACAGATTGTGTATTGATCTTGAAATAAATATATTAGCTTGGGCATCTAATTTTAGAGCTAATTTTTTTGTCTAAGTTATGCCCATGAACTACAATATATAAATGGTTGGACAAGCACACAATAGTATAACTTTCTTTGTGTAATTACATTTGAATTGCTAAATGCATGTGATTGAATTTAGTAATATAATAAAAAATGTCTTGAAATCATGAACTGGATAATCTTTTACTTCATGCTTATCCAATCCTGTCATGAAAAACCTATGAAAATTAATTAATTGGCAATTGGACGAAGCATTTTGAACAACGAAAAAGTTAGAATCTTCTTAAAAATTTTGGGTTTTAACAATTTGCACAGCTTAATGTTTTACAATAATTTGTTATTTTTAGTGTAAAAATTTTCATAACAAAATTCATTCTAGCTACAATATCATTACTTTTTAAAAAGAAAACTTAAAATGTCAAGAGAATGACGAGATATTACATATAAAAAATTTGATTATGTAGAAGGGCGGAGCTCACTTGATCAACTCTCTTATTTATAAACTATAAAACATACATGCATATTTAAAATTTAGAATATGGAGTTGCCAAAGAAATAAGAGGAGATTTCTTACGTTTACTAGATCCAGTTGATTGAGTCATGTCCACAGCTTCCTCTCTTTCTCCTCCACAAGGCAGTGACCAATAAAATTTGTTTTAAAGACTTGCCAATGCAAGCTCATTTTCTTTCATCATAAACTCTATGCCAGGGCAAATTCTTCTACCATCTCCGAACGGAATGAAATGATGATCATTGCTAGGAATTATTGAAGAATTTACTAAGAACCCCTTAGGCCAAAATTCTTCAGCTTGGTCTTTGGCGATTGCCCCATAATTAATGTACACTTGCATTCCCTCAGGAATATCATAGCCATTTATTTTAACAACCTAAGTCGATTGCCGAGAAAGTAGTATTGGGATTGGTGGATGAATGCGAAGAGTCTCTTTAAACCTAGCTTTTAAGTAATCTAATTTATCCAAATCATCCTCTGTTACATTTGATTTATCGACCAACAATTTCTAATTTCATTTTGCACTTCCTTCATAATCTTTGGGTGCCTTAAGATCTGTCATTGTCCATTCTAGAAGAGTGTATACTATGTATGTACCATCCCTAAACGTATTCTACACAAATTGTATTTGTTTATCAAGATCATTAATAATGCAAGAGTATTAGTTCATATGCCAAATAAGTCGAAATACATATTTTCTGCACCAATTTTTTTTTTTTTTGGGACAAATGTGCACCTAATTTATATGCCAGAAATGATAAACATACCGAGATTCAAAGAGACCGAGAAGACCCAAATGGTAGTGTTTTGCAATTTTAATAAATCTCATGCGTGTTTCACGTGATAAACAGAAAAAAATAAAATTAAAAATAAAATCCCTTTTACCCAACTCACTCTAAAACGACCCATCAACACCACTCTAGCTCCTTCACTTGTCTTCGCCATCTAAGTATGTTTTATTTTTTAATTTATTTTTTTCAGTTTTGGTATTTGATTTGCTCGGTGATGGGTTTGTTTTATATGATGATGGGTTTTTTTTTTTTTATGGCATTTGGGTCTAGATTTTCCATGAAAATTTATATTTAATGATATGCTCCATTTCGTATGACTGCATGGAGTGTTAAAAATTATACACTGGTTTCATTTTCTATGGTGATGGTTTTCATTTAATGGCATTTGGTCTTGAGCTTTCATGGAAATTTTAAATTGATGATGGGTTTCATTTTGTTTAAGTGTTAGGAGTGTTGGAAAATGTATATTATATATTTTAGATTGTTGAGGTTCATAGCGAGTAAAAGCTAAGGTTTTGTTTTCTTTATATTGAATTATATTCTAACCGAGTATATGATTGCCTGATTGGGGATAGTTTTATATTTGTCAGTTCCAGTATTCTTTAATCACATTGTCATCTAGCACATGTGAACTTCGAAGCTCACTGGGAATATGTGAAGAATGCGATGATCATAAGGAGTGGTTAGATGTTAAAGCTTTGAATCCGTAGAAAGTTAGCATTATAGATTGAAAGTTTATTCGTTAAATTTCAGTTATTTCATAAGGAACTTGAACGGATGCAACAATGTGAAGCACGAAGGTGATTGTTCGAAGATGAACTAGGAATGAGGTAGACAATAAGAAGAAATGACTTCATTAAATTATTGTAGAGGTTATTGTATTATATTTTCTATTTAAGTGTTATTTTTAGTTGTTTAAATTCAAATTTATGTGCTAGACAAAGATCTGTTCTGATCAACCTAGCAACAGTACTTAACTGTAACATATGTCTCAGTGAATGTAGTTGATCTTTATATGGTTTCTTTCTGTTCTTGATCCTGCATTATTAAAAGAGCATGTCAAATATGTCTCAGTTATTCGTTTGAGCTTGAGAAGGAAACTAATATATTATAGGCACTTCATTAATGTTTGGGTAATATCGGGCAGGTCTCCTCGAGGCCCTTCCAGCTCGAATAAGATACCCCGAGGACAGCCTAACCCGAGCAACCCTTCTTGTCAAAACTGGTCAAGGTCGAAACCGAGCACATCTTCCTGCTCGCAGGATGTAGGTCCCCGAGCACAACTGGGTTGCGCCAGTCATGGGACGAAGAGAATGTAAGACCCGGTCCGTTTTCTCAGAATCCTGGCACACCTTTTAATGTCTGACCAGGGTCCCACATGGTATGGTGGTGATCATCATTGCTGGTGGCAGCACATGCCTCAAGGTGTCATCATTCTCGGCGCACTTGCCCGACATGGTGATCCGCCACGTGAATCGGGTTAAGGGGACAGCCGCTCATCCCTAGGGAATATTCCGCCAATCCCGGCTGTCAGAGGGACCCAAATACCACTAACGTGGGAGTGGACAGCCTAGAAATGGAAAGAGCGGGAAAAATGGAGTATAAAAGGAAACAAAGGGGAACGTTACAAGGGTTGGATTTTTTGATTCAGAAAGGGTTGGCAATTCTAATTCGCAAAGGTTCTGAAAAGAGACACAGGTTCTTCCTATTCTGATTCCTCTTATCTGAATTTTCCGAAAACACCATATTCATTCAAAAAGGAGGGGCGAAAGAATACCCCTTTCATCTTTCCGGTCTCCTTCACTAAGGGAGATACCAAAAAGAACAACCCGATTACTGACTTGAGCGTCGGAGGGTTTTCGCCGGAACACGCCCAATGACCCCGACCTGCTTTACGTGAGTGCAGTCCGGAGATCTCCGTTCTGAAGAAGACAGCTGAACAGGACGAAGAAGGTAATCCTGCTCGAGATCGAGCTTATCGCGAGCAGAAGGATCGAGGCACTCTTTGAAGCCGCGAGCAGAAGGTTCAGACAGTCCTGCTCGAGCTGTTTGGAGGCACTGTTTGAAGGTTCGAGGCATTGTTGAAGGCACGCGGGAAAAACTACATCAACAATTAACATTTTTTTTCATTATCTTTCATTTTCTTAATCGCATTGGAAAATTTCTTTGAAAAGACAACAAGTTATTTGAAAATTTTCAGGCTATATATATTTTAAACACTACTTTTGCACTAATATACATGCGAGATAAACACCACTTTTGCGATGAATGAAGCCAACAAAATCTATATTACAATTTAAGCTCATCGAGCATCATACCCACAAAAAAACTATAGTATTTGAAATGTCATCAAAAGCACATCACATTACTTTTACAGCATCTGTATTTTAAAAAAATTCCATAATATACCAACACATATACACCACTTTTGCATCAACAAGAAGCAACAAAATCCAGATTACAATAATAAAAAATAAAAAATCAAGACTTTGGCTTTTCTATTACTTCTCTCTCAGTGGAATTTGCCAATATCTTCTTCTAAGTTGTTGTCAACCTCATCAAGTTCTTCAACTTCGTGGTCTTCTTCCAAAACTTCCCATTTCTACACAATAAATATAATCCATATTAAATGTAAATAAATCAAAATTGACATAGTAATTAACAAACAATGCTACCTACTAAAATCAAATGCCCATTAAATAAACAAGACCCAAATGTACAATTTCTATTGAAAAACAAGACCCAAACCAAATTTACTTGAGCGAAGTAGACCATTTGAGAGCATATAGAACCAAATGAACGATCACACATGCTAAAATTAAATACCAAAACATAAAATAAAAATAAAATTGGAACTAGAAGAGTAAATAGCAAAAAATTGAAAAAAATTGATTTGCATTGAGACCTGGGGGTAATTGTTGGATTAGATTTATAATCGACCTAATTAAAAGCCGAATGGAATTTTTTCTCATGATCAAGCCCAAGAAAAATATGATTTACCCCTTTTTTTGGGGAAAAAATGATTTGCTTAATTATCTCCATATTACTAAATAAAAATACTAAATGGCGATAATGTTGAGGGAAAGATGAGAGAAACAGAAGAGAAAAAGTGGGCAAAATATCATCTTTTTCTCGACATTCTTGCCGTTTAGCAGCACTTATTACTAAAAGTAAATTACATAGATACTAGTACTTTTTAAGCCCTTTAACAACATGATTTAGACATTCATTTGAATTTTTTAATTATGTTTTTTGTCTAAAAAATATATCTTTAAGACTGTTCTATGTCAAAGTTGGAAAAGGGCACTGCCCTTCTAGATGGGCGGTGCCTAATTCTCTCAATTCAACACGGCACTGCGTGCCGTGTTGAGAAAAAATATATATATAATATATATAATATAATAATAATAAATAAATAATGCATAGTAGCCAAAATGTGGCTATAAATTGAGTGCCCCTTTCATCATTTCAATCATCCCAAAAAATTTATTTCCTCTTGTATTAGAGAGAATTTTGAGAGTTATTGGGTGTAATTGGGGTATTGGGAAGTGAGAGTAATTTTCTCCTAGTTATAGAGAGAAGTTATTATTTTTCCAGTATAATAAAATTATTTTTTTCTGTCTTTGCCCGTGGATGTAGGTTATAAGCCGAACCACGTAATTTCTGGTGTTCAGATTTGTGCTTCCTCTTTATTTTTCTTTCAATCTCATTTAGCTGTGTTTCTGTTTCACCCATAAATCTCCTAACAGTGGTATCAGAGCATTGGTTGCATTTTTTGGAATCCGGATTACTGTTCACATATACGATTACTATCCACGTATATAGTAACTATTCACATATACAGTACTGTTCACGTGAAACAGTGAGAGCCGATCCTAACTAAGTTAGTTCATGGTGAAAGCATGGAGGCAAAATATGAGATTGAGAAGTTCAATGGGTACAATTTCTCGTTGTGGAAAATGAAGATGAAAGCTATTCTGAGGAAAAACAATTGCTTGGCAGCAATTGGAGAAAGACCCATAGAGGTAACTGATAATGCTAAGTGGAACAAGATAGACGGTAATGCAATTGCTTATCTACACTTAGCACTTGCAGATGAGGTGTTATCTAGTGTGGCAGAGAAAAAGACAGCGAAGGAAATATGGGATACTCTCACAAAATTGTACGAGGCTAAGTCGCTGCACAACAAGATCTTTTTGAAGAGGAGACTCTATACTCTTCGCATGGTGGAATCTACATCAGTAACCGACCATATCAACACCTTGAAGACTCTATTTTCACAACTCACAACATTGGGTCACAAAATAGAGGAAAATGAACGTGCGGAGCTTCTACTTCAAAGCCTACCAGATTCGTATGATCAACTCATCATTAATCTGACGAACAACAACCCGACGGACAGTCTAGATTTCGATGATGTTGCAGCCTCCATCTTAAATGAGGAAAGCAGACGCAAGACCAAGGAAGATAGACATGAAAGTTCGCAGCAAGCAGAAGCACTATTGGTGACGAGAGGGGATCAGCGAGCGTGGCCCCGGTGGGAGTTACAATCATGGTAGATCAAAATCTAGAAGTAAGAAAAATGTGAAATTCTACAATTGTGGCAAGAAAGGGCATGTGAAGAAAGAGTGTCGGAGCAATCAGAAGAGTAGAGAGAATAAAGTACTGAGTCATCAAATGCTCGGGGTTGTGTGGCTAGTACTTCGGATGATGGCGAAATTCTCTATAGCAAGGCGATGACTATTACGGAAGGCGAGCGGTTAGGCGACGTCCGCTTATAGACTCGGGAGCAACATGGCACATGACCTCTCGGAGAGAATGGTTCCACATATAGAACCAATCTCGGGAGGATCCGTGACATGGGCGATGACCATGCCTGGAGATCGCTGGTATTGGTGCTGTCAAAATAAAAATGTATGATGGTACAATTCACACAATTCAGGAGGTACGATATGTCAAAGGCCTGAAGAAAAATCTATTGTCTTTGGGACAAATAGATAGTCTTGGGTGCAAAGTTCATATTGAAAATGGGATGATAAAAATTGTCAGAGGAGCGCTTGTGTTAATGAAGGCAGAAAAGATCGGTCTGAATCTTTTCATGCTTCGAGGAGAAACATCTGCAGAAGGCGATGTGTGTCGCGTCAAATGGAGAAGAGTCAACGATGATGTGGCATCTCAGACTTGGCCACATGTCAGAACAAGGTTTGAAGATTCTCTCTCAGCGACAGCTGCTTCCGGAACTCAAATCGGTAAGTCTACCATTTTGCGAGCATTGTGTTACAAGTAAGCAGCATAGATTGAAATTTAGCAGATCTCATGCTATAAGTAAATGCATTCTCGTTTTAGTTCATTCTGATATTTGGGAATCACCAGATTTATCCCAAGGAGGTGCAAAGTACTTTGTTACTTTTATTGATGATTACTCCAGGAGATGTTGGGTGTATCCAATCAAGAAAAAGTCATATGTGTTCCAATATTCAAGGAATTCAAAGCGCGGGTTGAACTTGAATCCGGAAAAAGGATCAAGTGCTTAAGAACAGATAATGGTGGAGAGTATACAGATGGTGCATTTCTTGCATACTGTAAGCAAGAAGGTATTCATAGACAATTTATAGCGGCATACACTCCTCAACAAAATGGAGTGGCGGAATGGATGAACAGAACTCTTACAGAGAGGATAAGAGCTATGTTAAGGACTGCTAGTCTACCTAACTCTTTTTGGGCTGAAGCAGCCAAAACTGCCTGTTATGTGATAAATTGGTCTCCATCAACAGCCATTGAGTTGAAAACGCCAATGGAGATGTGGACAGGTAAGCAGCTGATTACTCTCATTTACATACATTTGGAAGTCCTATACATATAATGTATAATGCCTAAGAAAGAACAAAGCTAGATCCAAAATCTAGGAGGTGTATCTTTTTGGGGTATGCTGATGGTGTAAAGGGGTATCGTTTGTGGGATCCCACTGCCCACAAGATTATCATCAGCAGAGATGTTGTCTTTGTAGAAGATCAACTGCAAAAGAAAGATGAGGATGATAGTACTGTGAAAGAAAACTCAGAGACTACACCAGTATATGTAGAAAATAGTCAGGAAGATTGAGAGTCTTCTGAAGCAGCACCAGAGCACGAGGAACAAGAACCAGTCGAGTCTGAGGCTCTAGAAGTTCGTCGGTCAACTCGAGAGAGACGACTACCAACTTGGCACTCAGAGTATGTTACAGAGATCAATGTTGCATATTGTCTTTTAACAGAGGATGGAGAGCCATCAACTTTCCATGAAGCTTTAAACAGCTCAGATGTTACTTTGTGGATGGCAGCAATGCAGGAAGAAATTGAAGCTCTACACAAAAGCAAGACATGGGATCTTGTGCCATTGTCACATGGAAGAAAAGCCATTGGAAACAAATAGGTCTACAAGATCAAACATAATGGCAATAATCATGTGGAGCGGTATCGTGCAAGATTGGTGGTAAAGGATATGCTCAGAAAGAAGGTATTGATTTCAATGAGATATTTTCTCCAGTAGTTAGACTCACAACAGTCAGAGTAGTCTTGGCAATGTGTGCTACATTCGACCTACATCTAGAACAGTTAGATGTGAAAATTGCATTTCTTCATGGAGAACTTGAAGAAGAAATTTATATGCTCCAACTAGAAGGTTTTGCTAAAACAGGCAAGGAGAACTTGGTTTATAGATTGAACAAATCTCTATATTGTCTCAAACAGGCGCCGAGATGTTGGTATAAGAGATTTGATTCCTTCATCATGAGCCTTGGATACAACGGACTCAGTTCAGACCATTATGCTTATTACAAGAGATTTGAAGATAATGATTTTATCATTTTGCTGTTGTATGTGGACGACATGTTGGTCGCAAGCCCCAACAAAGATCAAGTCCAAGAATTAAAGGCACAGTTGGCTAGGGAGTTTGAAATGAAGGACTTGGGACCAGCAAACAAGATTCTAGGGATGCAAATTCACCGAGACAGAAATAACAGGAAGATTTGGCTTTCACAGAAGAATTACTTCAAGAAAATATTGCGACGCTTCAACATGGAAGATTGTAAGCCAATTTCTACCCCACTTCCTGTTAATTTCAAGTTATCCTCAAGTATGTGTCCTAGCAATGAAACAGAGAGGAAGGAGATGTCTCGAGTACCATATGCATTAGCAGTGGGAAGTTTGATGTTCGCTATGATCTGTACAAGACCAGACATTGCACAAGCAGTGGGAGCAGTTAGTCGATACATGACGAATCCTAGTGGAGAACATTGGCAAACAGTGAAGAGGATTCTAAGATACATCAAGGGAACCTCAGATGTTGCATTATGTTATGGAGGGTGGGAATTTACTGTAAGAGGCTACGCGGATTCAGATTTCGCAGGTGACCTTGATAAAAGAAAATCCACCACTGGCTATGTGTTTACACTTGTAGGAGGAGCTGTAAGCTGAGTTTCAAAACTGCAGACTGTTGTGGCTTTATCTACGACAGAGGCAGAATACATGGCAGCTACACAAGCATGTAAGGAAGCTATTTGGATACAAAGGTTACTTAAGGAGCTCAAGCACAAACAAGAGAAAATTCCTGTGTTTTGTGACAGTCAGAGTGCTTTGCATATTGCAAAGAATCCAGCTTTTCATTCCAGGACAAAACATATAGGGGTTCAATATCACTTCGTTCGAGAAGTAGTGGAAGATGGAAGTGTAAATTTACAGAAAATCCATACCAAGGAGAACCTAGCAGATGTTATGACGAAGTCAATCATTACTGACAAGTTTATATGGAGTAGATCCTCTTATGGCCTAGCAGAAACGTAAGCAACATGTCAATGGCAAAGCAGAAAGGATGGTGTGGAGATTGATTGGTTCTCAATCAAATCTCCAAGTGGGAGAATGTCAAAGTTGGAAAAGGGCACCGCCCTTCAGATGGGCGGTGCCCAATTCTCTCAATTCAACACGCGATGCAGCTGCGTGTTGAGAAAAAAAATATATATATATATAATAAAATAATAATAAATAAATAATGCATAGTAGCCAAAATGTGGCTATAAATTGACCGCCCCTTTCTTCATTTCAATCATCCCAAAAAATTTATTTCCTCTTGTATTAGAGAGAATTTTGAGAGTTATTGGGTGTAATTGGGGTATTGGGAAGTGAGAGTAGTTTTCTCTTAGTTATAGAGAGAAGTTATTATTTTTTCAGTATAATAAAATTATTTCCTTCTGTCTTTGTCCGTGGATGTAGGCTATAAGTCGAACCACGTAATTTCTGGTGTTCAGATTTGTGCTTCCTCTTTATTTTTCTTTCAATCTCATTTAGCTGTGTTTCTGTTTCACCCATAAATCTCCTAACATTCTACACATGAAAAAATTGTTAGAAGAATAAAAAAGAAGAAGCGGATGAATGATTGGTAAATATGAAAAGATGATTCTTTGAAAAAATCTTTTCGCAGTTAATAAAACTAATGTTGGGAAAATGACAGTGAAAAAGCTGTGTATTTATATTGGACCACAAAACGTTTGGAGACAATAAGGTTAAAGTATCATGTGGTCTCCTCTTCTGAGTTTCTCCCTAACAAATCAAAGGCGAGTAATTAGCATTTATCAATTCAAACATTATTAATAAACGTGGCATAAAAGAAGATCTCATTAATAATTCATCATAGTTTTTATTGTTTGTTCACAATTATATATATCTAGTGGCTTAACCGAGTGATTTTTAATTAGCTAGATTTCTTTAGCCAGTCACCAAAGTTCACAATTATATTATTATTTAGGTTCCTCCAATAGCAGTGCCACGTTTAAAAATTTTTAAATTCGTTTTGATAATTTTAACTTGATTGACCGTAAAAGTCCCTATTAAATTTTAAAAATAATTAAAATATCACATATATGCTTTTTCAATACCTTAAAAACCAAGCTGAGGACTATTATAAATGTATTAAATTAAATATTTTAGTAAATATTTTTATATTTGTTATTTGTTGATTATTTTTTCAATTATATTACTGTTTGAAATTAACCGTAACTAAATTGAATTCTTGGTACTGCCACTGTGTTCATCCTTCTTAACAATAAACTTGACTCTAATGCATTAAACGATAAGACAAATTAGATTTCAGGTTTTTCTTATATTTTTGTTTCCCTATTTTATTAAAATAATATGATGTGGTAGATAACACTCACAAACCAAAGAGCAGTAGAATTTCGCCACGTGTGAATCATGATTGGAAACTCACGTTCTACATATATATATATATATATATATATATATATTATTTCAAAGCTTGATTTTGTAACTGCCGGTGAATCTTTGTAATATTGTAACAGGCACCCCCACTAATCCTAGTACAACATTAGTTGAAATTATAATAATATGCGCCATTGTTGAATAAATTATATTAATTTGTAACTTTCCGTCACAGCCTTTAAAAACCTGGATTTGCAACAGACTCAAATCAACAGAAAGCTAGCTAAAATATAATGGAACTCCTCCTCCTCCTTTCCACACTCCTCGTTCTCGCTGCCACTTCTTTTATCTCTTCATCAAACCCAGCAGACAAAATGGTTGTGAAAAGCTTCCTCTCCCACCGGGTCATGCAAGCTGGCCGTTCAAGTATTTCGAAACTTTAGATTATCTCAAAAAGGCCAAAAGGGACACCATTCATGATTTCATTGCTGAGAGAGTACACAAATGCAAACGCAGTAAGTGTTTCAAGACGTATCACATTGGTCAAAAAATGGTGTTTCTAACAAGCGCCGAGGGCAACAAATTCTTGTTTTCCAATGACTACAAGCTTGTTAGATCCTGGTGGCCGGTGACTTTCCTTAAAGTCTTTGAAAACGCCGGCGAGGAGATCACCGTTCAGGAAGTCATCAGGTGTCGTAAGCAATTCCTCTCATTCTTCAATGAGCCTGATGCTCTTGCAAGACACGTGGCGATTACCTATCAGGTTGTGCAAGATCACTTCAAGTGTTACTAGGATGGTTCCAACCAAGTTGGAGTGTACCCTCTTGCAAGAAAATTAACATTTGATGTGTCCTGTCGACTGCTGGCTGATATTCAGGATCGAGATATTCTCGATGAGAGCCTGCCCTTAATGGACAACGTTGTGAGGACCTTTTTTGCATTCCCCATAAATTTCCCCGGGACGATATTAAACCGTGCCATTAAATCTTCCAGGAGATTGCGTACGATTTTTGTTGATATTATTAAAGAGAGGAGGAGGGAATTGTTGGGGAAGAAAAACTTGAATGAAAGAAATGATGTATTGTCGAGATTACTCGTAGAGAATTACAAGGAAGGCAAAGATATTGATGATGTTTTTCTTGCTAAGAACTTGGTATCATTGCTCTCAGCCGCCTATGACAATCCTAGCGTAACCATTACTTCCATTATGAAAAATCTTGCGGAACTGCCTGAAATCTATGAAAAAGTTCGTAAAGGTGCATTAAAAGAAAATACTCTAATTTTTTTATGTCTTTTATTATTTCATGTTGGATTTCAAGCATTAGGTCGTATGGTTTTCAAGCATGGCCATAGGTCGCATGGTTTTCAAGAAACTTTATTTAACTGAATCACTTAAGTTGTATCACAAGAGATAAGGGGTTAAAAAATAATTTGGACTAAACAAATATTTTTGATGAGTTTTGAGATATGGAGAACTGAAACAAAATAGATTTTGATAATTTTTTTTTTCATGTACAAATTACATACATCTTTTAAAAAATTTCACTAGTACTATACAAATCAATTGCAAATTTTTGCCAACTAAATTTTAATGAACATGATGTTTGGACTTTGGACAGAGCAAATAGAGATAGCAAAGTCAAAAGCACCTGGAGAGCATATGAGCATGGAGGACGTAAGAAAGATGAAGTTCTCGATGAACGTGTTACGTGAATCGTTAAGATTAGAACCTCCTGCGTCAGGAACTTTCAGAGAGGCTCTTGATGACTTCAACTACGAAGGATTCCTAATTCCCAAAGGATGGAAGGTAATAATAATATTCCTCTCGGTGATAAATTTTCATATAAGTTTCCCAAGTTTTAATTAACTAACCAAAGATCTTGGTACATGAAACATTTTACGTGCAGGTACACTGGAGTGTACATGCAACACATAGAAATCCTGAATATTTTTCAAACCCGGAAACGTTTGACCCATCAAGATTCGAAAGAAACGATCCGATAGTTCCTTATTCTTATGTGCCATTTGGAGGTGGTCACCACATTTTTCCTGGAAAAGATTATGCAAAATTACATATACTCTTATTCATGCATCATGTAGTGAGAAAATTCAAGTGGGAGAAAATGAATACGGACAAGCAATTGATAAGAGCTCCAAACTTGTTTGCCCCCAAGGGAGTTCCAGTTCGCCTCTATCCCTACGCCTATGAGAATTAGTATCATCTGTTGATGCAGTTTTTCCCGCGTGCCTTCAACAGTGCCTCCAAACAGCTCGAGCAGGACTATTCGAACCTTACGCTCGCGGCTCAAGCGAGTGCCTCGATCCTTATGCTCGCGATAAGCTCAATCTCGAGCAAGATTACCTCCTTCGTCCTGTTCCGCTGTCTTCTTCAGAACGGAGATCTCCCGGACTTGTACTCACTGAAACCGGGTCGGGTCGCAGGCGTGTTCGGTGAAAACCCTCCGACGCTCAAGTCAGTAATCGGGTTTGTCTTTTTGGTATCTCCCTTAGTGAAGGAGATCGGAAAGATGAAAGGGGTATTCTTTCGCCCCCCCCTTTTTTGAATGAATATGGTGTTTTCGGAAAATTCAGATAAGAGGAATCAGAATAGGAAGAACCTGTGTCTCTTTTCAGAACCTTTGCGAATTAGAATTGCCCACCCTTGTAACGTTCCCCTTCGTTTCCTTTTATACTCCATTTTTCCCGCTCTTTCCATTTCCAGGCTGTCCACTCCTACGTTAGTGGTATCTGGGTCCCTCTAACAGCCGGGTTTGGTGAAATATTCCCTAGGGATGAGCGGCTGTCCCCTTAACCCGATTCATATGGCTAGATCACCATGTCGGGCGTGTGCGCTAGAAATGATGATACCTTGGAGGCATGTGCCGGCCATCGGCAACAGTATCACCACCATACCATGTGGGGCCCTGGTCAGACATTAAAAGGTGTGCCTGGACTCTGAGAAAACGGGTCGGGCTGCCCTGGGTCGGGTCTTGCCCAGCTGTGCTCGTGGACTTAACCTCTGCGAGCAGGAAAGCTGCACTCGGTTCTCGACCTTGACAGCTTTGATCTGGGGAGATGACATCGAGAAGGCGAAGGGAGTGCTCGGAGATCGACCATGATTAGCCTCGATCGAGTGGACGACCTCGAGCAGGCAGAGGAGTGCTCGGGGCTCGTGAGGCTCTGAATTCCTCGACCTTGACCAGCTTTGACCTGAAGAGCTGCTCGGGCTAGGCTGTCCCCGGGGTGTTTTATTCGAGCTGGAAGGGCTTCGAGGGGCCTGTCCGATATTACCCAAACATGATCTATCTATCTTTCTTGTGAGTCTCTAGTGTTTTAAGCCTACCTATGTGATAACAATTTGAATAATTTGGTGAATAATGAATGTTTTTTGTCTGCTGGATAAAAAAACACGTGGTTTGCTATTGTTATTATTATTAATTAATTGTTATGTTTTTCATGGTTGTTAGAATTAATTTGAGGCTTGAAAGAAGCCTTAAGAATTCTTTATTATATTCTCTGTAGAGCCCCTCTTCTTGGCTTTTTCAGAAAACCAACTCCGATTAGGATAAATTCGTGATTTAACTTACCTGCTTTTATAGAACTTTAATTCCAATGTATAGTCCCTTTTATAAGAAAAATAAATGTTGAAGCTTTATCAAGAAAGAAAAAGAATGTTGATAACGAGTGAAGGCTGCCAAACCAATAAGGTTTACGGGGTATTTTGGCGTCTCCCTAGAATTTTTGGAAGCAACTTGGTCCACTTGAACTATGTGGCGTGATTCTATAACATCTGTAAATAATGAAACAATGGACAAAATAAAACAATTAATGTTAGCAGTATCACAATATACGAACAAGATCATTGACTAAATTCTAAGTTGTTCTTTTGTAAGTTACAGCACGTCATTAATATTAGCAGTATCACAATATACGAACAAGAATTAACACTACCACAGAGCGGCTAAAAACTATAATTTTTGTGGCTAAATATATTTAGCCACAAACAAAATTTTATTGCCGTTTCGTCATTTAATGATCGTGGTAAAAAATATATAGCCTCGACATAAAGATTTCGTGGCTAAAAATTACTAGACACAATTTATGTTCTTAGCAAAATACTATTACACATTCTCCCTTCTTTGGTATTATAGACAAAATATTTGACTCTATCGTTCGTAGTTAAATGTAACACCACCACAAATCAAATTGTAACTGAATGGCACAACCTTTAGCCACGGTGCAGGTTTAGCACTAATTACCCTCTTTGGTAACATTAGTCATCGTGGCTATTCTGTAAATTTGTGGCTAAATCCAAGATTATCAGCCACAAATACATTGTGGGTGAATATGAGGGCATTTTACAATGAAATCTATTTGTCACTAGTTAATTCTTTGGTAACGAAATTCGCTGTGGTTACAAAACTTACAGATTTGATTGTTGGTTTTTGCCACAAAAATGTAATGCCTTAGCCATGAAAAATTTTGTATACATTTATTTTATATAATTATTTGGCTAATGAAATTAAAAATGTCTAATATGATATTATTCTATTTTAATTGAAAATTTATTTAGCTATGAAATTAATAAAGAAGTTAAATTTACTACCATAAACTTTAATACTAAAAAAGAATAGTAATATTATAAGTAAATATCAAATAACACATAAAATAAAATACATATAAATCAAATAGATACAAAAGTCAAGGACATACCAATTATTTTTTCATTAAACTATAAAAGAACTAAATATAAAAATACACATAAAATAAAATACATATAAATTGAATAGACACAAAAGTCAAGGACATACCAATTAGTTTTTCATTAAACAGTAAAAAAACCATGTAAGGCTAGTTCGCAAATCTACATGGTAATAACAAGTAAAATAAGTCCAAAATACATATAATTAACATGAGTAAATTATGGTTGAGGTGGCTAAATAGATGACATTCCTAAAGTAGTAGCATGATTGGATAAATAAGAGCTCATAAGAATCTCAAATTGGTTAAGCCTATTAGACAAATCATTGATGGTAGTCTTAGTGTTTTGAAGCTCAGTATTTGTTTCTTGAAGCTCAGTCTGAGTGGCTTGAAGTTCTGTCTTTGTTGACTCTAACTCATTGCACAATGTTGAGGCATTTTAATTAGATGTTGCCTATAAACGAGGTGGTAGCTTACGCACTCCAAGTCCAAAAAAGTAACTAGATTTCTTACCACACACTACTTGAGATAATTGTTCTTCGCTAAGTGGCTCAGATCCCTGATTAGAAGCTTGCTCTAGTAGTTAGACCATCTTCTCCTAGATTTAAAAAGAATAAAAAAAAAGATGATTAATTTGAAATAAAATTAATTAATGTAGAAATAACTTAAAAATTTTAATAAAATTCTTACATATCTTGACTGAACCTCAACATTCACCCATCCTTTACTAACATTGTAATGAGTTTCACGAAATAGATCAGGTAAAGTTTGTACCTCACTACTCTTATTTTGCTGTTCAAAACAAATGCATAAAATATAATATATATTTGGAGCTGTGTAAAAAAAAAATACAATTAAAGATTATCACCTTGGAGTTCTCCTCACGATGAGTAATAAATTACTTAAATTCCTCGTGATGATTATATAGTAGTTTTTTCCTATTTTCAGCATTTATCTTACACCTAGCCTAAAATGCATATAAAGTAAAAAACTTAAAAGGTAAAGTGTATATATATATCCATATGCATCCAGACAAAAATAAATATAAGAATAACTTAAAAGTATAGAATTCTCTTTAATAGCTTAACAAAAAACTTCCAAAATAATTAATTGGTCTCAGGCCTCAGCATCTCAAAAGAGGAAAAAAAAAATTAGTTACTTCAAGTAAATAAATTTGGAAGGCATGTCCATTATATTTTGAATATAATACTCCATAAGAAATACAACATATGCACTTCATGTTACAGCACAATTACCTTCAATTCTACTACAATAAACTTCCAAAGGCAAAACTGACAAAAGAAAATGAGTTTCTTCAAGTAAATAAACAAATTAATTTTGACAACATGTCCCTTATATTTCAAATATAAAAACTCAATAAGACACAAAATATATGCATTTCATATTACTCATAACACAATTACCTCCGATTGCACAAAAAATATACTTCTATAATTAAATAATCAACTAATTGGCCTTAGGCCTCACTATCTCCCAAAAAAAAAAAAAAAGATAAATAATTTTCTACAAGTAATACATCACTTTCAAGTTTTTAAAACACATTTACATATATTGGTATATAAATTTGTACTTAATACTCTTCATCTGCCAAATATAAAATAAGTGCTCTCAATTAACTTGAGAGACCTTGTTTGGGGGATTTTTACGTGCCTCTTGCTCTGATGTGAACTTATTATATTTTAACTTTAGCTTATGATGATAACCACGGTAACGATCATCCATGATATCATTCATACAAAGAACTACATACTCTTGCTCCAAGTCTACGTTAATTCTATTATGTATTAGAGAAATTTTAAAAAAATTATTTAAAAAAATCAAACTTATAAAAATAATGAACAGAAAGCATTAAGTCAGAAATTGTATTGAAAATAAAAAGTAAATATACCAAAAGTAGTTTGAATAATCCCATCCTATCGACCAAAGGTATATATTTCCATAACTTAACATTCAACGGAGCATGATTACGATTGATAGTACCACACTCGCTGGCTAGTTTAGACAAAAGAGGTCTTGTTGCTTTTTTATGCTCATTGTTAAAACCATCCGACCTGATGATTGAACAATATAATCTAGGCCTTTACTTTGTGTAGGACCTCTTCCTTTTTTTATAAGTGGTTATGAGCCTACATACAGTTGAAATATAAAAAGTTAGAATTATAACCAAAAATAAAAAATCAATAAGTATGATTAATTATGTACCTGTACTACTGCGATGGTCAGATATGCTGGTTGCATTCAAATCAACAATAAGGCTTTCATTTGACAGTAAAAGCAATGTTTGTGGTTGTGGTCGTGATTGTGATCGTGATCGTTTTTGTCCCCCTGGAGCCATCTGAAATATACAATATTATATTTAGTCCAAATTACACTTATTTCACACTTTAAAAATGGATGATAACTATATATAAATTTACAATTAAGCATAAAAATGAATATGTACCATAAACTATTATATTTCTTATTCAATATTTGTATTATCTTCAAACTCAATTAAGTTTTCAATATCATTTATACTACTTGCATCATCCTCATCTACAATGTCACAAATGAAACCATCTTTTTGCATTTGTAGTGCTTCTGCATTAAACTCGATTGCAATAACATCTTCTCTACTGAAATTTCGATCAAAATTAGCTTGTTTGACCGTAAAAACCTCATGATCAATTCCATCACTTGTTTGATACTTTTCTTGTTCTTATGTATCTTCATCTTCTTCATCTTTTTTCTTGAACATCTTACACACCTCTAAGTTGTACTTTCTCTACTACCTTCCACTCTTTACCACATTTAGGATCGGTAATATACATTACTTCTCATGCTTAAGTTGCAAGCACAAAAAGATCTTCATTGTACCATGTTTGAGTCACATCAATAGAGGTAAGATGATAATCTCGTATCACTCTTTTCCTTTTAGGTTTAGTATCAAACCATTTAGATCTAAATATGACAACACAAAAATTAGAAATATATTGTAATTCAATGACATCTGTCAACACTCCATAGAAGTCAATTTCGTCATTGTCATGTTCACTAGGTACGAGTATTCCACTGTTTTGAGTTGAAAGTCCACCATCTCGCTCTTCCACACGATATCGAACTCCATTAATATTACATCCTAGGTAGCCGAATACCCTAAGGTCTGGCCCATAAGCTAATGAATATAGTTGGTCATTTACTTCAACAAATGCTTGACTATGCAAATTCTTCAACTATAAACATTTCAAATTAACATGATTAAATTTCTATAAAAATAGTTAATGTATTCTATATAAAATTTTTTTAAAATTTTATATATAAATAAGCCACTTACATGTGAAGCAAACTATTTTGGAAAACATTGTTGTATTTCAATTAAGTTTGTAACTCCTTCCGCTTGTAATAAATTCATATCTTCATGACAAATAACAATTATTATTAAAGAAAACTTTTTACTATAATAATATAAATGAAACCAAGTTTTAAATGCACTTACTCTAAATAAGGTTGCACTTCCTCGCAATTATTTAAGATAGACTAATGAGCTTTATCAATCTCGTCATAATAATTCTTTTGACACAAATTTTCTAAAAAGTCGGAGCATTTTAAGAGAAAACTAATATGCCCTCTACTCGTTCATCCCCATCATCATTACGCTCATTCCGAGTGAACTTTGTTTCAGTTTACTAAAGATACATTAAACAAAAAATCAATGACTCATTGACAATATATGCTTCCGCAATTGAACCATCAGGATGAGCTTTGTTGTTTACATTAGATTTATATTCTTCTAAGTTCCTATCAAGGTAGAAATTATTATAGTTGAATGTCATATATATTCTAAAGGGAAATTAATTAAATAATTAATAACATTAATGTAAAATATAATTAGCTTTCAATTAGATACATCCATCTAAATAAGACAGTGCTACCATATTTTGCCTCCCGAGGTAACTACGCAGCCAAATGCACTATTATATCAAAAAATGCAGTAGGAAATATATGTTCAAGCTTACAATGAATCATGTTAATTCCTTTTTCAAGAACATCCAAATCAGCTATAGTAACTATCTTTTTGCACAACTGTCTAAAGAAATTGCATAACGCTATAATTGTTGTGCTGAAATATTTTGATAGAAAAGGCCGTATTCCTATTGGAAGTAGGCGTTCCAATAAGACATGGCAATCATGATTTTTTAAGCTTGATGAGCTACCCTCATTCACATTCACACATTTTGCTATATTAGATGCATATCCATATGGAAATTTCACTAATTTTAAGAATTGACAAAACTTAATCATTTTACTTGAATTTAAAGCGTAACAAGCATGAGGCTTCATTAGTTTGTTACCTTGAGTTGTAAAATGCAACTCTTTTCTAATGCTTATTGCGAATCTAATCTTGTTTTAATAGTGTCTTTTGTTTTACCATTAATATCCAACAATGTTCCAACAAGGCTTTCATATATATATTCATCTCAATATGCATCATATCAAGATTATGACGAAGTTTCAAAGTTGGCTAATACTGTAACTCAAAGAATATGCTTTTTTTAGTCTAGTTTAACTCTTCTGGTTTCATTTTTATTTTTACCCTTATTGTTAGGATGCTTCCCTGGTTTATATGTGCCAAACACTTTGAGCTACTTTAAAATGTCATTACTTAAGTACTCATTTGGAGCATAATCATTTTCGAATTTACTATTACGTAGTATACTCTTTCACCATAAATAGCTAATTGGTAAAAATCGACGATGTTCCATGTAACATATTTTACTACGCAACGACTTTGAAGATGTTTATTCATTACATACAGGACAAGCATTATAACCTTTCATGCTCCACCCAGATAAATTACCATAAGCAAGAAAATCATTAATTGTACACAATATTGCTGCATGCAATCTAAAACTACATTAAGTTGAACCGTCATAAGTTTCTACTCCAACATTCCATAATTCTTTTAATTCATCAATTAAAGGTCTTAGGTGCACGTTAATGTCTTTTCGTAGTGCATTTAATGACATGAATAAAAAAAAGTCTTTTTTATACACTTCTATAGTGCTAAATTATAAGGCATAAGCATCACATGCCACATACTATAAGAATTGTACATATTTGCAAAAGGATTAAATCCACCACTAGCAAGACTTAATCTCACTTTACAAGGATCTTGTGTAAATGAGGGAAAAGACTTATCAAAATCTTTCCACGCTTTACCATCAGCGAGATGTCTTAAAATACCATCATCGGCAACACATTTTTCTTGGTGTCATTTCATATCTTTTGTCGTGTATCACGACATAAAGAGCCGTTGTAGTTAGGCTTCAAAGAAAAATATCGTAATACTTTTGACCTTTTTTTTTCCCTTTACCAACGACAAATTTGTATTGAGATTCACCACATATAGGCCACATTTCATATGCCTCGTTTTCTTTCTAAAATAAGACACAATCATACTTACAGGCATGGATAACTTCATGCCTAAAACCAAAATCCTTCAACATTTTTTTTGCCTCATAAGCTGAACTCGGTAAATATGCCCCTTCAAGTAGAGTTTTTTTCAATAAGTTGAGAATCATATCTAGTGACTTGTTGCTCTATTTATTGAGAACCTTTATATGTAGTAACTTTACAACAAAGCTCCAGGAAATAACATATTCTTAGCTTTGCTTAACAAAGTAGCAAGCCCATCAATTTCCCCATCTTCCATGTTAGGTGAAAATTTGTCTCTCAATAGTTTAGATTGTTGAGCATGTATTTGTGGAGCATATACATCAGGCAAAATATCATACATCATCATTTTCTTCAATATTTTCAATATTTGCATCCTCAGCTAAACTAATTTCAATCAAAATTCATTTGATCTATTACCTGAACTAGATTAATATTAAGAGCCGGATTCATAAGTTTCACCATGAAAAGCCCATCTATTATAGCTGAATGAAATATCAAGATTTTACAATGATCTTCAATTATATCCAAAGGTTTCAAAAAATCATTTTGAAAATTTCAACATGGACAATGGACCATATTATTCTAATCCATACATTTTTCTATAACTTTCATAAATGACTTAATACCATCAATATACTTCTTAAAAAGTCTATTTAGAAGTTTCATCCAACTTTTATCCATTCTTTACCTCATGACCATAATATATAAATTTTTATTAAAGTTTTCAACAAGTTATAAATGTTACTGACACAATTTTGAAACTATATAAATTAAATTATTAAAGAAAAATCACATTACAAATATTACGCCATATTAAATATTTATATTTAGCACTTACAAAGTGTTGTTTCAATTGAAGCTTTATCACAGGTCTTATACAAGTTGAAGAAGAAAAATTGTTAAAAGAATAGTAAAATACAAAGCTATGTAAATCACAATCAACAAAACGGTCAATAACTTATTGCATATTCATAGTATTGGTCAAATCTTAAATTTTTCAAAATGATAATTAGTCAACAACTGAGAAAAGAAATTTTTTCCAATTATTTAATTGATAAAGTTTCTAATAAGGTGAAATATAGACCAAGGAGTCAAGAAGACAATTTAAAATTGGTAAATAAACAATATTATAAAAATAAATTTAGCACTTGAAGTACTCTATATTTTAAGACCAAATGATTGGCATATAATATAAACTTGCTTGAATAATTTATATTTTTACATGCAAGAAATAATAATAAAAGGAATATTACCTAACATATATATATAATCAAAATCTAAAGAGTAATAAGATTATTTGAATCCTTATTAGTCTTATTTCTCCAACTATTTTTTTATTGTATAAGTTCAAAATTAACAAATATAGTAATTTCACATCTATATCATCTTAAACTCATAATAGCAATCTTGAGCTCCATTAATAGATTGTAGGAACATGAAAAAAATTTAAAATTGTCAAATGAATTTTTCCTTAAAGAAGATCATGACATAATATTAGTTTTTAACATATAAGGAACCACAAAAAAGTGCTTAAAATTTTAAGTATAAGAACTTGTAAAAAGTTAGTAACTCTTTCTTTTTTAAAACATGGAGCAGAGCAATATATTAGATGCATTAAAAAATTAAAATAAAACAGATGTTCTTGGTTTAGATTGCACCAAAAACTACGTATTTCTTCAACAACACATGAGACTTCCCCATTTTGTCTCAATGTTTTAACATTTTTGTCTTTAAAATGTTATATTTCACTAGCATCCAATCATTTATAAAATTATACAAACAACTTTTTGTTAAACATCGAACCATTAGGACCGCATTAGTACCAAATACTTAAGACAAAAAGTTACTTTTTGTATCCAATATCAATAAAATAAAATATTATTATATTACAAAGAAACTATTCTGCCTGCCCACTATTACCATTCAAAAGCACAACAAAAGACTATACATTTTTTTTTTTTAAACATGAGACTATTGCTCAAGATTACAACTCATATATTATGAGACTATATTGATATTTACAAATCAGACAATGCCTGGGACTAGTATACATTAATTTGTATGAAGCACTGCCCAGATTTAAGCCCTCACAAATATTCGAGGGATGTCTGTCCTCACAGAAGGGGTGAGGAATCAGACTGACCTTCACTCAGAGTATGAGGAATAATTTTAGCCCCACAATATAATTGTGGGGGCTCGAACTGCTGCCCTCCAATTTGGAGGACAGCAGCCCTCACCACCACCAGGCTAAGGCCTGTGGCTTAACAAAAGACTATACCTAGATTTTCAAAAATCAAAATACTAAAAGCAAAATGAGATCAAATAGACATGTCATTATCATTCACTATTAAAATGAATTGAAAATCAAACATCACATGCTCTATACCCAGATTGTCCCTTATACCGTAAAGGACCAAAAATAAAAATATTAATCCATATAAAAGTTAGAACAAAAGCATTATACCAATAATTGCATGGTGAGAATAATTGGATGAGTGATGTGGCCAGAGACGTTTGCCTATGAACGGCGGCAAAACTCAAATGGCATGTGATGAGCTAATAAGTTTGATTGCAGAGCGGTACGGTTAAGTTTTTAGCCAAATTTCAAGAAATTAATTAAATTAAATAAGCTTTTGTTTCTTCTGAACTTGGAAAAGGGGTGGGAAATATCACAATATCATTATTATTATTATTTTTATCTAAACTCTAAAATATTTCTCAATAAAAGCCCTAAAAATGGTGCTTTTATATAGGCGCCTTTAGAAAATATAATTATTTTTCATTAATGATATTATTTGTACTAGCTATTTAAAAAATAAATATTTAATAAAACAAGTATATATATTTTAATTAACTATTGCTGATTATTATCATTGCAATTTTATTAGTTAAATATTTGATTAGTAACTTAACTCATTTTTATTCAAAATATTTAATTATTAAATTTCAACTGAAAGTCACAATTTTAAAGTAATAAAGGGATTAAATATTTTAATGCTCCCTGATAGCATTTTCTTAGTTAATATATATATTTAATAATTATAAAATTAATAAAAATATTTTTTGCAAATAGTATTTGAAATTTATTTTCTTTTCATCCATGTAAAAATAGTTATATGATTTGCACACACTTTGTGGGACTAATATGTTCTTTACCCTTTAATTTTTGATAATTTGATTCTTAGACTATATATGTCATGGGATGGTTGATGGAGCGGCGTAGCGGAAATAGAATTGATAGGATGACGATAACTAGATATCGTTCTAGTACAGGATCAAGCCAACGTAATTAGATTACGCTCAAATCGAAGTGTGATTAGATCCGTTCCAATTCAAACGACTCAATGAGATTTTTAATAACGCATAAAGCAAAACTAGATGATGCTATAATCCAAACGACTCTACAAGAGAGATTTTTAATAAATAATTCCAGAGGAATTATAAAAGAGAAATTTTATTAAATTATTGAATCGAAGTTATAAAAATAATTGCAAGACCTCTCTGTTTTTAATAGAGAATCCTACTTCCCTAAGTTAACTTAAAAAGAGAAACTAAATCACAATGAGAATAGAAATAAAACACTAAGATATTATTCCTTAATTAACTCTAATTAAAATATAAAATAAAATTATAGAATCCTAAAATAACTAAATTAACGTCCTATATCATACTTTCCCTCTTAAAAGAAACTCGTACTCGAGTTTGAATACAATTTGGAGGATGAAACTTGTAGTGCAAGAGCAAATCATCTTGTAATTTGAACTTGTTCTTTTTCTCATCATTCTTTCTCGAAACTTTGAAGAATCCATACTTTAACAATTTCTTTTGCTTATATATTTTTTCTAGGAGATGAAGACTTCCAAGAACGAACAACAATCAAATAACTTTTGCCTTTCCCTAATTGTCGCTCAATGCGCTCTCCAATAGATTTCACATTTTCAAGCAAATCTTCTTTAAGAACGACCTTCTTGTCTTCAATATGAATAGGTAGAATCATTTCAATCATTTCAAATTCTTCAACGTTATTTTGCTCATCATCTTCAATACTTATCTTGTTCTTCAAGGAAACATCATGCACATTCTTGCATAAATTATCAGATTGAAACTTTAAATCATTAAAAAACTGTACCCTTTCTTCTATTATCCCAAGTGAGTCTTTTTAAACTAATTTCTCACAATTAACTCTCAGCTTCTGTTCTCTCTTGATGATATTGTTCATAGAAAGTGTAAGATCCGCGATTGCTTGCTCTATTGCTGCCAATCTAGGGTTCCAAGCTTTCTCATACTCTTGCAAGACTGCTTCTCTGATTATCTGTCTGATAGTCTCCACAGACATTGCCTTCATTCTTTCATCAGCGTCATCAGAACGATTACTCCTTTGTTCGTGTGGTCGTACCATGATGACAAGTGAACTTGCTTTGATACCAACTGACGAAACAAAAGCTTAATATTTATTGGAACAGAAATCAAAAGATTTCTGAATAATGTAAATTTTATTGAAAAAAAACTGAATTGAAGTTATAAAAATAATTACAAGACCTCTCTATTTATAATAGAGTAATCCTATTTCCCTAAGTTAACTTAAAAGGGAAAATAAATCACAATTAGAATATAAATAAAAGACTGAGATATTATTTCTTAATTAACTCTAATTAAAATAGAAAATAAAATTTTAAAATCCTAAAATAGCTAAATTAACATCCTACATCAATGGTAGTATTGGAAATTGGAGCTAGTTGCCTCGTTTAATTTAAAAAATCCTTAAAATGCATTCATTAATTAAGTCCTTGCTCCCATAAACTTAATTATAATGCCCCATCAGTTGAAGAATTAAAGCCACTGTCCCTATGAAATTAATTGGATGCAATATAAGTTGAAGTTTTGATCTTTTATATTGAATTTAGTATTAAGTTGCTATATGTAAACTTAACTACTAGTTCTGTCCTTGGTTTAAAGTCTTTTTCATTTTACTTAACTAATTACTTCACAGTCAAATACTAATATATGTATATAATCCTAATTAGACAAAATTGTGATATATACTATGTGGATATATACATATAATATTTTTCTTTCTCAATTATTTCCAATGAACAAGGGTCTAACCCCAAATATCTTGTTATTATAAGAGATTTTACGAACTATATTGGTTGACATCAAAAGATTTTGAAACTATAGTCTCTACTTTTTTTTTTGAAACTAGATATACGATTAATATTATTGATACCAATATGTTAAAAACTAAGATTTTTTGTGGCTTTTGTGAAAATATTTTGTACCTAAAACACACGCATATAGGCCTATTATTATGATTTGTGACAATATATGTTGTGGCTAAATCCAAGATATTTGGCCACGAACTGATTTTGTGGTTATATCGAATACATATAGCCACAAACACGTTTTGTAGCCTATAAATATATTTAGTGTATATCTTGGCTAAAACCAAAACATATGGCCACAAAGTATGTTCATGGCTAATAAATTTATTGAGCAATAATTATTTTGTGGCTAAATATAAACTCCTTTTGCCACAAAATTTCGTGTCTATTGTCATCACTAATTTTAGGTGCGAATTTTTCCTACGAGCGCTCAAACTTTTATACACGAAGTACATTTTCATGGCTAAAAAATAGTTTTCAGCCACAAACAATTTGCGGCAAATATATTAATTTAATATCTTAAATTTCTCCCACAAGTATTGGCTACAACACCAAAATTTTGTGGCTAAATGTCATTATAGGCAACTAAATTTGCCTGGTGGCTAAACAATTCGTGACTAAAAGACCATTTTCTTGTGATGAACTCCGATTAGGATCAATTTGTGATCTAACTTACCTACTGGTATAGAACTTTAATTCCAATGTATAGTCCCTTTTATAAGAAAGACAAATGCTGAAGCTTTATTAAGAAAGAAAAAGAATGTTGATAACGAGTAAAGGCTGCCAAACCAATAAGGTTTACGGGGTATTTTGGCGTCTCCCAAGAATTTTAGGAAGCAACTTGGTCCACTTGAACTATGTGGCGTGATTCTATAACATCTGTAAATAATGAAACAATGGACAAAATAAAACGATTAATGTATCATCGACTAAATCATTGTAATGTTATATTCTACTTGTATATGTATAAAAATTCTCAAATGCAAATGTCCTTATATCTTAAAAAGTAAAAATTTTAAAATTCTTTAATTGTACATATAATTGTTAAAGATATAATTTGATACATAATCAATATGAAAATACCTCAAAATCTATAATAATCTTTTTTTTTTCGGAAAATTTTTTGTATAAAGAGTTGGATACCATTTTAAAAAAGAAAAAATGTCCGTGAAGGAAAACAAAATAAAAAGTGGGATGGTTATTGTGCCTTTATGGTAACAATCAAAAAGTGGTAATTATCTTGGCCAGTTGAATCTGGTAAGTAGTATATGGTAATCATTTAATATATATATTCTTATTTTTGCTTTTGGGATGGGGTGTGGTCCATTTTACGGTAACTATAAAAGAAAGATGTTGTGTTAGAAACTACAAGAGATCATGCGTTTTGGAGCTAGATTCACTTAACCAAACGGCAATTATTTTAGCGTTTTGATGAGTTCAAATGTTACTTATTGAAACGACTTCAAGTCATGTCGTTTAAGTTTAAGTGTTGCACGAGTAAATCACGTGCAGAGAGAAAGCTGTTTCAGTTGGTTAAAAACTATCAAGAGCACATGAATTTCATGTGCGATTTCTGGGTTTATTCTGGGTTTGTTGAGAAGCTGTTAATACAGCGGTTCTGGTGTAACAAATAGGGGTCATTAGAGGGCCATATAAGGAGAGATAACTTGGAGAGAGAAATAATTCTTGTTCTTTGTATCAAGCTCTGTAATTCACCTTGAAGAATCAATAAGATCTGTTCACATTGTTCCTCCCATGGATGTAAGCTAGCTGAACCATGTAAAATCAACTTGTTCTTTGTTCTTTGTTCCGTATTCTAATTCACTCATTATAATCTTTTGTATTTGGATCAATAATCATAGCTTTGATTAGTTTTGTTAAGTTAAGATTCTATTTCATTCTTTGATAAGCATCTTGTTTGATTAGTTTTGTGATATTGGGTGTAATTAGAGTTGTCTGTGTTCAAACACTTTAATTACTTCAAAAGATAAGTATCATGAGCAGTGAAATATGATAAGTATCATCGTGATCATTTAAATATATGTTTGTTTTCGTTTTAGCATTTGGGATGGGTGTACGTGGCGTTTGGGTTTGCAGCCAATGTACCTTTATAATTTTTATTTTTATTCTTTAAACAAGAGGGAATTGGTACGTGACTTTGTTAAACCAGATGATCGTAGATTTAACTACTCTTTGGGATCAGATCTGACTTAGAATAGATCTAGATCTTGCACTTCGGGTGTCCAGCCTATATATCTTGACTTTAAGAATTTAAAATTAAAATCATATGCAACCCTAGGTAACACATGGCTCAAACACAATACTAGAGTTTAGATCCCAGATCTAGTGCTCTGAAGGAATAGAGGGAGAAAAGAATACAACTAAGGGGAGAGATTTGGTCTCTATGCCTCGGAGAAACATAGCAGTTGAAAAAGCAGATCTGATTACAGAGAAAGAAAAAAAAATTAGAAGACAAGAAAATTTCCTCAAAGTGTTCTATTCATTTCCCAGAGAGGAGAGAACAGAGAGAGAGAGAGAGAGGGAGAAAGAGAGAATGCAAGAGAGAGAAGTGAAATTAAAAATCTGAGGAGTCTAGGTCTTCCTTAAGATTAAATGCAAAAATCTTTAACTATAGATTGTATACTGTAGCGAGTCCGTAACAATTAAATTGTAGCAGAACTGTACATTGTAGCGAGTCTGTAACTTTAAACTGAGGCTTTACAAGTACAAATACAAATATAAATTGCACAAATACAACTGTAGCTTTATAGCTTTACAAATACAAATACTCGAAATAAATACAAAAAGTACATATACAAAGTAAATGTTCAAATTTTACAAACTGGAATTACTCTTTTCTTTTTTTTACACTTTACTTATGAATACAAATGCAAATATAGATATAAATACAAATAAGCTCAAATTCTTTAAGAACGCTTTATTGGAGGAAGAATTCCGAAGCAATCATCTTCGTTATCGTCTCCAAGATTTATGAAAGGCTCTTCATCATCCTGATCAGAGGATTCTACGACGGATGATTCTGATCTAGAGGAGAGGAGCTATTCCATTACTTTAAAATACTCGGCTTCTGTCTTGGCACTAGCTAGAAGGGATTGTGCCCTTGATCGTTAAGCCAAGAAAGTGCTTTGGGCTTTTGCATCTTCAATGCTGGGCTTTAAGAGGTCTTTTGAGGAGAGTTATTTATGATCGATGTCTTCAGACAGTTTTGACTTCTCATCAAATTTAGACCACTATTTAACTTTAAAAATTCTTTGTAGGATTAATTGGGATTCTAGGGTGTGATACTGAAGGTTCCACATCCAGACCCAAGGAAGAAGAAATTTCTACAATAACAAAGAAAATGAGGAAACTTCTTCTTAGACTCTAAAGGAATGTAATGGGCTTTAAACAAATTTAAACAGCTTATGGTGCTAGGGCTTAGGATATCAGGGCTCGGACAAAAATAGTTCCACCATTGTTGGAACCAGTTTGGAAGGCTTTGTATGGTTATTTTTGAATTAAAAAAAAAATAACCTAAGAAAAATAACCAAGAATGAGTCCTTTTAAGGTTTTTAATAAAGAAGATATTAAACCAAGCTTGTTGGTAATCCCACTAAGAAAATGACAAGTAGTGGTTTAAACGACTTTGAAAGTTGGCGGGAAAAACTTTAGGTTTGTGGAGATGATCACCCTACTTTTATGGGCTCAGAATCTTTAAAATGGTAGCAGTAGAGTATGCTGGCTCAGAATGAAACTCACTAAGGAAAAAGTGTTTAAACTCGACAGACTCAATGAACTCTAAAATGCTTTGATAATAAGGCTGGAGTTTTGATAAATCCGAAGGTTTGAAAAACCAGCCTTCAGGAAAAATCTTTGTAATAGCTTGAAAAGGATCAGAATGATAAAACCTATTTTCCATGGATAAAATATTTTGATGATAGGCTTTATTAAACCAATCTAAAGATTTCTGTGAAAGCTTTTATTGTGAAACCACAATTTGAGAAAATGAGCTTTCACTGGAAATAACGGCTTTAGAAGAAGAAGAAGGTTTTATAATTTCTTTATAAACAGATTTTTCTTTCTTAGGAACTTGAGAAAGAGCTTTGTTTTTAGAAAAACTTTGTAAAGCGAGCATGATGTTACGGACCGCGCAACTAGAACCCAAAATGGCCCAAGGAAATGAGCCAAGATGTGCTAGCTTAGCCCGATTTCGGAATGTTCCGTAAAATTCCAGCAACTCTAGCACATTTGTACATATCCTAGATTTCTCTAGAAATTGGCACATGTAAATAAAATTCTCTAGGCTAGAATTCTCTAGAGCTAGGCAAGCCTCCCGATAAATATAGGTGAGCATTTGCCATTTGAGCATCAAGCAATCAACTCAATCAACAAAGCATTAAAGCACTATTGTAAGCTCTCTTGTAAGCTTTTGTCCAGCAATACAATTTCTGCATTTGACTCAATTGCTCTCTAGCTCTCTATTCTCTTAAGCATTTTGGGAAACCTCTTGGTTTAGCTATTGAAAAGCTCAAAGGCTTACTTAGCAACATCCCGAAAAAAGTTGTCTAAGTGCCGCACGGGTTTGCTGCGGAAAATACTCATCCCGTGACAAGTGGTATCAGAGCTAAAGTTTGCACACATGCATTCCAGCAGCAATGGCCAATCTTCCAACCTTAAGCACAACACAAGAGGGTGCTCTTGGTGTGGAGATACTCTTGGAACCAAGCTAGGGCAGCGATGAAACACGTGGACAGGCCAAGACTCGTAGCAAGTCCAAGGCTGCTTCTATCGATGCTTTGGAGCCTTGCATGGCTACACTCGAAACATCAATCTCCGCCGCTCAGGACACCCTCGATAGTTTGGAGGAAAAGGTGGACGGTCTCAAGGACGAATATGCTGACCCTCATCCAAAAATAAGCCAACACCCTCCGAGGAGAATTTCAATCATTTTATGAGGAGTTGCTGAAACCCGTAGCTTCGTACAAGATGAGCTGCGCGCCATCCGTGCGAAAGTGGAAGAAGTACGCTCGGACTGGGCATGGCACAAGCGCGGGCTTCCACAAGCACGAGTGATGCGCGACGCATTGACATGCCAAAGTCTGAAACCTACGATGGCACACGCAATGCCTCCATCGTAAACAACTTTCTATTCGTGCTAGATCAATACTTTGATGCCATGGGTGTTCGAGATGACTTATCGAAAATGGGCACTGCACCCACATTTCTTTGAGGCGCTGCACAACTATGGTGGCGTCGGAAGCATGGCAAAATGGGCAAAGGCATCTGCACCATCAAAACATGGGCAGATTTCAAGCAAGAAATCGAAAGCAATTTACCCCAAGCAATGCCTAAAAATAGGCTAGAACGCCTACGTCGCCTTATGCAAACGCGCAGCGTCCTCGACTACATCAACGAGTCACTACCCTTATGCTCGAGATAAGCAACATGTCTGACAAAGACTCCCTCTTTTACTTCCAAGATGGCCTCAAGGATTGGGCCAAGACGGAGCTTGATAGGCGGGGCATCCAAACATTTGATGACGCCATTGCCACCGTGGAGTCGCTGAACGAGTACTCCGCCCAATCCAAAGATAAAAGGCCTAACCAAGGGAAAGGTGGGGGAACGAGTCGCAAGGACAAGGGCAACAATCGCAAAGATTGAGGGCAGAAAAAGCCTCCAAGCGGCAAGAGCAGGCTAGGCAAGACGGAAGGTAAAAAGGAGCCACTGAAGCCACGAAGCCCATGCTTCATATGCAATGGCCCTCATTGGGTACGCGACTGTCCAGAGAAGAAGTCGCTCAATGCCGTCACTGCCCAACTCAAGGGCAACTCCACACCAACGCCGAAAGAACCCGACCCAGTATGGGTTCTATCCAACGACTTGGCGCACTCAATAGCCCACAATCGGCACTCGTCAAGAAAGGGCTAATGTACGTGAGCACGAAGATAAACGGACACTCCGTTCGCGCAATCTTGGATACGGGAGCCACACACAACTTCGTATCCGAGGATGAGGCCAAGCGCCTAAGCCTCAAAACTACGAAAGAAGGAGGCACAATGAAGGCGGTAAATTCACCAGCCAAGCCCATTGCGGGCACAGCACAAGGTGTGCACGTCGCACTTGGCGCATAGAGTGGAAAGCTCAACTTCTCCATCGTGCCCATAGACGACTTTAAGATGGTCTTTGGCATGGAATTCTTCAACCAAGTCCATGCCTTCCCACTTCCAGTCACAAACCCCCTAAGCATCCTCGACGAGAGTAAGGCATGCATGGTTCCCACAGAGCGTGGCAAGTCCGAAGAGAAAACTCTTTCAGCCATGCAATTCAAAAAAGGTTTCAAGAAGGACCCAAGATTTTTAGCCTCCATTCGAGAGCTCAATGAGGGAGAAGATCCCGCAAGCACTCCAAGCCAAGTCCTTCCAACGATACAAGCAGCCCTCGAGGAGTTCAAAGACGTGATGCCTCCTAAGCTTCGGAAGAAGCTACCAACTAGACGAGAGGTGGATCATCAAATAGAGTTGGAATAAGGTTCCAAACCTCCAGCCTTGGCGCCCTATCGCATGGCGCCACCCGAGCTTGAAGAGTTGAGGAAACAGCTCACGAATTTGCTGGATGCAGGCTATGTTCACCCGTCCAAAGCCCCTATCGGTGCACCGGTCCTTTTTCAAAAGAATAAGGATGGATCGCAGAACAAGTACTCAATTCCCTTGATAGCAGATTTATTCGACTAGCTTGGTAAGGTAAGGTACTTCACCAAACTCGACTTGCGCTCCAGGTATTACCAAGTTCGCATCGCTGAAGGAGACGAGCCAAATACAACATGCGTGACAAGGTACGAATCTTTCGAGTTCTTAATAATGCCTTTCGGACTCACAAATGCACTGTCTACGTTTTGCACTCTTATGAACAAGGTGTTGCAACCATTCATCGACCGCTTTGTGATTGTGTACTTGAACGATATAGTGGTGTACAGCACCACTCTTGAAGAACATGCGAAACATTTGCGGCAAGTCTTCTAAGTACTTCGGGAGAAGGAGCTCTACCTCAAGATGGAGAAGTGCTCATTTGCGCAAGAAGAAGTTGAGTTCCTTGAGTACAAGATAACAGCTGGGAAGCTAATGATGGAGAACTCGAAAGTGAATGCCATCCTTGATTGGGAGCCACCCATAAAAGTACCCGAGCTACGCTCATTCCTAGGCTTGGTGAACTACTATTGCCGATTCATTTAAGGGTACTCAGCCAAGAGGGCACCCTTGACAGATCTACTCAAGAAAAATCGGACATGGCAATGGTCCGAGGAATGCCAACATGCATTCGAAGGCTTGAAGAAAGTAATTTCAGTGGAACCTGTCCTAGTTCTTCCGGACCACACGAAGCCTTTCGAAGTACAAATGGATGCCTCTAACTTCGCCATTGTCGGAGTCCTCATACAAGAAGGCCACCCGATAGCATTCGAAAGCCGAAAACTTAATGACACAGAACGCCGCTACACCGTACAAGAAAAGGAGATGACAACAATCATTAATTGCCTACGAGTGTGGCAACATTACTTGCTTGGATCACACTTCACGATCATGACGAACAACGTAGTGACAAGCTAGTTTCATCACAAAAGAAGTTGAGCCCCAAGCAAGCACGGTGGCAAGAATTTCTTGCGGAATTCAACTATAGGTCGAGTATAAACTGGGCAAAGCCTATGTCGTTGCGGATGCACTGAGCCGTAAGGCGGAATTGGCCACACTTAGTGCGAGCCAATCAAAGTCAGACCTTGTCTCACGTATCAAAGAAGGCCTCCAACAAGACCCGTTGGTGAAGGACTTGCTGGAAAAGGTCCTCAAAGGAAAGACAAGGAGATTTTGGCAAGAAAAAGGCATCCTCCTCACCAAAGGAGATCGACTGTTCGTGCCAAGGTGGGAAAATCTGCGCAAAGAAGTAATAAAAGAGTACCATGACTCCAAGTGTGCTGGTCACCCAGGAATCGAGCACACCACCACACTAGTCCAAGCCTCGTATTTTTGGCCAAGCATGTGGGATGATATCGAGGCATATGTGCGGACTTGTCTTGTGTGCCAACCCCTGCCCTTAGTATCGAGGTAGTGGGAAAGCGTCTCGATGGATTTTATTAAGTCCTTGCCTAAATCCGAAGGCAGCATTATAGTCGTGGTAGACCGTTACAGTAAGTACGCTACTTTCATTACCGCACCAGTAGATTGTAAAGTGGATAAAGCAGCCCGTCTCTTCATCAAACACATAGTGAAGCTTTGGGGTGTTCCAAGAAGTATTGTAAGCGATCGAGACCCACGCTTCACTGGAAAGTTTTGGACGAAGCTCTTCAAAATGTTGGGGACGGATCTTAAGTTCTCAACAAGCTTTCATCCGCAAACGGATGGGCAAACCGAGCGTATCAATGGCCTTCTCGAGATGTACTTAAGACATTACGTAAGCGCTCATCAGCGGGATTGGGCGAAGTTGCTTGATGTCGCCTAATTTTCTTATAATCTCCAGCAGAGTGAGGCTATTGGAAAGAGCCCATTCGATCGAATAATTCGAAGGACGGGCTTGCCAGCGTACTACGAGTACTTGGTGAACTGGAAAAACCTCCCCGAGAGGGAAGCCACTTGGGAACGCAAAGATGAATTGTGGTAGTTCGCGGAGCACATCCAAAAGTTCAAGCACGAGAACGCGACGAGGACGCCGCGAGCATAGGTAGGGGAGGATGTTACGGGCTGTGCAACTAGAGCCCAAAATGGCCCTAGGAAATGAGCCAAGATTTGCTAGCTTGGCCCGATTCCGAAATGTTCAGTAAAATTCCAACAATCTAGCATATTTGTACATATCCTAGATTTCTCTAGAAATTGGCACATGTATATAGAATTCTCTAGAGCTAGGCAAACCGCCATATAAATATGGGTGACCATTTTTCATTTGAGCATTAAGCAATCAACTCAATTAACAAAGCATCAAAGCACTCTTGTAAGCTTTTCTCTAGCAATACAATTTCTACATTGGGTTCAATTGCTCGCTAGCTCTCTCTTCTCTTTAGCATTTCGGGAAACCTCTTGGCTTGGCTATTTAGAAGCTCAAAGGCTTACTTAGCAACATCCCGACAAAAGTTGTCTAAGTGCCGCACAGGTTTGCTGCGCAAAATACTCATCCCATGACAATGAGCTCAGGAGATTTAAAATGGATTGCATCCATTTTACCTGCTCATCAGAAATAATGGCTTTAGACTGGGCTTCTTGTTCTTCAACCATATCAATCCAAGATTTGATTAGCATTGCAGAAGAGAGCAATTTATCTTTAGAGGGGGTTGAAAAAGAATCTTTAGAGTCCATAAGAGGGGCTTTACCCTTGTATTTTTTCTTTTGGAGGCATTATCTATTTTGCAAAAATTCTCTGGTTAGAAAATCAGGAATAGAATTTGTATTACCTTTAAGAAACTCAATATCAAAGTAAAAAGTACTTAAAATAGCTTGCCAACGTGAAAAAATTTGTTTTGATGCAATGTTTTGAACATCTTTTTCTAAAATATGTTTTGCAGCTTTGCAATCAATTCTAAGTAAAAATTTTTGATTTAACAAATCACTTTGAAATTTAGATATGCATAAAAAAATAGAAAGAATTTCTTTTTTGATAGTAGAATAATTTCTCTGGAAATCATTCCATTGTGCAGAAATATATTGTACTATATGTTCTTTATTATTCTCAACTTGTTTTAAAATTTCTCCATAACCTAAGTCTGAGACATTAGTCTCTATAATTTTAGGTACTATTATTTTAGCAAGAAATAAACATGGTATTTTTTAACAATATTTTTTTATTAATTTTACAACTTTATTGTGTTCATCTGTCTATGCAACAAGATTCTTTTTTAATCTGTCATGCAAAGGTTTAGACATCGTATTAATGTTAGGACAGAAATCAAGCACATAGTTTAAACTACAAAGAAATCTTTGCAGTTGGGTTTTGTCAAGAATCTTATCAGGAAACTTGTCAACAAAAGCAAAAGATCTCTCAATAGAAGTAATATTTCCTTTGGAAATGTAATGTCTTAGGAACCTGATTTTAGTTTGAAACAAAGAAACTTTAGAGCTTGAAATAATCAAGACCAGCTTTTTTAGTGACATAATAAAAATTCTTTAAATGTTTGAGATGTTAATCAATTGTTTGAGAAAAAATCAACACATCATCTATATAAATAATGCAGAATTCAGAATAATGATTATAAATGTCATTCATAATCATTTGGAATTATGAGAGGGCATTCTTTAAACCAAAAGGCATAACTGTCCATTCATACTACCCAAAAAAACAGTAAATGTAGTTTTATACCTATCTTTAGGGTGAATCTGAATTTTCCAAAATTCAGACTTCATATCAAACTTTGAAAAGATAAATGTATAATGCAGCTTTTGAAGTAAATTTTTTTTATTAGGTATTGGATACCCAATCTATTTTAAAGCTTTATTAAGATGTTTGTAATTTATGACAAGTTTCGGTGTACCTTTTCTATTTCAGAATTCTTGTTGACATAGAAAGCAGCACAAGACCATGGGGATCTGGACTTAACAATAAGTTATTTAGATTCCAAATATTTGATTTTATTCCTACAATGTTATTCTAAATCCATATTCATTTGGATTGGACGAGCTTTAGTAGGAATCTGTTTTTCATCAAAAGAATTTTCATATGGCAAATGTACCAAATGTTGCTTTCTATTCCATAAGGCAGTTGGTAATCAGCACATATTTCTCTTTCAATAAGGGCATTGACGTCAGAAATATTTTGTTTTATAAAACCATAATGAAGTTGGTTTTCAATTCTTTGTAGATTCAAATCCTTTTTCAAACAAATCAAATCATTTTGTTTTGTTTTGAGAAAGGGTATTGATGTCGTTCTGGTAAACAAAACATGCTTAGACAATATTTAAATTCTTTTTTTTAGGCTTTTTTATGAACGGAGAAATAAGTTTCTTATTTTTTGCTTTAAAAGATTTATTATCATAATTGACAGTATAAGGAGTAATAAGGTTTATAAACGGGGTTCCTAAAACAACAGTATGGTGTATATCATTTGTCAAAAGGAATGAAGTCTTAAATTCAAAACCACTATTATAAAATGAGGCATCAACTTTAGATTTGACATTAAGCTTTGAATTATTGACTGCATAAAGTCTTTCATTTGTTTTTTCATGAAAGAGTTTTGGGACAATATCTTCTTTAATACAATTTAAATCAGCACCAGTATCAAAAAGGGCAATGGTGTCAATTTAAAATCTTTGGAAAAAATTTTAGTAATTTTAATCAAATATTTTCATGTGGTGATTTGCTTTAAAAAAATAGAAAAGCATCAGGTATAGACTCGATTTTTTCAAGGCTTTGCTCATTTTTATCACCATCATCAGATTCTGGTTCTTTATCAGAATCTTCTTGAAGTTGTCTTTATAAAAGATATTGAATTGTTTCAGAATCACTCTTCTGTGTTTCTTTCAACTATTTTATCTCAAGTTTAACGTCATTGATCTTTTTTTGAAGATCTTAGATATTGGAAGTTGTTTTTTTTTTTTTTTGTATTATCTAGAATTTCAGTAAGATCATAAGTGTTCTTTTTAATAATAGGGGCTTTGAAAGTTTCAACTTTATCTTCTACTTTTAAGGTCTTTAGAAGTTTATCAAGATATTCTCTTTGAAGAGTAGGATCAAAAATATGTTTAACTAATTCAAGGAAAGTTTCTTGATCTTTTATCAACACATTGACTTTCTTTAAGTAGGATTCGGTACTAGTAGAACTACTATTTTCTGACTTAGAATCAAAGTCTACTAGTTCATCAATTTAAAGAGGCTCACTATCTTCTTTCATACAAGACAGAGTCAGATGACTCAATGAGCAAAAGGGCTAATTGAGAAAGTACTTGTTCATCAAGATCAAGCTCATAAAGCTTTTTGCTCATACGGTAAAATTTTACAGTACGGCCTTTTTTTGCCACATTTGAAACAAGTACCTTCTTTATAATTGAAAGGGGCATTATGTTTGGCTTTAATTTTAGAGAATTTTTTCTTCTTATAGGGCTTTGAATGCTTCTTATAAGAAAGTTCTCTAGAATCTTTAAAAGGTTTCATATAGCTCTTTGACTTGTAATGATTTTTGTAAGGTTTGGAAGAACACTTACCATTATAATCTTTAGAAGTAAAGGTTTTAAAGGGGTCATAATTGAACTGCTTACAAAAGCTGCCCAGTTCTTGCTTAGATTTTCTAAGCTCCGACTTTAATCTTTTCTGGAGTTTTAAATCTTGAAAAATCTTTAAACCTTTCTTATTGACAAAGCTAACAAGCTCACCATAAGTGACATTGTCATAAGAGATCTGATTATTATCTAAGGCTTTGATAGAATTTCTGACTTTTTCACCCAAGAGGGTTGGTAGCCCTGTTAGGAAGAGTCTAGTGAAGAAAGTAGATTTATAACTTTGGAATTCACTAAGTTTCCTACATCTCAGGTTATGTAGTAACTCAGCATTCTTATCTCTTCAGTGAGAAGGATTAACTATGAAATGAAGAGAGATATTCAGAATCAGGGTGGCTACTATATTTTGAATTGGATCAATTAATTCATCACAGATGGGGGCTCTATTCTCATATATTTGAATAGCATTTAGAATGTCTAATTGTTGCTGTTTAATAGAAAGATGATCCCACCAACCTTTAATTTGACCAGTAAACCCAGTAATAAGGATTTCTGTAATGGCTTTGTCAGAAGTTCCTAATTGGGTTTTATAGGCATTAGTTGCCATAGTCATTTGTTGTAACAATCCAAGAACATTGTATTAATACATTCCACCTAAATTCCATTCATATACAGAAGATGCATTAAACCTAAATTGATTTAAAGCACTTGGTCAATTGTCTATGGCCAAGTTTGGTGGAGATTTGACTGTAGGAAGGGCTAATTTCCAATAGATTTTGTTGGCTTTAGGAAGAGGTTCTTCCTTAAATACTTCTATATCTGAAGTGACTATAGAAGTCCGGTTATAATTTAGTACACTAATTTTGCTAGATTTGGCACTATCAGGAGCAATTTGAACTTTGCTAGAGGAAGAAGAAGCTTCTATCCTATCTAGTTGGTCACGAATGGCTTTAGCAAAATCTAATTTTGAATCATAAATAAGCTTTTGACTATGTTTCGAAACCTGAAAAGGTTTGAAAATAGGCTCTTTAAGATTTTTCTCAGAATCAAACTTTGTTGATTTTAAAGAAAAAGATGGCATAGGAGAAACAGTTATGGTTGATTTTTGAAATTGGCTTTTTAGTCTAGTCAACTGTTTTCCTATAGTATTTTGATTAGTATTACAGAAATTATTCTATTGAATAATACTATCTAAATCAATCTCAAGATTATTAGGCTTATGTATTTTATAAGGTGAAGCTTTAATTTGATAGGAGGATCACCATGGTCAATGGTTATACTCCTAAGAGGTGGATGTTCTACTTCTATGTCCTATCACTATCAGAAAGGTTCCATTCAGGAATCTTTTTTCTGACAACAATAGAGTTTGATTCTTTAAATGGATAATCAATGTGATTATCAAAAGCGTACATCTCAAACTAATCAAAAAACAATATATGAGCTTTATGCAAATTTATAAATTTATAATAAAGTTCTTGAATTTCTTTTCTTTGGTTAAAAGAATGTTTAAAAAACCAAAGTCTTTTATCTTTATTATTATCTGAGTAAAAATCATTTTGAAGAAGATTTTTATCAAGTTCAAAATCCTTTTCAATCACATTGATTCTATTTTCAGTAACAACAGAAAATAAGGGAGAATTTAGAAGAGAAGGTTCCTTATCTTTTTGTTCTTATTGACTGCTAGTATAAATGGAATGAGGTACATTAGTGGTGTAGTCAACAGAATGGATAGATGAGCTAGGTATATCCGAAGTGGAAAACCTAGGTTGGCTCTTAACATCTTGAAATGAGAGATTTATTACATAAGGTATTTTTAAAAATCTCTTTTCAACTAAAGGAATACTAGTGCTTGAATCCTTATCGGAGAATCTAAAGGATATAGATCTCTTAAAAGACAATTTAACTTTACCATATGAATACTGAGTCACATTTTGCAACTCTGTATTAGGCTCAAGTTATTTTGGGATCACTGGTTCAGTGGCTCCTTCAAGAATCCATTCTTCAAGAAGATTGACATCTTTCCACTGGATGGGCTTTGGAATAACTGTGTTAGCTTTGGATAAGTCAGTCTGCAAGAGAAGAGTTTTGACTGGTATTTATGTTGCGTATTAAACACAGAATGCATGGCTTTGTATGAGATTTTAAAAATTAATGCAACAAGAATTGATTCTTCAACCATATGATAATTATGAGCTTTGATTTGAAAAATCGTGCTCTTTAAAATATTTTTGTCTTTAAGGGAAACTATTATATTTGGATAACAGCTGAATGAAATAGGTACTTTATACAGACTTGATTCAATACTACTAAGCAGAGAATCATCAAAAGAAATTAATCTTCCATCTATGAAGATAGCCAAGATTGAAGTGTTCAATCCTTATTTAGTTAATGGTTTTATTCCAACTTGATTAAACTAATGTGAATGTAATTAAAATTCTTTTCTTTTTAATGCTTTAAAGATTGTTCTGAAAACAAATGAATTGTTTCAAAAGGCTTTGAAATGGTTATGTCACGTTCTTCAGTTTTAATGACATAATCATTCTTTAAAAAATCAAGCTTTTTTAGTTTTATATATCATATCTTTAGAAATCTTTGGAAGTTCCCAACAATCAATGGCTTTATTAAAATCTTCAATTATAAATTCTATTGAATCGAGACTTACGACCAAAAACTATCGAGGCACCTAAGGTAACACTCACCACACCTGCAGTGTTCAACGTTCACACAAGCTTTAAACCTAGAGTCTCTAAACCATACAACACTATCGTCCCCTTGGCTCGGATACTAGTAGAAATATATATATATATATATCGGTAATAGTTTGAGTGTATATTCTTTTTTCAAGGTGGATGGATATAAGTAGTAAACTAAAGAAGATAAATTCATGATAAACATGGTATTAAAATTTAGGAGAAATCTTCTTATTATTCTTGTATAAATTAGGCATCAGCCCTTAAACTAATTAGATTAACTTTTCTTGGACTTTCTGTTAGGAGATTTATAGATGAAATAGTGTTACAGTTAAAATGAAATTAGACAGAAAATGAGAATAAATACATAAAAAGGACACCATAATTTACGTGATTCTACTTTTAGCTTACTTCCATGGGCGAAAACAGAATGATAATATTTTGCTAATAAAAAGAAATTACAAATATTGTGATATTTTAACTCACTATCCAAAACTCTCATAGACCCAAACTCTCAAATCACAAATCACTCAAGAATTTATTAAAACTATTATACTCTCAACTCTACTTTTTCATTCTTGAAAAATGAATTGAATGGGATGATCCTCTCATTTTCTAGGATGAACCTATGTTGCAACGTGGCAACATACCACTACTTTTATCTTTTTGTAGTTTGATTATGCTATACTACCTTTTGTTTTCTGTAATATTAAGTTGACACTAGAAGTTACAAATTTTTACATATAAATCCATATTTTTTGGATAAAATGACTTTTGAAAAGATTTTTAACTGTTGTTGTTGTTGTTATTATTATTATTATTATTATTAATGTCATTAATTTCATTATTATAATTATTATTAAAATTTATTAATTTTACTATTTTAATTATTATTTATTATTATCGTCTTCGTCATTGTCATCATCATCAAAATTTATTAATTATATTCTTCAATTGTTAATATTATTGTAATTAAGTCATTATTATTAAAATTATTGGTATTATTAAATTTTATTAATTTTTTATTTTATTATCTTTGTTATTTTAATTATTATTATTAAAATATATTAACTTTATTATTTTAATTATTATTATTAAATTTTATTAATTTTTTGTCTTAATTATTATTATTATTCGTTTTAGTTTTAATTTTAGTTTTATTATTATTTTTATTCTTACTATTGTTTTAATTATAATATATACAAATAATATTAGGGAGACAATTAACAAATAACATTTTAGTAACTCGTAACAATTTGTTTCTTTTCTAATATAAAGTAAATACATCAATGAGAATGCTGTTTATTCTGATTTTAATTCATACGTCTCAAGTAAACAACTTATTATGATTCGAATTCCTTATTTTTTATTTTAGCTCATTCCCATTCCCATTTAGTAAACACACCATTAGATTATGTTTGGAACATAATATTATATAGTATTATAATATTATTCACATTAATTTATTACTTACCTATGTTTGGAAGTTTTGAAAGTTGGATTGTGGTGTATTATATAATTCACTACAATGCACCAACTTTTGCCTTAATTGAAACATTAAATATATTTTAGTTATATTTTTTATTATAATAATTAAAATATAAAAATAAATTATATTATAATAATATTTTATTATATCATATTATATTTTTATATTAATAATTAATATGAAAATAATATTTTAATATGAGTAATAATAAATTTAAATAATGAGAGCGGATCTGAAAATGATAGATAATGAGAATTATGAAATATTTATGAATTTATGGAATAAATCAAAGGATTTGTCTTTTTGGAGTTAGAAAATAATTATAAGCTTTATTTTGTATTTAAGGGGTTGTGTCTCTCATAATTGAGTATTGAATCATGCATTGTAATTGCTCAATATCAATAATAAAAATTCTCTAAAAATTTCCTATTTCTTTCTTATTCAATATTATTTAACAACTTAGCCAATAAATACAAATATTTATTTAAAAAATAAGATAAAAAAAATTATTAATGGGTTAGAGGAGAGAGAAGGATGATTATTACTGGGGTAAGAAAGTAAAATAATAATAATTATATATTTTCCTGACCTTTTAGAAAACAATAAGAATTGCAATGTTAATAACTTAAATAAATACATCATAAACATTGCATTTACTTTTGACGTTATTTCCTTCAACCCAACAATTAGATCACTAAAAGACAGATAATGTGATATCATACTACTATAGCAACGCTGACTGATCCCATTAGGATAATCTAAAATATATATTTTATTATTTTTAATTTTATTCATTCAATGTTTTGAAAGTCAATTATAAAAACTTTGAACGTCGATTGTCAAATATGGCTACCAGTCAATTTTCAAAACTTTGAATGTCGATTGTCAAATATGGCTACCATCGTTTGACTCTTTCAGTGATTCTTTGCAGCTGATAATGAACACCAATATCTGATCAGTCTTGGTTTTCTCCCTAGCGCGTTCAACAAATGCACCCTCGATGATCACTTTCCATTGCTGAGAAAAATTAATAATAATAAGCCATAAATTAACCAAAAGCAAGCGGAACCTCTCAAGAAACAAATGGATTCTTCAACAAAGACTCAACAGAAACACAAACACAATGAAGAAGAAGAAGAAAATGAAGAAGACACGTCACTACTAGAAAAATGGCCTTTACTGACACTTAGTTTACTGACACTTAGCAAAAAGTATCAGTAATTGTGAACAAATGCACCTATTAACAAGTAAGTATTAGAAGTTATTGATACTATTGTGTTAGTAAATTAAACATCAATAATCACTGATACTAAAGTATCAGGAAAAAAAAAAAGAATTCATTAATAATTGTTTTAGTTCCAACTCGAACCTGAGACTTCTAGAGTTTAAAACTCTAAAAAGGAAACAGAGACCATCAAGCCATGTTAAAATAACTTAATTCGTTCGTTTTAAAGATTTTAAAAACAAAAAAATATATAATAACAAAAGATTACAAAACCTAATTAAACTCGATCTCTCTGACTCTCACCCATCTCTCACTCTAACTCTCACCCGATCTCTCTCACTCGATCTCTCATGCTTTCTCTTTCGTTTTTCTTTTCTTAATATCTTCTGTTCTCTGTTCTCTGTTGTCTATCACACCCAAACAGTCGATCTCTCATGGTTTCCCTAAATTGAAAAAAAATTAAAACCCTAATTGCTGAGGTGACGGCGTTATCGTGGCTGATAATTTCGTTTTGGTTTTCGTCGAAGGCGTCGAAGTTGGCACTGCAAGCTCTTCTGATGGCGTGTTGGATTCTAGGGTTTCAATAATAGTCACAGAAGCGAGAGCGTTGAAGCTGCTTTGCTAATAGAGAACCGAACAGAGCTGCTTCGCTAAGTGTCCTGTGACTGGCAAGAGAATTCAAGGGGTAATTATGCCTTCTTTTTTTAAAAAATTGTTTAGAGAATCTTAGTATTGGTTTTCAATGTTGAAGAAAATGCCTTGTAAGAAATTGTTACAAAAAAATTTTGGGTTTAATAAATTTAAACAATAAACCCATTGGTTACAGCAAGAAATAGGCTGACAATAGCTGCTAATTAGATTAGGTTGGAATGTTTGTACCTGTTTTGTGCCCTACCTATTCGGGAGAAACTTTATGGTAGTTAATTAGTTGACGTCGTTGTGAACTGCAGGTTGTCTTAAATATGTATTTACTTAACTTTCAGTCATATAGAGATATTAGTTCAGTGATTGCCTTGGGCTATTTTTTAAATCAAAGAGACAAAGACTGCTTGCTTACATGGACAAATGAAAATTTAATGCCTATCTCTGTTTGTGGTGGTGGTGGAGGTGGACTAGGTATTATTCTGTAGAATACATAAAAGCCACCAACATTATCTTCACAGAGTTTCTGCTGCATTTCTTTGATGATTGTGTTGGTGAAAACTGAGAGTCAAATTGATATTTAATTGTATTGTTTATCTTAAAATCATTATGGAGTCATTGTGAGTTTGTTTAAGGACATTAACACCTTGCTTACCGAAGTATGATAAGACTGTTTCTCTACCTGCAGATTTCTCACTTGAGACCTGCTGAATATAAGAGGTCCAGATTGTCCAGAAACAGGAGGACTGTGAACCGTGCTTATAGTGGAGTATTGTCTGGAGGTCGTTGTCGGGAAAGGTTTGTTATTACTGAAGCTCAGAATCTCAACTTTTCTTTGTTAAATTTTTCCATTTGGTAATGTTGCTCTGACTATCATTACTTTTTAACAGAATCATTCGTGCCTTTTTGTTGGAAGATTTTTAATAGAGAATGACTATGATAGAAATTACCTAAGTTCATGCTTGTCTGATTTATGTTATATATGCATGTCTTAATTTAAAATAATTACATTTTAAAGTATAGGTTCGATAAAAGATTATGTTATTTATTGTATCAATTTAATTAAACTTATTAAGCTAACAACTTGTAATAAATGAGCAGGTAAAAATACATATTATGGACAAAACTTGGATGTTCTGTGATAGATTGTCGGATAAGTATTATGATGGGGTTGATGATTTCTTGGAGTTTGCCATTATTAATTCAGAAAATAGAATGTCGATTAGATGTCCTTGTACCTCTTGTTGCAATATGGAGTTTTGACTCTGAACAAGTGAGGTTACATCTGTTTAAAAAGGTTTCTAAAAGAATATTTAATTTGGAATTGGCATGGTGAGGAGGACCCAAAACCTACATCCGGAAAGTGCCAAGACCAACCCACAAAGTCAGTGTTTTAAATGTCCAGATTACGGTAATTTAGGTGACATGGTTCATGATGCTTTTGAGCATTGTGATAAAGATCCTAGTTCTTTTAAGGATATGCTTGAAGATGCTTGAAAAACCCTTATATCCGGGTTCAAAGCATTCAAAGTTATCGAGTTTAATGAAGCTGTACAATATAAAAGGACTTTACGGCTGGTCTGATAGTGGGTTTTCAACCTTATTAGAAGTGCTCAATGAGATATTGCCAAATGATAATAGTATGCCTAAGTCTATGTATGAGGCCAAAAAAACAATGAAGCTATTAGGCTTAGATTATGAGAAAATACATGCATGCCCAAATGATTGCATTCTTTATAGGAATGAGTTCCAAAATCTTAGTGAATGCTCAAGCTGTGGAGAATCTAGGTGGCAAATAAAAAAAGATGGATAAAAAAAATTAGGAAGGGGGTGCCAAAAAAAGTGTTATGGTATTTTCCTATAATTCCTAGGTTTAGAAGAATGTTTCAATCTCCACAAACTGCTGAGAACTTAACATGGCATGAAAATAAAAGAATTAAAGATGGCAAGCTTCACCACCCAGCAGACTCTCCTGCTTGGCAGCTAATTGACAAGAAATGGCCTGATTTTGCCCAAGAGCCAAGAAATCTTCGGTTGGCTTTATCATCTGATGGGATTAACCCACATAGCACACTTAGCACGACTTACAGTTGTTGGCCTGTTACATTAATAACATATAATCTTCCTCCATGGTTATGTATGAAGAGAAAGTTTATGATGTTATCTCTACTGATATCTGGCCCTAAACAGCCTGGAAATGATATAGATGTGTACCTAGCACCTTTAATTGAGGACTTGAGAATCCTATGGAATGTAGGTGTCGATGTTTTTGATGCATATAGAAACCAAACTTTCAATTTACGGGCTGTGTTGATGTGGACAATTAGTGTTTTTCCAGCATATGGGAACCTGTCTGGGTGTACTGTTAAGGGATACTATGGTTGTCCAATTTGTGGGATAAAAACATGTGCATGTTGGTTGCCGCATAGTCGAAAAATGTCATATATGGGCCATAGACAGTTTCTTGAAAACCCTCCTAAGCCTTTGTCTGGAGTTGAGATCTTAAATTTGGTGGCTGACATTCACACCAAGTTTGGGAAAAAGGTCCAAAAAAAGCAAAAACGTGGTGAAGGAAAGGGTGAGGGTGAGGGTAAGGTTTCGGTTGAGGGTGAGGGTGAGGCGGGCGGGCGAAGGTGAGGTGAGGGTGAGGGCGAGGCGAGGCGAGGCGAGGTGAGGTGAGGGTAATGGGGATGTTTCTCAATTGTTGTACAAAAGAAATCAATTTTCTTTGACTTAGAATATTGGAAACACTTGTTAGTTCAGTCATCAATTAGATGTGATGCACATTGAAAAAATGTATGTGAGAGCATTTATGGCACATTACTTCATCAACCGGGGAAAACAAAAGATGGAATTAATGCGAGAAAAGATCTTACACATCCAAACCTTAGAGAATCAATGAACAAAGCTTTTATTGCATTAGCTCCGATCAATGAAAACAAAGTCATCCCCGACTCCATACACTTTAAGTAAGAAAGAAAAACAAATGTTCGCAAAACCTTGCAAGATGTCAAAGTTCACGATGGTTCTTGTTCTAATTTTAGAAATCTTGTTTCAATAGATGATTATCGTCTTCACGGGCTTAAGTCTCATGATTGTCATACCTTGATGCAACAACTACTACCATTGGCAATTCGAAATTGTTTGCCTCAAAATGTTAGAGCTGTCATAATCGGGTTGTGTCTCTTTTTAATTCATTGTGCTCTAAGGTAGTAGAGCTCGATTCTCTAAACCAATTGCAAAAGGAACTTAAAATCACCTTATACAATCTAGAACAATACTTCCTACCGCTTTCTTCGATATAATGGTCCATTTAATGATCCATCTAGTAGAAGAAGTTAGGTTATGTGGTCCGGTTTACCTTCGATGGATGTATCCATTTGAGAGAGAAATGAAACCTATAAAGGGTTATGTTCATAATCGAAATCGTCCCGAAGGTTGCATTGCTGAGAATGCTATATTCTTTGAGGAAGCACTTGAATTTTGTCTTGAATACCTTTCAAGTTGTGAATCAATTGGGTCGCCTCTTGGTTGTGTAAATGATTTTACAGTTGAAAGGCCACTTCGAGGTGTAAATATTAAGGTGGTTGATGCTCCTACATTGGCACAAGCACACCGATGTGTTTTGGTGAACACCCACGAGATTCAACCATACATAGAGTATGTGAACACAAACTCCTATATTAGCTTCGTTAACTTTTGTTGTAATCTTAACTAATTAAAAGGTATAATTTTGTTAATTACGTGTGTATAATTTTAGGGAGCATTTGGCCTTATTGCAATCAAAGCACCCTCGTCAAATAAAAAGCCTTTATGGTTGCTAACCGAGCACTCTCGTACATTTGCTGATTGGTTGAAACAAAAGGTTAGATTTGCTTCATTAGGTATAAAAAAAGTTTCCAAGTAAAAGTAAACAAACTTTTCCATTTAACTAATTAATGTCGTTTTATTTTTTGAAACTATAGGTAAGAGCTAATAAAGAAAATAATGTAGCGGTTGAGGAAATAGTATGGTGGCTGGCAAACAAACCACGCTCAAGCGTGGTGACATATGAAGGGTATTGCATTAATGGTTTTAAGTTTGGTACGAGAGCTCGGGATACAAACCGTGTAACACAAAACAGTGGTGTTCGTGTTGTTGCCAAAGCTTTACAGATTTCGAGCTCAAAAGACAAAAATCCCCATTCTGGGGATATGGTTTTTTATGGGGTTATTGATGAAATTTGGCAGCTTGATTATTTGGGGGTTAAGAAAATTCTTTTTAAGTGTGATTGGGTGGATGATAGGGGGGTAAACAATGATGAGTTAGGGTTCACTGTAGTTAATTTAGATCGAATAGGTTATAAATCTGATAGTTTTATTCTAGCTGGTCATGCAAAGTAAGTGTTTTATGTGAATGACCATCTAGATAATAATAAATCAAATGTTTGTTCAGTGAGTGAAAAATGTGATTATTCAAATGGGGTTGAGTATGATGACATGGATGTGTATGCGCCATTATCCAACAATCTTCCAAAGTGTAGGTTAGATGTGGGTGATGAAGAACATGTGTAATATCAGATGGTGATGTTTTCATGTAAATATTGAGGCAGAAAATGAATAACACATTTATGGTAACTTGTTAGCACAATTTCCCTTAAGTAAAAAACTGATTTATTAATTATTATTCTATTAATTATACTGATATCTAATGCGCTTATCTATTTTATGCATTTGCAGATTAGTTGGAGACATGGCAGAAAATGATGACAAGGAATATAATCCAGATCTGGAAGGAAGACCAAGACGAAACCTTACAAAAAAGAAAGACTTGCAGAAAGGAGTTAATGAGGAGATTGAGCTCGCTACAATTCTTATGGAGTTCGGTTGGAAAGAAGAAAGCGACCGAGGAGTTACATTGGGCTGATTATGCAGGAAAGAATTCCAATCATATACGATGATTGGAGGAAAGTGCTACTTGGACATCAAAGAGACATTGTGGTCTCATTTTTAGGAAAAGTTCAAGTTGAGTTTGAAGGCCAAAACCCAAGTGTTGAAATGGATGGGAGTTGCATTAAGGTCCTTTAGAAGTAAGTTGGCAAATGAATATATTTTGCCCAATGCAAACAACTTAAATTCTTTGAAAAAGCCTCCTCTTGAGTATGAGGCCATTAGAAAAGAAGACTGGAAGAGCTTTGTTGATAAAGTTTTATCCGAAGACTTTCAGGTATTTTTTAAATTATGTGAGTTTGATAATATCATTGAGAGCTTTTGAATGAATTTTAATCGATATCCACTTTGTATAGGAAAAAAGTCAGACAGCAAAGGATAAAAGAGCAAAGAATCTGTACAACCATCATTTAGGCGGTCACGGGATATGCGTGGCTGTTGCATAAAAGAGTAAGTACAATAAGCTGCTATAATATAAACTTATAATATTGCTAATACAAATAATAAGGTGGTTCGAGTAGTTTTCAATCTAATTTTATTGATATGTTGTAGAAGTTGGAGCTCGGAGTTTCTGAGCAAGAGATTGACCGTAGTGAGGCCTGGTTATTGGCGCACAAGAGAAAAGATGGAAGTTACACCCCTGACGTGCAACAAGTAGCTGAGAGAATTGTAAGTTTCTACCACTACTACTGGATGTGGCTAAATGTTGAGTACTTAGTTTTGTTTTGGATTGGTCTTTGTTGGGTATTTGGCTTGACTTTGGAATATTGATTACCTATTGTTTTCTATTTGTCAACATGGCCCTTGTAAATGTTTATCCATTGTGTGCCATTAACTAAGAGATGTAATAGAATTGATGACATTTCGTGTCTTGGCTTTGAGTCTTTCTTGGAAAAGGACTACAATTGTATTTATTTTGCTGCTGGATGTGGCTGAATGTTAATTACTTAGTTTTGTTTTGGATTAGTCTTTGTTGGGTATTTGGCTTGACTTTGGAATATTGATTAACTGAATGCTACTATTGTAATCTGTTTGCTGTTTGTCAACATGTCTACATGCAATCTGACTTGAAAAAAAAATTGCCCAACAGAGACTCCACATGTGCATGTTTTATGTCTTTTACACGTACACGAAATCTTTTTGTGTTTATTTTGCAGAGTGAGCTAAAAAGTCAAGTTGAGCAAGGAACATTCGAATCCCAGGGACCAAATGATATCTTAGGTGAAGCACTTCAGAAGAAGCCTAATGGAAGTCGGGTGCAGGGCTTGGGTCAATTTATCACCCCAGCCATGTATTTCAGTATTCCTAATCCTACTGAGTTGGCACGAGAACGGAGAATGTATCAAGAGAGTTTTCACTTTATGCAAGCTCAGTTAGATCAAATGAATGCAAGGATAAATGGCTGCAACAACACTGAAGTTGGCAGTTCCAACTTTCCTAACTCTAAAGGTGGTTGCAGTGTTAAGATGGAGGTAAATCGTCGATCCCCTACCAAATCAGTGACTAAAGCTACTCCAAAATCTGCCAAGAACATCAACTCACTGCCCCTGCTAGCTCCTGCCCAAATTCCAGCCCAAGTAGATTGTGAAGCCACTTTAAAACAGACCCCAAGAAGATCTCCAAGATTCACTCCTTTAAACAAGAAAGTTGATTGTCTTAAGTCTCCTGCAGATGGTGTGATATATCTGTATCAGGAGAAAGGAACACCAAAGGAACCCATTGTTGTGAAACCAGTGACAGCAAGGAAACTTGTTCTGAGAAAAAATACCCGCGGAGCTGTCAAAGCAAGAAAGGAGACCAAGAGTGCACAGATGGAAATCTTTTCTTTGATGATTGAGAGCTCCCTACCACGGTCGATTATGATTGCACATGATCTCAAAACTTTTGGTGTGCACTGGGAGAGTAGATTGGACAAACAAATTTGCAATGAAATCATACAGTTTACGAGCTCTCAAATTCGGTTATTGAGATATGGATCAAGTAAGAAAAAAACTTAATTTAAGCATTTATTATGTTTTCTAATTTTAGACATATGTTATTTTATCTCTTATAAAATATATGAATAAGTTTCTTTTGTATAGACACTTGTATGAGGAGATGGATAATGGTGGTGATGTCAGTCCAATTCAATTTGGATGTATAGGTAAGCTACATCCAAGTCAAGCAAGCTACCCACATAGGTGTTCCTATATTTCAGACCTTTTGGACAAGATACAAATAGCCCAGATCATTGTTTTCCCATACAACCCAGGGTATAGTTTATTTATTTTTTTATCTATTTTCTTTGTTTCCATGAATGATTTAAATTTATCTTGTAATCTATTTGTCATTTTTTTTTCCAATTGGTTGTTTAGTAGTCACTGGGTGCTAGTATCAATTGATATGGTGAGGCGCAAAGTATATTATCTTGATCCATTAGGTGATAATCCCGATAATGAGTGAGGCGAGATGGTGAATGAGTATGTTTTAATTGGTTTAATTATTATTATTATTACTTTCGTTGTGGATTCATTTGTTCACATCTGTTATTTATTGCTTATAGTGGGATAACAATGCATCAAGTGAAGACTAACAAAAGAAGGTTATGCGATGGGTTTACATTAAGGTATTATCAAAACCAAGTTATAACATTCATTATTCTTGTCGAGGAAAGGTTTTTAGACTCAAATTTTTTTTAGTGTCCAAAACAAGTTGGAACCTTTGAATGTGGCTATTATGTGATGAAGTACATCCAACAGATTGTTCGAGATTTATACATTCTTGAAAACAATGTAAGTTTCTCTATAACTTTTTTTTTAATTTTGTTGAATATATAGGTGAAACCATTGTTGTGCATGTAGTGAAATGAAGGATGGCAAATGCCTATTTCAAAATCTGTGGCTTATATGATAATATTATGAAGGACATGGATTATTTGTGGTTTCTATTCCAGCTGCCATTAGAACAATTAATATTCATTTCAAGTAAAATAATTAATTTAAAGTATTAGCTTGTAAGACAGTTTTGCTAATTATTGTTTACTATAATGATACTCTTTATTTGTAGAATTAGCTATATTTTTTATGTTAAGTAGAATAGATTTAAAAATATATCTACACATTTTGTTGCTTTATTTTTGAAGTTCAAGGGCTATGATGAGTACACTATGGATGATATTTCGCAACTTCGCGATGAGTGGGCCACGTATGTTGCAAAGTTAATTGTAGCATACAATAATCAGGTAAAATTATAAATATATATTTTTCTTTTGAATATATGAATATTGATTTGTATAGCATGCTAGCTAATTAAATCTATACGATGCACTTGTAGGTAGGGAAGGTCAAAGGGAAGGCAAAGGTGGGGAGTAGATGTTTGTGGGACAACTTAGTGATTGCTTGTAAATGTTCATTATGTTAATTTCAAATTATATTTGAAGTAAATGTTCATTATGTTAATTTCAAATTATATTTGAAGATTTGTTTTGAGTTCTCCGAGCTATCACTATGTTGATTTTATATTATATTTGACATATTTTTGTTACTATTATATTTTTATTAATGTTTGATTAAGATTTATTTAAAATTTGTTACAAATTTTATATGTAATTGTTCATTTTAGCAGTTTAGTTTATTTTTAATATTTTTTTTAATGACAATGAAAACTAATAAAAATCATTTATATTTAAAATGTATCATAAAGTATCAGTTCTATTGAGCTTATTGTTCTACTGATATGACTAATTCAGTGATACTATAGTAATAATAATTATTGACACTAAAGTATTACTATTTATATTTTATTGATATGTAATAATTGTTTGTAAATACTGTTACAAGCGTCATAATATTAGTAACACTATAGTGTCATAAAATTTGTAATACTATAGTAATAGTAATCCCTGACACCACATTCAAGTGTCAGTATTTTTCTGACTCCCAAATCACTGACACTATTAATAAGTGTCACTAAAAGTAATTAGTGACACTATTTTAGTATCACTAAAGGCCATTTTTCTAGTAGTGCGTATTCATTTGCCATGCAACTGGCAACGAGCATAGTGTTACCTGCGTCTATGCAAGCGGCAGCAAAACTTGGAGTCTTTGAGATTATAGCCAAAGCAGGTCCAGGGCTAAACTCTCTGCAGCAGAAATTGCAGCACAGATGCTAGTCGAAACCCCAATGCAGGGTGATGCTTGACCGGATCCTTCGGTTCCTTGTGACCCAACGTGTGCTTCGTTGCTTTCTTTCATCAGCTGGTGATGATCAGAGGCTGTACACGCTTGCACCTGTGGCCAAATACTTTGTGGTTAATCAAGATGGTGTTTAACTCTGTCCCCTCTTGGCCATGCCTGGAGACCAAGTCATGCTAAATATATGGTTTGTCTTATTACTTCGAATATTTTCTAACTTTAAACATTTTTCCAACTCAATTAGCCTCAGTATGCAGATTTGAAGCTACAAAGCATGAGAAAGTCTTTGATAGTCCCTTTATGTATACTCTCTTTTGCATATTCTTATTAATTGTACCTCGCTAATTTGACAAGCAAGATTATCTTTTAAAGACGTTTGGACGAAGTTAAAAGATTAAAAAAGAAAAATATAAATTCTAATGCTTTATTTTGAATATTTTTATATACTAGTTGGAGTTTGTTTATTTATTTTGTTTCCTTCAATTTTGCTCAGATGATTAATTAGATGGCCAGATGTCGAGCATCATATTTCTCAGAAAAATATTAAATATTTTACTAGATTAATTGCTGACAATACCTTTTTGTGTGTGTAATTAATAATAATAATATTCTGAATTTTATTAGGTATAAGTTGATAGACACAGTTCTTGAAGGAGGAATCCCATTCAACAGGGTTCATGGAATGGGAATCTATGAGTATGCACGCAACGATTCTAGATTCAACGGAGTTTTCAACAATGCAATGCTGAATCAGACTATCATAGTTATGAATAGAATCCTTGACTCTTACAATGGCTTTGAGCAAATTAATCAGATGGTGGATGTTGGTGGTGGCCTTGGAGTCACTCTTAATATAATCACTTCTAAATATCCTCATATTAAAGGTGTTAATTTTGACTTGCCTCGTGTTATTCAAGATGCCCCATCTTATCCTGGTATGCTTTCTACTAATTATTAAGTTCTATCATTTTTAATTTAGACTTTTACAAACTCAATGGTTTGTTAATCCTCGCATGGTGTGTGTGTATATATATATATATATATGGTGTAGGTGTGAAACATATAGGAGGAAATATGTTCGAAAGAATTCCAAAGGGGGATGCCATTTTGATGAAGGTTAGCTAAAGATTTAATTGAAGCGCAAATTAATGTTCATCCTTAGTCTTTGTGTTAATTATCAATTCAGTCGTTGTGTTTAAAAATTATGCAAAAAGTTCCTGGCAGTATTTCATCTGTCTCGTAATGTCAAATTTGTTGATTTTTAAGTTATATACCAGAAGAAGTATATTATTTTACCTTGAGAAGTTTTGTCCAACCGTATAGAAGCATTAGTGGAGTCATTTCTTCTTTTCGGAAAAAAAAAAGTTTGTGTAAAAGGTAGAGTGACGGGAAAATTAAATAGAACTGTTTGAAAATCCCTATGTTAGGCCCTTAGGGGCATGACAATAGGTTCATCGATGGCTAATGCTAATCAGTAATAATATTTTGCAGTTGATACTTCATAATTGGGGCGATGAGCAGTGCTTGAGTTTGTTGAAGAACTGCTACGAGGCTATTCCGGAAAATGGAAAGATAATTATTATCGAAAGCATGCCAATGGTAATGCCTGAGGCTACACCAACCGCCGGAGCAGCCTCCATGATGGATATAATTATGTTAATGCAATTTTCAGAAGGAAAGGAACGAACCAAACAAGAATTTATGGCATTAGCAACTGAAGCTGGATTTAAGGGTGTCAATTATGAATGTTTTGTTTGTGACTTTTGCATCATCGAGTTCATCAAGTGATTAAATTCATCAAGTGATTAAATTACATGCGTGCTTGCCTAATTATGGCATGTATTATTAGCTATGATCCTCAAATGAAAAAAAATATTGGGCAGTACGATCACACTTTATTACCTACGTACTGCTGTAATAAAATTACGTTAAATGTGTTACATTTTGTTTTTCATGTATGGAAGAGTTACACTTTAGACTCTTGTTGATGCTGTTTTTTGGTCGCTCCAAAACAAGGTACTGCTTTCTTCTGGTCGCACCCACCTCGAGTAGGATTTCCAGCTGATTCCTGCGTTTCTTGGCTCGTTAAAACGATGATTCCCTCTTGCATGTATTAGCAGAAAAAGTATTAGAGGTCGCTGGGTGTTTGAAATTCTCTCTTGATTTGAGAAAAACTGAAAAATAAAAAGTTGAAAAAGGAAGAAAATCCCTTTACCTCACCCTTTGTCTTATATTTATCCCTCTTTTTCCCGCCACCCTTGCTTGGGCGCCATCCCCTGCATTCATTGTACCTACGTCTTTTCTGACAGCTATGGGTCACAGTGAGACAACTTGGAGGTAGAGGATGTCAGGCAATTATAGGTCACCGTGATGAAATAATGATACTGCGGGAATATGGGATGTCAGACGGTTATGGTCTGGTCTGGTCTCTTCCTACTCTTGGTACCACTCGCAATGCGACCAGGGCTCGCTCGATGGTTGTGAACATTCCTGCTCTTTCTGACCTTGCTCGAGGAGGAAGCGAGTATCTGAGCCCCACCAGCTTTGAACACTTGACCCCAACTAGCTTTGACACCGAGGTGTCTTGCTAGCGATCGATCTTCATCTAGCGGTTTGCTCAGCAGCTATTCGACTTCCAACACCGATCCCCGGTTTATAGTCTTTAGAGTGAAACGAGATAAGACTAGAAATTACTTGTTCGAGCAGGTTTCCCCCCTTTTTACTTTTTCATATTGAGTTGTCCGCTTCTTCCGTCACTTCACATTTAATGTGAGCTACGTGGGTTAATCTGGGCCACTTGTTTGAAATTTGAAGAGGCGGTTCCCTGAACAGTTGAGTAACGTGTCGTCTGTTGGCATGATTTGCTTCCCTCTTTATAAAACCCTAATTTCACCGTTTTGCACTTTCTTATCTCCACACATTGCTTAAAACTGAAGCCCGCCGCCTGCAAGTGAAATCTCCCTTCTCAGTTGCCGTCATCACTATTTGCACCCTTCAAATTAGTCTCATGTATAAACTCTTTGACTTCTTCTTCCCGTTCTCATCATTTTTGTTTTGTGGATTTTCGTTTCTCATTTGGTAGACTGTGGTCTCTAAGAAAAATGTCCGCCACACAGCAACCCTGAAGGATGTCTCCTGAAGAATAATCTTCTTTTAGTGGCTCCCGGGCCGATAGGGGGGTTATAGTGAGAGACCCGAGTCTTGAAGAGGACGTTTACACTTCCGGCGTTGCCATTAAGGGTGAAGTTCTAGAAGAAATCCAGCCAAGTAAAGGGCAAAGGACCGGTCAAAGGTCAGAGACCGAGTCATTTGCCATAGATTACATGAGGTGTGAAACCACCCAACAGGATCTAGATAGGCTTAGGGCCACTTACTGTATCCCTACCAGCGTTAACCTTAGTCTTCCTAGCAAGAACAACACTTCCAGTCGCCCTCCTCAAGGGTATGTTACCCTCTACCTTGAGTGCTTTAGGTGGGGTGTTAGGTTACCCTTACAGCCCTATTTTACTCGAGTTCTTTCTCAATTGCACTTGGCACCGGGGCAACTGAATCCAAATGGGTGAAGGGTCTTATCTGGGCTATACATCCCGTGGAATTGGTGTAATCTGGGCGAGCCGGTGGTAGATTAAATAAAGCACCTCTACCAACTGAAAAGCAACCCAAAAGATGCGGGCTCCTATTACTTCACCTCCAGTTCCAAGGGCAAAAAACCCATCACTAACCTGCCTACCTCTGGTGGCAAATGGAAGAGTAAGTTCTTTTTTTCCGGGGGAGACTGGGGGCGAGCAGCCTCTGCAGCCGAAGAGATTCCCTAAATTCCTTCTCGGTTTTGCACTCCAGGTCATCTGCTGCCCATTATGTCTTCTACTTTAGTTTTTCTGCTTACCCTTTCTTATTGTCATTTTTATCTTCTGCATTCTCTTAGAGTGTATCACATCGGGTCGAGGAGGAGCTGAAGTTGCATATAGACACTGCCTTGGACAATGCGAGCTCATGCAAAGAGTTATTGACTCTCCAAAATCTTGTCGAGTTCGGCTTAGTATCTGAGGAAGAAGACATGAGCAACATCTTTGCTCAGTTGAAGAAGCACTCTAGCGTTGTTGAGAGCCCAAGCAGCTCCTCTGCTCCACCTAAAAGGTCCAGAGTTGACCTTACGGCTTCACTAGTCAAAGTTCTTCCTCCTCCTCCTGAAACCGAGAGATTGGTCAGAAAAGCTCCCCCGAGGGGGCCTGACACTGCTGTTTCTATCAGGTCCCGATCAGCATGCTTTAGGGAGCGGACCGACTTCCCTGATCCCTACGTCAAGGAGTTCACAAAGCACGTAAGGAAAAGCTTTGTGGATGAGTTAGAGTCCTCCAGCCTCAACGAGCCAATGTCTTCCAACGCTCCTCCTATCAAACTGCTACTGCTGCCTCCACCGCCTTCAAAATAAAAGCTTTGAATTTTGAGAGAAAGATCAGAGCCAAAAACTAGAGCTTGAAGAAGAAGCTGGAGCAAGGAGAGGAGGAATCGGCAAAGCTCCGCGCTGAAATTTCCACCTTTGAGGAGAGAGTAGCCATGGCGGAGTCAAAGGCGTTCTAACTCGAGAAGGAGTTATCCATGGTCAAGGACGAGCTTGTTAGCGCTAGGAAAGATCTCGACGTCCAGAGATTTTCCTTCGAGAGGACCATGGTTGCTGAGACTTCTCGTCTTCAGAATAAGGTGGATTCCCTGGGGAACCAACTTACAGAGGAGTATAACAAAGAGATGACATTCTGCTATGAATGCATCATGTCTGTCTTGGGTAAAGAATACTCGGAGCTAGACATGTCTAATCTCGAGGCGGGCGTTGATGCCTATATGAATGAGTAGGATGCTCGAAGCTAGGAACCAAGGGAACCACCTTCTCATGTGGAAGCTGCTGTTGTAAGACTTGAAGAGGCTGCTCCTTCCACCGAGGAGGCTCAAGCTGCTCCCACTGCCAAGAAGGATCCTCAGGCTGCTTCCTCTTCTCAAGGTCTTGATCCAACTACTAGCCCATCTACCCCAGCTCCTTGACTGGCTTTTTTTTTTATTTGTAAGCTTTGGCAAATCGAACTGAATGAAATAAGAAAAGTAGATTTTCCACTTTGTCTTTACATCTTTAATTTGTTCTAAATTTTCTGTGAGATAAGTTTCTAGTAGGCTTTGAGCTTTTCCATTGCCCTTGTTGGAATTTCAGGACTCTCGTTTACCTTATTCGTTTTACTCATCTACCAAGATGTGAACGACTTGACTTACCCCTTATGTATTTCGGCTGTATTGCCTTACTATGAACAGGCTTTGAGATGTCTAGCCATAGTCCCCTTTTCTGGCGAGCTTATGCTGCTCGAGCCCATCCTGGCTATGCTTGGCTATTTCTCTCACCTTATGTTAGGCTTTGAAACTTATGGCATTCAGCTTTTATTAGAGAGCTTATCTTGCTCGAGCCGTCTCTGGCTATGCTTGGCACTTTGTCTCGCCTTAGGTTAGGCTTTGAGACTTATGGCCTTAGCTTTTTTCTTCGTGAGCTTATCTTGCTCGAGCCGTCTCTGGCTATGCTTGGCTCTTTGTCTCACCTTGGGTTAGGCTTTGAGACTTATGGCCTTAGCTTTTTTCTCCGCTAGCTTATCTTACTCGAGCCATTTCTGGCTATGCTTAGTACTTTGTCTTACCTTGGGTTAGGCTTTGAGACTTATGGCCTTAGTTTTTTTCTACGTGAGCTTATCTTGCTCAAGCCATTTCTCACTATGCTTAGCACTTTGTTTCACCTTGAGTTAGGCTTTGAGACTTATGGCCTTTAGCTTTTATTTATTTTTATAAGCTTTGATTTGCTTGAATTGGATTAATTTTGGAAGCGTTTCTTCTTGCTTTTATTCATGAAAAAGATTTTACACACTTTTATTTTAAAGGAAACTGAATATCGATGCTTGTAATCCAAGGGAACTTAGTGGAAATACTTTATCAAATGCTTTGCATTCCATGGCCTTTTAATTCCCGTCCATCTAGATAAGTAGCCTGTATGCCCCCAAACCGGCCACTTGCGAGACCCTGTAAGGACCCTCCCAATTTGGGCCCAACACACCTTGCATGGGATCTTTAGTGCTCTGGTTCACTTTTCTAAGCACCCAATCACCCACTTTAAATGCGGATGTGCACGTTCTGATTGTAGTAGCGAGCTAAGTTATGCTGATACTCTGCTACCTTTATTGCCGACCTCTCTCTTCTTTCCTCTAGCAGATCTAAATTTGCACAAATCTGCTCGTTGTTCTGCTCCTCATTGAAATATTTTGTCCGATGCGTGCCTACCCCTATCTCTGCCAGGATTACTGCTTCGTGCCCAAACGCCAGAGCAAACGGTGTTTTCCCCGTAGCGGTCTTGTATGTGGTCCTATAAGCCCATAACACTCCAGGTAGCTCGTCCACCCATGTTTTTTTCTGCTCTCTCAATCTAGTTTTCAAGAGACATTTTATGGTTTTGTTCGCAGCCTCTACTTACCCATTTGCTTGTAAATGTGATGGCGAGTAGAACTTCAACTCTATTCCCATGTTTATGCAAAAGTCTCTAAACTTATTATTGTCGAATTGCCTCCCATTATTTGTGACCAGCGTGTGGGAGATTCCGTACCTATAAATCACACTTCTCCAGATAAAGTCAGTGGTTTCTCTTTCTGTAATGCTGTTCAAGGCTTTTGCTTCAACCCATTTAATAAAATAATCAATCACAACCACAGCATGTGTCACAGATGCTCTTCCTTTGGCAGCGGTCCTATCAGGTCAATTCCCCATTGGGCAAATGGCCACGATGAGTTTATCACAGTGAGGTTTTCTGGTGGCTGAGTTATGAAAGGCGAAGCTTTGACAGCTCTTGCAGCTCCTAGTTCCTTTCTCGTGCGTCTTGGTGCATTCTAAGCCAGAAGTATCCTTGCCTCAAGACCTTAAAAGTTAAAGACCTTGCACCAGAGTGATTTGCACAAATCCCCTCATGTACTTCCCTGAGCACGTAGCTAGCTTCTTCCTTGTCCAAGAAGCGTAACAGTGGCAGGGTGTATCCTCATCTGTACAACACCCTATCGATCAGTGCATACCTTGCTGCTTGACACCTCATCTTTCTTGCTTGCTTCTTATTAGCAGGTACTGTCCCTTTCTTAAGGTAGGAGAAAATTTGGTCCATCCAAGTATTGGTCGAGGTCACGTTCATCACCTCGTCTTCCTGCTCAATGCTCGAGCTGGTCCTGATATCCACAAGAATTGACTTGGGCATTTTGGGGTCTGACACAACGGCCATCCGAGCTATCATATCTGTTTAAAAGTTTTCTTCCCTTGAAATCTGTTCCACCTCTACTGCTCGAAACTTCCTAACTAATTACCTCACCTTCCGGAGGTAAGCCTTCATCTTCTTACCTCTCGCTTGGAAGTTTTCATTGAGGTGGTTTGCCACTAACTGAGAATCTTTTCAAACTTTTACCAACTCTGTTTTTACCATTAACGTAAGTTTCAGTCCTGTAATAATGGCCTCATACTCAGCCTGGTTATTAGTGGCTCTAAACTCGAGCTTCAAGGTATATTGTATTTCAAATCCTTCAGGGCTAAGTAAAACTACCCCTGCTCCCGCTCCTTGATCCCCAAACGATCCATCCACCGTAACTGTCCATACCTTGCTTGGAATGGGTTCTTCCCCAGCTTGCTCATTATCTATGCCTTTATCTGATTTTGTGCATTCAGCTACAAAGTCTGCCAGAGCTTGTGCTTTAATTGTTGTTCAGGGCTGGTAGCTGATGTCAAATTCGCTGAGCTCGATCGACCACTTCACCAACTGACCTGAGGTCTCTGGCTTATGCAGGATTTATCTAAGTGCCTGGTTTGTTAAGACCACTATTGAGTGTGCTTGGAAATAAGACCTCAACTTCCGAGTTGCTGTTACCAATGCGAGCACCCATTTCTCTACCTGCGGATACTGAGTTTCAGCTTCCAGCAAAACTTTACTCGTGTAATACACGGGGTATTACACCCTGACTCCTCCCTTATCAAGACCGAGCTGGTTGCCCACTGTGACACGGCTAGGTACAGGTATAGGACTTCTCCTGCTCGCGGTGTTGACAATAACGCGGCCTTTAACAAGTATTCCTTTAATTGCTGGAATTCCACCTCGAATTCTGGTGTCCACTTCGTCTTCCTCCCTTTTTTTATCTCCTGGAAGAAGACATGGCACTTGTTTGTTGCTCGGGAGATGAACCTGTTCAGGGCTGCTAGCTTACCCGTAAGACTCTATATCTCCTTGAGACTGCGCAGGGGCTTTATGTCTACTACTGCTCTTATCTTCTCTAGTTTGGCCTCAATTCCTCTGTTATTGACCATGAAACCCAAGAATTTCCCAGAACCTACTCCAAAAGCACATTTCTCGGGGTTAAGCTTCATTCTGTAATCCTTCAAGAGCGCGAAGGTCTCTTCTAGATGCTTGATATGTTCTGCTGCATCCTTGGACTTGGTGATCATGTCGTCCACATAAACTTCTATTGTGTGGCCAATCAGAGGTTTAAAAATCTTGTTCACCAACCTCTGGTACGTTGCCCCTGCATTCTTTAAGTCGAAGGGCATGACCTTATAGCAGAACAAACCTTGCTTAGTGATAAAGGCCGTGCATTCCTCGTCTGGCCCATACATGGGGATTTGGTTGTAACCTAAAAATGCATCCATGAAGTTGAGTAAACTGCGCCCGACCGTGGCTGGTCTGTCTTCGGTAATAGGAAGCTGTCCTTAAGACAGGCTTTGTTTAAGTCCGTGAAATCCACACACATCCTCCATTTTTCACTCGCATTTTTTACTAGTACCACGTTCGAGATCTATTTGGGGTAATTAACTTCCCTTATGAATCCTGCCTTTAACAGCTTCTCCAGTTCGTTGTTCATGACGTTATATCTTTTCTGGTTGACACACCTCCTCCTCTACTTTACTGGCTTTGCATCTCTCCAGTTGAGCTCCCTGTTTACAACATTTGCCTTTATAACTAAAGCATCCTCGTGGGGGTATAGGATCCCCTACTCTTCCTCTTTTGTCCACATAATTGGAACTTGTCTGGTTCTGACTTTCTTTCCGGTAGGTATAGTGAATAGGACCTCCCGATTAGCGGAGGCATATTTGCTATAGTTTTTTTCTTGCTTTGTTCGAGTCTTCTGCCATTGTCGGCCCTATTGCTATCACCCTCACAGTAGGCTGCTCGCGGCCCATGTCACAAGCCTGGTCATCCTCTGCCTGCTGCAACTCTACCATCGGGCGTCCTCCCTCAAAGAATTCGTTCAAGTACCAGTTTCTTACTAGATCCTCCACCAGGTTCTTTAGATCACGGCATTGAGATGTTGAATGGCCATGATCGTTGTGAAATCTACAAAACCTGCTCCTGTCTTTCCTATTCACCAGTTTGGACATTTGTGTTGGGGAGCATAGCAGACCTTGTTCCTCTACTACATGGAACATCTCCTCTAGTGACACCTTAAAAGGAGTGTACTGCCTATAGGTAAGACTTTGGTCAATCATCGGCATAGTCCTATCCCTGGAAAAGTTTTCTGCGTGTGAAGGCAGTGGATAGTCAACTTTGTTGTGGCTCTGCACGAGCTGATTCATAGGGGGATTACGGGGCGGGCTACTGCTGAACTGACGATAATCCTTCTAGTCTCTGCTCGAAGACCTGCGGAGTGGGACGTGACCCACTCGCGGCTAGGGGGTCCTCTGGTAAGGGTTGTAGGGAGTAACCCAGTTCCTTGTTCCTCTAGAAGTCGACGACCCCTAAGTAGGCCCCCCTTTCTCTCTTTGCTTCGTTCTGCTGCTCTGCTCGCTCCTCAATTTTGTGGCTTTTTCCTCCTCAATCACGATATCCATCTTCATTTGCTCGTATGCATCGGAGTATGAGCGGATCGAGGGACTCCGCAAATTGTACCAAGGCATCCCCATCCTCACCCCTCCTTCAATCCTCTCAACACCTGGGGGTAATTGAATGCTCCAAGATCTAAGACTGCCCGATGGTACCTCTTAACAAACACTCGGAGGGACTCACCCTCATTCTGTTTGATCTCAACTAACTTTATCATATCATCTTCGGGAGCTACTGCCCCCCATAACTGTTCGGCAAACTCCATCATGCACATTTGCTCGAAGCTCTGAATGCTCCCCGTGGTAACTTATGTTACCATTCCCTCGCTCGCCCTTCCAAGGTAAGTGGGAAGGATCTACATCTTTGAGCTGCTGCCAAGCCCTGTACTTCAGTCATGTTATTGAAACGCTCGATGTGAACGAGCGGGTCACTCTTCCCTGATAATTTTAAGTCAGGAAAAAGAAAATCCCTGGGGATTGTGACACTCATTATCTCCGCTAAAAGTAGGGACTCATTGTCTAGCATGATCCTCCAACTCGAAGTTTTCCCATTTCCCTGGAGATCTTCAACGACCTAAGTCAGCCTGTGGACCTCCCCTTCATTCATTGTGCCTGCGTATTTCTGACGGCTACGCGTCACAGTGACACAACTTGGGAGTATGGGATGTCAAACGATTATGGGTCACCGTGATGAAATGATGATACTGTGGGGGTATGTGCTAGTTATCGGTAACAATGACAAAACCCTATGGCGTGAGGGTGCTTGTCAATTATCGATCGTTGTGACAAGATGTCAGGGTGTGGGGGCATCTGACGTTTACTTTCCTCTTCTCGGAGAGGAGCGTTCACCGTCCTGAACTACAGATGCGGGGCTGCCATACTTGAGTTTGCTCTACTCGAGTTCTGGTCTCTTCTTGTTCTTGGTGCCACTCGCAATGTAACCGGGGCTCGCTCAATGGTTATGGACATTCTTACTCTTTCTGACCTTTCTCGAGCAAGAGGCGAGTATCCGAGCCCCACCAGCTTTGAACACTTGACTCCGACCAGCTTTGACATCGAGCAGGGGTGTCTTCGAGCTAGCGATCAGATCTTCTGTTCTAGCTGGTTTGCCCTCGAGTAGGCCTGTTCGGGACTTCCCAAACAACTCTTAAATTTTATTTTTATTACTTTAGTGTAGATTATTAATATATTTTTTATCCCTGATGTTAGAACATCAATTGAAAAAAAAATACATTTTTAAAGGATAAAAGTGATTCTTAATTTTCACATACAAATTGATCATTCGAAAACCAATTAAAGCGATCTAATTTATCTATCAAAATATAAGTTTTTCACTTTAACATTTTGTTTCATTTTATCAAACATTATGATACTTTAAAAATCTATCAATATGCGACTAAATGAGTGTACAATGGAATGCATATATATATATATATATATATATATATATATATATATAACAATCTGTCATTATAGATAGGTATTTATTATAGCTGACAATGTCTGTTATTTCTTAATTCTGGTGATGAAATCGTGAAGGTCTACTCCAGTTGACAGTTTTACCCCATTAGCTGAAATTAGACTTTCATATCTTGTCCATCGGTGAATTTCACCTATTTGAATGGATATAAGAACATTATTATATATAAAAAAAATGGGGGGACATTAATAAGTTAGGTTCCCTAGATGAGTCCCAAGTGCAATTATACTTTATTTACTTATATTAAATTATCATTAAACAACTATCATATGTATATGATTTTTGAAAGCATATTTTAGGTGTGAGTAGGTCCAGTCATCTATAAAATTTGAAGTTTTTAAGTAAAAGAGACCATAAAATTACTATTAAGAATCATTAATTAATTAATTAAAATAATTAATATTATTCTTTCTTCAAAGAGAGATTATTGTTACACGCTTTATTTGAAGTTCATTTAATTGAATTTAAATGAACAAATTGATCATAATTCTTTCTTAAAAATTTTGCCAATAGGAAACTAACAACTCATTTAATTAAGATATAAAGTAAGAAGAACAGAAAATAAAACAAGTTTGACAAAAGATAAAATATTGAGATTAATTTGTGTTTCCCAGTTCGGAGCCATAGTATACAGTAGCAAAACCATAACCATACGCTTGGGTAGGTGATGCATCACAAGTAGGGACAGATATAGATCCATGCCTAGCAACACGCCTTCTAGTTCATTCCGTTGATTTAGTAGATTATTCCATTGGTTCAATTCAACAATGGGTTCTGTAGTTAGTTAAGTTTATGAAAAGGATACATACCCAGTTCTAGGTGCATATATTGCAACTTGGCCCGTTGATCGTCTTCGTTATGCAGTTGGTGAGGTTGGTTCATCGGCCGAGTCAACCCCGTTGTACGAGTTGATTCATACTCGACTTAGAGTAGAGCATATAGTAGTTTCCCGGTTCCAACTAAAATTTTATCTAACAGATTGTGTATTGATCTTGAAATAAATATATTTCGCTTGGGCATCTCAATTCTAGAGCTAATTTTTTAGTCTAAGTTATGCCCATGAACTACAATATATAAATGGTTGGACAAGCACACAATAGTTTAACTTTCTTTGAGTAATTAAATTTGAATTGTTAAATGCATGTGATTGAATTTAGTAATATAGTGAGATTCTTAAATACAAAATGTCTTGAAATCATGAACTGGATAATCTTTTAATTTATGCTTATCTAATCCTGTCATGAAAAACCTATGAAAATTAATTAATTGGCAATTGCCGGAAGCATTCTCTTTGAACAACAAAAAAGTTAGAATCTTCCTAAAAATTTATTTGTAATTAATTGTTGGAAAAATATGCTCTTTAAAGCATATTTATATATTTACTGTAATAAATATATTTCTGATTAATAAAATAAATGAGATATTTTATTCATGTATCTTTATTGCATTAATATTTTGAGTAAAGTCCATTTAATCATATTATATGTATTTATGCCATCACCATGTGGATTCGCAGAAGACATAAATACAAGTTATCTTATGATTAAATAAATTAAGTTCGCAGTTGATAAATAAAGTTGGACACTTTATTTAGGTATATACTGTAATAAATTTATTGAGTGATTTGTCCTAATCATGTATGAATTTATTGATGTAGTATGAGTACATTGAACTGGATCACATATAAGATTTAATCAACCTAGTAATAAATGTCAGACTTAATAAATCTCATAGGCATTGATTTACTATAATCTTAATCTTGAGTTATTTATAATTTCATGATTGTAGTTGTTATTTTATTGGAGTTACCAATGGGCACGACATACACATGTAGTCAAGATTATCCAGTATCTTGGTGGGAGCAATTACAAATATTGAAATTATAGATTAAAAATATAGTATTTGTACGACACATCTCTTGATGGGTTTTCAGTACTTGATCATAGAATTCTCTGGCCAGAGTGCGTCAACATAAATAAGTATGTTGAAAATGATCATTAGAGAAAATCAGTAAGTATTAAGAAGTAAGATGTAATTAAATTGATTGGACAGTTGAGATATCAATTTAAATTAACGATGTGGTATAAAAGATTGTGCATTAAAGAAATCAATGTAGCATGGGCGAATTATTATTCGAGCATACAATTATGGAGTTCAGTTCCAATCGTATAGTGGAGTAGAATTGGAATTAAGTAATTATATTTGTTTAATTACAAATTTAATTATTGTAACCACTATTGTATATTTCCAAATGATCTCCGGGTTATTTCATTTAATTGACAACACCATCACTGGACCCAAAAGCAAGAAAATTAGCGTATTAGGTGAAAATTATAATTATAATATTTTTTAAGGCCTAGTATGTTATATTCAAGTGTAAAAGGAGGCTTGTGATATTATACAAGGTAGTCCCTTAGTTAGTTAAACATTCTCTCTGCTTTTATGTAAATGGAAAGATAATATTTAATTTAAATATTTTAATATTTAAATTAAATGAGCAATCTTATTTTAAATTAGAATAGAAATACTAATCCTAACATACTAAGGTTTTTTCATAAGATATTATAAAATGGGTACTTTTTTTCTTAAAAGATAAGAGAATAGAATTCTAGTATTTTTGAGAAAAATACAGAAGACATCTGAGAGACGCCAGTTGCAATTGGGAGTGGTGAAACAGACGCCCACACGTCCAGTATTGATCGATCTTGAATCATAACATGGAAGATCGATTGGAGACTGATTTACAACTCTTAATTGTTTGTCCTCTCAGATCATCAAAGGTACGAATTTGTAGAGTACTTAATTCTTATATGTTGTATGAGATCAGTCCTAAAAGGTTTTAATTGAAAATTTGAAAAACCTAATTTTATTCCTGCAATTGGTATCAGAGCCATTTCATAATAATATATAAGGATTTTGTAAGAAATCTATCTTATTTATTATGTATTAGAGTGGCACAATTTATTTAGATATATTTTATTTGTTAATATATAAATAAAGCATGCATGGATTGTCTCAATTCATGGTTAGAAATTTGTCTGTATTTTTGTTTTGGATTTGTTACAAAAATGGTGGTCTATTATCACCATGTTTCCCTTTTGGTTTTAATTTTTTGTTTTAGAATTTTTGTAAACCATTGGCGTTAGGAATCTGTAACCAAAATTTATAGGAACTAAAAAAAGGAAATAGATCCCGAGTAAGAACGTATAGCGCGCACGGAGCCAGCAACACACGCTGCAGCAGGCTGCGGGCGTTGCTCGCGCTGCAGGCCTCGCTGTAGTACACACAGTAGATAGCACGCATGGCTCGCGCAGGACACAGCTGAAACTGCGTGCGGCTGATGTCCAGCGCTAGCATGTGGCGTGTTTCTGGCTTGATAGCGGTGGGCGCTCATCGTAGAAAAGGCGAACGGCAACTGCTTCGCTTTGGTGATGGCGGCTAGAGAAGAAAATATGAAATTAGGGTTTTTGAGTGGTAATTATCATTTAGACCCCTAATTTCTATAATATTTTTAGTTTGGGTAAATTTGGTATACTATTATGCATTTAAGTCCAGAAATGGTTTTGGGCTTGATAAATCATAGTTTTAAGTCCAATAATATTTGAGGTTAATGGATTAAAATGTATGGATATAGTTTAATAAATTAAATTTATTTTTTGGTCTAAAAATTTTACTTAAAATTCTATTTTATTATCTTTAAAAATTAGAAATTTGGACTGATAATAAAAATAAAGTCCATATTAGCCAAGTCCATCAACAAAGATAATTCAATGGAATAATATATTAATAAGAAGCCCAACGAAGATTAGGCTTAGGGTTAATATTTATTTATTTATGTTATTTTATTTTAGGAAAATCATGAATTGAGATTATTTAATTTTCTATATGTTGTGTTTTGGATGTTAACATGCCATAATAACATGTCATATAGAATAGGTAGTGCCACTCTATGCATAATGATATATGTGATTCATATAACATGAATTCATGTATATTGTTTGAAATTTGCAAATACTTGATAATATAAGTATCACTTAGATAATATTATAGGAAGTATGAAATTAACAATATATGTATGTTTTAAAAAGAAAAACCAACTTTAAAATATTGAGTGGGAGAGGGAAGATTCAAGATAATTTTTCCACGGGCTCCATTGTTAGTTCAATAATAAAATTATATATATACCTCGACTTCATGATACGGTGATGCTCCCTACGGAGGGTATATATATTAGACATTTTATTTGATGAACTTCTTTAAATATAAGATCGAAATATTTTGCAATCTGTTGATCACCTAAAGGTGGCTGCATGATATGAGAAATACATAGATTGAAACAATGGTTATACACTCAACAAAATTTGTTATTAACCTTCCCAACAAAGCTCTGTTAACAAATTTTTGGCCCTAAAAGATAACGATAGTTATTTATCATGTTACGACATGAAAGTAAATAATCTAATGGTTAATTGGGTCTAGTAAGTGGGGGCATGACTTCCCCAACAGATAACTTGCTAAAGTGGTACTACATTATCATTACAATAAAATAAAATGCATTTATGGTTTTTTGCATTTTAAATTTTTATTGTGAATGTTATTTCAAAATATTAATGCATGGATGTTTTATTTTTTCCAGAAATGTCTTCCTTAAGTCCACTTACTATTATTCTGAATCAAAACAAACTCACTGGCGAGAATTATATAGATTGGAAAAGAAATCTATATATTGTCCTAACTGCTGAAAATTATAAATATGTCTTAACCTTGGCATGCCCCCCTAGTACCACCAAAAAATACTCATGGAAATGAGAAGAGTCTTTATGAGAAACGGCAAAAGGCTAATGAAATGTCTAAATGCTACATTTTAACCTCAATTTCTAATATTCTGCAGACCAAATACCAGAATTTGAAAACTACTACTGAAATAATGGATAGTCTCCAAGAGATGTTTGGGCAGAGCACTCGTTCTGCGAGACAAGCAGCATTGAAGGATGTCATGAGTAGCAAAATGGGGAAGGGCACAAGAGTTCATGATCATGTCCTCAAAATGATGGACTATTTGAATGAGGCTGAGATCCAGGGTGCACAAATCGATGATAACTCAAAATTGATATGGTGCTAGAATTTCTGCCAGATACATTCAAAGAGTTTAAGGTCAATTGTAACATGAACAAAAGAAACATGACCTTAACAGAATTAATAAACGAATTTCGTTCTACTGAAGAGATCTATCGTGCTGAGAAATCTCTAGGAAGCATAAATATTGTTGAAAATATATCTTCATCTGGGCCTAAGCCAAAAGGCCAAGGTAAGAAGAAGAAATCTGGGAAAAAGAGATTGTCTACAAAGCAAGATGGCAAGTGCTTCAAAGCAAGTGTGGACAGAAGGGTCACTGGAAAAAAGATTACCCAAAGATTGTAAAATCGGGTATGAGAAATCTTTTTGTTATTGAGGCCTATTTAGTTCAGAATCCAGTTGACACATTGGATTCAGGAACAGCTAATCATATCTGTAATTCACTTTTTTGGTTTCAGGAAGCCGGGAAACTAAGTGAAGGGAGAGTGAAGTTGTAGTTTGGGACAAGACAGTTTGTGTCAGCAGAGAAGACTGGATCTGTTTTATTATCTTTTAATAATGAGACTTTAGTTTTGAATAATTTTCTTTATGTTCTAGACATTAGGAGGAATTTAATTTTAGTAGCTTGTTTGTCAAAGTAAAGGTATACTATAAATTTTGGATCCTCAGTTTCTATTTTTTACAATAATATACTTATTTGTTCTGGTACATTGGAAGATACTTTATATCATTTGAGTCATATGATCCTTTCTATGCATGACACAGTAATTAATAATAATAAGCATACACATTTATCTAAGAAAATAAAATCTTCTTCTAACCAGTGCTACCTCTGGCATTTATGCTTAGGTCATATGAACTAAAATATGATACAGAGAATGATCAAAGATAGGCTCCTGAGTCCATTAGAAAATGAATCATTCCACTATATGAATCCTGTTTATAAGGAAACATGACCAAAAGGCCATTCTCAGCCAAAGGAGTGTGTGCAACAGTACTACTTGATTTGGTACATGCAGATGTATGTGGACCAATTAATGTACAAGCTCAATGAGGTTATAAGTACTTCATCACTTTCACTAATGATTACTCTAGATACGATTATGTTTATCTGATGCGTCACAAGTCTGAAGCTCTTGAGAAATTCAAAGAGTACAAGGATAAGATAGAAAAGCAGTTAGATAAGAACATAAAGAAACTTTGATCTGATCGAGGTGGTGAATATCTCTCTAAAGATTTCAAAGAGTATCTGGTTGAAAATGGGATCATATCTCAGTTGACTACCCCAAGAACACTACAACAAAATGGGATAGCTAAGAGGAGAAATAGAACTCTTTTGGATATAGTGAGATCTATGCTAAGTTATTCGTCATTACCTATCTCTTTTTGGCGACTAGCACTAGAAACTCCAGTTTACCTTTTAAACTTAGTTCCATCTAATTCAGTGCCTAAAACCCCAATAGAATTATGGTCAGGTCGAAAACCAAGTTTACGACATGTCCGTATTTGGAGATCACCAGCACGTGCTGAAACTAAAGGCAAATAAGATGGATTCACGTTCTGAGCTTTGTATGTTTGTGAGGTATCCCAAAGGAACAAGAGGAGATTTATTTTATAGTATTCAAGATAGAAAGGTAATTGTGAGTACACATTTTACTTCCCTCGTGGAAGACTATATGAAGAACTTCAGACCTAAGAGTAAGGTAATACTTACAGAACTGTCATGTGATCAAATTGATACTCAGCTTTCAACACTTGTTTTAGAACAGAATGAAGAGCAACAATCTGATTAAAAAAGGATTATCCATGAACAACCATCATTTTTAGAACCTCATCGCAGTGGGAGCGTAACTAGGTTACCAACAAGATATATGTTTTTGAGAGAAACCTATACAACTATTTCAGATGAACATGTACAAGATCCCATTAGTTACAATGAAGCTCTAATAGATAGTGGTGTTATACATTAGAAAAGGGCTATGACTCAAGAAATGGAATATTTGTATTTCAATAAAGTCTGGGAACTTGTAGAGGCACCAAAGGGGTAAAACCTATTGGATGAAAGTGGATCTACAAGAGGAAAAGAGGAGTAGATGGAAGGTTATAAATATTTAAAGCAAAATTAGTAGCCAAAGGGTTCACCCAAAAACAGGGAATTGATTATGAAGAAACATTCTCTCCGATTGCTATGCTTAAATCCATCAGAATTTTGCTCTCTATTGCTGCAGTGCTAGATTACGAAATTTAGAAAATGGATGTCAAGATTGCCTTTCTCAATGGACATCTTGAAAAAGACACCTTTATGTAGCAACCAGATGGATTCATAAAAAAAGAACAAGAACACTTGGTATGCAAGTTGTAGAGATCCATCTATGGATTGAAGCAAGCGTCCCGGTCATGAAACATCGGATTTGATCAAGTGATAAAATCGTTTGGATTCATTTAGAATATTGATGAACCATGTGTGTACAAGAAAATTCAGGAAAAATCTGTAGCCTTCCTAATTCTTTATATAGATGATATTCTCCTTATCAAAAATGATTTAGGAGTATTAAATACTATAAAGAGTTGGCTAGAGAAACAATTTGATATGAAAGATTTCGGAGAAGCTAGTTATATTCTTGGTATCAAGTTACTACGAGTTCAGAAGAATAAAACGATAACTTTATCTCAAGTGGTCTATATTGATAAGAAATTGGCTAGATTTAGCATGGTAAATTCTAAGACTAGTTTGTTACCATTCAGACATGGAATTTTATTCTCTAAGGATCAATCACCAAAAACATTTGAGAAGATAGAGAAAATGAGACGAGTTCTCCACGCAGAAGCTGTATATGCTATGCTTTGCACTAGACCAGACATATGTTTTGCGGTTGGGATGGTTAGCAGATATCAATCTAATCCTGGACCTGAACACTGGACTGCTGTCAAGCACATAATGAAGTATATGAAAAGAACTAAGGATTATATGCTTGTGTTTTCTAGTGATGAACTTACTCCAGTGGGTTATATTGATTCTGACTTTATGTAAGATAAAGATTCTGAAAAGTCTACTTCTGGCTATGTGTTTACAATAGAAAGTGGAGCTATTAGTTGGAGGAGTGTGAAACAATCCTGTATCGCAAACTCCACAACAAAAGCCGAATATGCAGCTGCATCTGAGGCTGTAAAAGAAGCGGTATGGCTCCGCAAGTTCTTTTAAGATCTTGAGGTGGTATCTACTGTAAATGCACCACTTAAATTATTTTGTGATAATAGTGGTGCAGTGGCTCAATCAAAAGAACCAAGGAACCACAAGAAACAAAAAGACATTGAAAGGAAGTATCATCTCATAAGGGATATAGTGCAGAGAGGTAATGTAGAAGTTACTCAGATTGTGTTACAACAAAACTTGGTAGATCCTTTTACTAAGGCCATCCCTGGAAAACTTTTTGACTTGCACTTAGAGTCCATGGGCATGCACGAGATGCCAAATATGCTTTGAAAGCTAGTGGGAGATTGTTGGAAAAATATGCTCTTTAAAGCATATTAATATATTTACTGTAATAAATATATTTCTGATTAATAAAATAAATGAAGTATTTTAGTCATGTATCTTTATTGCATTAATATTTTGAGTAAAGTCCATTTAATCATATTATATGTATTTATGCGATCACCATGTGGATTCGCAGAAGACATAAATACAAGTTATCTTATGATTAAATAAATTAAGTTCGCAGTTGATAAATAAAGTTGGGCACTTTATTTAGGTATAGACTGTAATAAATTCATTGAGAAATTTTTCTTAATCATGTATGAATTTATTGATGTAGTACGACTATATTGAACTGGATCACATATGAGATTTAATCAACTTAGTAATAACTGTCAGACTTATTAAATCTCATAGGCATTGATTTACTATAATCTTAATCTTGAGTTAGTTATAATTTCATGATTGTAGTTATTATTTCATTTGAGTTACCAATGGGCACGACATACACATGTAGTCAAGATCACCCGATATCTTGGTGGGAGTAATTACAAGTATTAAAATTATAGATTAACAATACAGTATTTGTACGACACATCTCATGATGGATTTTCAATACTTGATCATAGAATTCTCTGGCCAGAGTGCGTTAACATAAATAAGTATGTTGAAAATGATCATTAGAGAAAATCAGTAAATATCAAGGAATAAGATGTAAATAAATTGATTGGACAGTTGAGATATCAATTTAAATTAACGATGTGGTACAAAGGATTGTGCAGTAAAGAAATCAATGTGGCTTGGGCGAATTATTATTTGAGCATACAATTATAAAGGTCAGTTGTAATCTTATAGTGGAGTAGAATTGAAATTAAATAATGATATTTGTTTAATTACAAATTTAATTATTGTAGCGACTATTGTATGCTCCCAAATGATCCCCGGGTTAGCTCATTTAATTGACAACACCATCACTGGACCCAAAAGTAAGAAAACTGACGTATTAGGTGAAAATCATAATTATAATATTTATTTAGGCCCAGTATGTTATATTCAAGTGTAAAAGGGGGCTTCTGATATTTTACAAGGTGGTTCCCTAGTTAGTTACACATTCTCTCCGCTTTTATGTAAGTGGAAAGATAGTATTTAATTTAAATATTTAAATTAAAAGAGGAATCATATTTTCAATTAAAATAGGAATCATAATCCTAACATACTAGAGTTTTTTTCATAAGATATTGTAAAATGGGTACTTTTCTCTTAAAAGATGAGAGAATAGAATTCTAGAGTTTTTGAGAAAAATACAGAAGACATCTAAGAGACGCCAGTTGCAATTGGGGGTGGTGAAACAGACGCCCACACATCCACTCTTGATCGATCTTGAGTCTTAACCTGGAAGACCGTTTGGAGACGATTTACAACTCTCAATTGTTTGTCTTTTCAGATCATCAAAGGTACGAAATTTTAGATTACTTAATTCTTATATATTGTATGAGATCGGTCCTAAAATGTTTTAATTGAAAATTTGAAAAACCTAATTTTATCCCTGCAATTTCTTTGCGAGAATGACAATTTCTCTCGTATAATTTTTTGTTTTATCAATTTGCACACCTCAATGTTTTATAATAATTTGTTATTTTTATTGCCAAAATTTTCACAACAACATTCATTTTAGCTACAATATCACAACTTTTTAAAAATAAAACTTAATGTCAAAAGAATAACGAGATATTATATATAAAAATTTGATTATGTAGAAAGACGGCTCTCACTTGATCAGCTCTCTTATTTATAAACAATAAAACATACATGCATATTTAAAATTTAGCTGGAATATGGAGTTGCTAAAGCAATAAGAGGAGATTTGTTATGTTTACTAGCATCAGTTGATTGAGTCATGTCCATAGCTTCCTCTCTTTCTCCTCCACAAGACAGTGACCAATAAAACTTGTTTAAAAGACTTGCCAATGCAAAGTTCATTTACTCTCATCATAAGCTCTATGCCAGGGCAAATTCTTCTACCAGCTCCGAACGGAATGAAATGAAGATCATTGCTAGGAATTTTTTGAAGAATTTACTAAGAACCTCTTCGGCCAAAAATCTTAAGCCTAATCCCACGAAGCAAGGTCTTTGGCAATTGTCCCATAATTAATGTACACTTGCGTTCCTTCAGGAATATCATTGCCATTTATTTTAACAACCTGATTCGATTGTCGAAAAAGTAGCATTAGGATTGGCGGTGAATGCAAAGAGTCTCTTTAAACCTAGCTTTTAAGTAATTGAATTTATCCAAATCATCCTCTACTACGTTTGATTTGTCACCAACAATTTCTAATTTCATTTTCCACTTCCTTCATAATCTTTGGGTGCCTTAAGATCTATCATTGTCCATTCTAGAAGTGTGTATATTATGTATGTACCATCCCCAAACATATTCTACGCAGATTGTATTTGTTTATAAAGATCATTAATAATACAACAATATTAGTTCGTATGCCAACTAAGTCGAAATACATATTTTCTGCACCAATGGTAGTGTTTTGAAAATTTAACAAATCTCACGTATGTTTCACGTGACAAACAAAAACAAATAAAATTAAAAATAAAATCCCTTTTACCCAAATCACTCTCAAACGAGATCCATCAACACCATTCTAGCTCTTTCACTTGTCTTCTGAGACGACCCGCCCCATTCCCAGAGGCGACCTATCTTGAGCAATTGAACTCAAATATTAAAAATCATCATATTAATGAGAATTCTACTGAAATTTCGGCAGAACCTGCCCTAAACATATAACAATCCCAAATCATTTATTATACATCAACTACATCAACCTAATCTCATACAGTCTTATATCCAATAATGCACACGTTTCATAGTTCATATATCACATTCCTAGTATAATTCCAAAATAGGATGTTTACATTAACCAAAATAAAATAATTATTCTATAGCCTCAAACAACCTCACGTGGCCCAAATGACTCCAACTATGTACAGCTGCTGGGTTAACTATTGTACCTGTAATCTCCTGAAGGGAAAATATAATAAAATGGAATAAGTATAAAACTCAGTGACCTCAGTGAGTGGATAGTAGTTTTTGAAACATAAAATACTTACAAAAATACGTGCATCACTTGTATAATTACTTTTCTCAAATAACTATTTTTATGTAAATTCCTTTCAATTAAATCATAGTCTGAACATAAGCAAAACTGATACTGCCACAAAACATCTCATATTGAAATATCATCTCATACTGAAATATCAAATAATAAGTAATGCAAATATCCTTAAACAAATACCTAGGGGATAATCTAGTCACATCCGGACCTCAACGGATGGCAAAGATGTACTATCTGAGTACCATCATGCCAGGAGCTATACGGATAGACGAAAGGACGTACCATCTCATGCTTATCAGCATAACTCATACCCGGATCTCAACGGACGTGCTATGATGCGCTATCTGGCGACATCGTGTCCAGACCATCCAATCTTATATCTCAATATCTGTCTGCATGCATATGCCCCCAAAGGGCGAAAGCGCCCAAACAAACGGCCCAAAGCCTATATGTGTGTTCAGACGGGCCCCAAAGACCTACTATCTCATCTCATCTGGAGGGAACGGGTATTTGCTTAAAACTTAAAATCATGATCGAAATCATTATATACATTTTAAATCATGCTTTGAATCATACTCGAAATCAATATATATATACATTTTAAATCATGCCCAAGATCCATCATATACTCTTTAAATCATGTTCAAAATCAACATATATACAATTTTAAAACACGTTCGAAAATCAATCATCTCTTTTACCATTTTAAAATCGATACGGAGAATAATTAAATAAATATAATTTAATGAAATATTTAGACGGAATAAACATTTATTTCGGAAAACCATTTAATGGAAGCACTTTAAATATTCATTTCATAAACAAGCCTTACTATATAAAAATCAAATAATTTTAATATATTCCACTCACAGTGATAAACTTAGACTCGGCTATCACCCAAGTTCGCAGGTAGATTCTCGTCCGCAGATCCACCTATTTTACAGAAATGATATAATTACTTTCCATAACTATAATTCGAACTAATCCCGCAAAAATAACGCTTCAAATAAATATTCGTCCTAACATCACAACTCTCAATTTTCCCCGGCTTATCGTATTAATCCCGTATTCATAATTTACTTATAAAATCTGAAATTATACTATCCTCAATTTCATAATTTACTAATTTACCCTCAAATTAATAAAATTACTAATTTATCCTTAATTCATATTACAAAAACGTCGTTAAAGCTAGAAATTATGCAATTACCCTCAACACGCGAAATTACCAAAATGCCCCTACGGTCAACGTTGACAGGAATTCACCCAACGGCGGTGGGGAAGCTCGGGCTAGACACTTCTCGTCGAGGTGAGTCCAACGATGCCGGTGGTGTTCTCCCACGCATGGCGGAAAAGCCGGATCGAGCTCGTGAAGACGCGACTCCTTTGGGTGATCGGTCGGTGGTAAAACGGCCTCCTCTGTGTCGGTGACTGGTCGGGAATGGAAGATGGTGAGGTGGGGAAGCTTTTCCAACCGGTGGCGCGGCCAAAGACGGCAGGAATTGGCGGCGATCGTTCGAGCAAACCCGCGGAACTTTCGAGCTTCACCGACGGCATTCCACTCGTTTTCCGACAGCAAGGACAGGTGGGGGTGGACGGTCGGCTCACAAGCTTTCGTTTGACACCTTGCTAGACCGGTGAGGTGGCCAAAAATGGAAGAAAACGGGGTTGGTTCGCGCGGGTTCGAGTCGGGTTCTGGTCAGGTCAGCGGGTCTCTCCTCTCTCTCTCGGTTTTTCTCCAAATTTCCACCCGGTTTTCTCCTTTTATAAACACCCACAAAATATCAACTAGACCCCCTCATGATTTATCACATAAACCCCCTCTTAATTTATCACATAAACCCCCTCTTAATTTATTTATTTACAGAAATACATAAAGCAAATGCATATGTTACAATCCTCCCTACTTATAAAAATTTCGTCCTCGAAATTTATGTACCAGTTAGAAATAAATGAGGGTACTGAGCTTGCATCAAGTCCTCGGACTCCTAGGTAGCCTCTTCCTTTGAGTGACTCCTCTACAGTTAGAAACCAAAGGAATGGTTTTCGAACGCAACACTTTGTGTTTTCCCTCTATTATCTCAATTGGCTCTTCTTCGTAAGTCAAATCATTCTTCAACTGAATCGGTTGCTTCGATAAAACATGACTCGGATCATACATGTACTTTCGGAGCATTGAAACATGAAACACATTATGGATTCTGGACAACTCAGGTGGTAGAGCTAATCGATAAGCCAATGGACCAATAGCTCTATGATCTCATACGGCCCAATGTAACGTGGACTGAGCTTCCCACGCTTCCCAAAGCGAAGTACTCCTTTCCAAGGAGATATTCGTAAGAATACTCTATCACCAACATTGAATTCCAGTTCCCGCCTACGCTTATCCGCATAGCTTTTCTGTCTATCTTGAGCCACTTTTAATCTATCCCAAATAAGTTGTACCCGCTCATTAGTATCCTGAACCAATTCTGGGCCAAATAACTTCCGCTCACCAACTTCATCCCAACATACTGGAGTTCTGCATTTCCATCCATACAAAGCCTCATATGGAGCCATCTTGATGCTAGCTTGATAACTATTGTTGTACGCAAACTCCATCAAAGGTAAATAAATGTCCCAATTACCCTTGATTTCATAACACATGCTCGCAGCATATCCTCCAAAGTTTGAATGGTACGTTTTGATTGGCCATCAATTTGAGGATGAAAAGCTATACTAAAATTCAACTTCGTACCTAAAGCATTTTGCAAGCTATTCAAGAACTTCGAAGTAAACCAAGAATCTCTATCTGAAACAATAGATACTGGTACTCCGTGAAGATGAACTATTTCAGCCACATAAATACTTCCCAACTTATCCATTGAATAGGTGATTTTGAATGGTAGAAAATGAGCAGATTTTGTAAGTCTATCTACAACCACCCAAACACTGTCGTGTCCACACTGGGTACGCGAAAGTCCCGATACAAAGTCCATAGTAATATGCTCCCATTTCCACTCAGGAATAGGAAGCGACTGGGAATACCCTGCAGGTCTCTGATGTTCGGCTTTAACTTGCTGATAAACAAAACATCGAGAAACAAATTCTGCAATCTCTCTTTTCATACCTTGCCATAAGTAATGGTCCCTTAAGGTATGGTACATCTTCGTACTTCCGGGATGCATCGCATAGGCTGAACAATGAGTTTCTTCCATGATCTCCCTCTTTAGCTCCTCAATATCCGGTACACATAGTCTATTACCCATGACTAAAACTTCATCATCTCTTACCATGAAATCGGTTCGTAAACCTTTTTGCACATCATCTATCAACTTCATTAACTGGGGATCCTGTGCTTGCATCCGATGAACTTTTTCAATCAAAGTCGACCTAACTTGAAAATTAGCTATCAAAGCTCTGCAGTTATCGGCATTAAACTCAACTCCCAAATATCTCAACTCGATCAACAGAGGTATACTGGCCACTCACATATGAGCCATAGAACAAAAGATTTCCTACTCAATGCATCAGCCACCACATTCTCTTTGCCAGGATGATAATCAATAGTGCATTCATAATCCTTAATTAGCTCCATCCATATTCTCTGTCTCAAATTTAAGTCTTTCTGAGTAAATAAATACTTGAGACTTTTATGATCAATGAAAATTTGACAAGTTACCCCATACAAATAATGTCTCCATATTTTAAGTGCAAACACCACCGCTGCCAGCTCTAGGTCATGTGCTGGGTAATTTTGCTCATGCTTCTTAATTTGTCTAGAAGCATAAGCTACTACTTTCCCATGTTGCATTAGCACACAACCCAATCCTTGCCTAGAAGCATCACTGTATACCATAAACCCTTCCTTGCCTGATGGAAGTGTAAGAACTGGTGCTGAGGTAAGACGTGTCTTGAGTTCTTGAAAACTCTCTTCACAATCATCATTCCACTATAACTTGGCATTCTTTCCGGTTAACTGCGTTAGTGGAGTGGCAATCTTAGAAAATCCCTCTACAAATCGACGATAGTACCCTGCCAAACCAAGGAAACTCCGAACCTCTGTGACATTTGTAGGTCGTTCTCATTTCACAACTGCTTTAATCTTTTAGGGATCGACATAAATGCCCTTAGCTGATATCATGTGGCCTAAAAATGCCATTCTGTCCAACCAGAACTCACACTTACTAAACTTGGCATAAAGCTGTTTTTCTCTTAAAGTTTGCAGAACCATCCGCAAGTGATCAGCATGCTCTTCTTCATTTCGGGAATACACCAAAATATCATCGATGAACATAATTACAAATTGATCTAAATATTGGTGAAATACCCTATTCATGAGATCTATAAAAGCTGCTGGAGCATTAGTCAACCCAAACGACATCACCAAAAACTCATAATGTCCATATCGGGTTCTGAATGCTGTTTTAGGAATATCATCTTCTTTAATTCTAAGCTGATGATATCCCGATCGCAAGTCGATCTTAGAAAATACCTTAGCCCCCTGAAGTTGGTCAAACAAGTTATCAATACGCGGAAGTGGATACTTATTGCGTATCGTAACCTTGTTCAACTGCTGATAGTAAATGCAAAGTCTAAGGGTACCATTCTTCTTCTTTACAAACAAAACTGGAGCTCCCAAAGGGGAAACACTAGGCCTGATAAACTCTTTATCCACTAATTCTTGTAGTTGAACTTTAAGTTCCTTCAATTCTGATAGAGCCATCCTGTACGGTGCCATAGATATAGGAGATGTTCCAGAAATTAAGTCGCTAGAGAACTTAATCTCCCTATTAGGTGGCATCCCCGACAGTTCATCCGGAAATACATCAGGGAACTCTTGGACTACTGGAATATCCTCCAATTTCAACTCTTGAACTTTAGTGTCGACCACATATGCTAAGTAACCCGAACATCATTTTCTAAGCAACCGTCTCGCATTAATGGCGGAAATGACACATGAGGGTAAAATTTTATGCTCCCCACAAAATTTCACCATAGTTTTCCCTGGCTTATTAAACATAACTTCCTTTTTGAAACAATCCACCATAGCATAATGAGATGCAAGCCAATCCATACCCAAAATAGCATCGAAATCTCGAATATCAATAACAATCACATTCGCCTCAAATTCTTGCTCACCCATTCTAATCACACAATTCCGATACACTCTCTTGGCAAGAAGTGACTCTCCTATAGGTGTACTAACAACTAAGTCACAATATAGTGGTTCAGGCTCTCGTTCCACATGTTTAGCAAATGTACGGGAAACAAAAGAATATGTAGATCTAGGATCAATAAGAATATGTGCTTCACAGCCAAAGATAGATAATATACCCATAATAGCTTCACATGCCCCCACAAGTATAACACTAGGACTCAACCCAGCTACTGACCGTACGCGGCCACGTCTACCACTACCACTATGAATTCCTTCTTATAAAAATTATAAACTTATTCTTCCTAAACAAGTGAAGTCTACAGAATCTAAAACCATGCTCTAATACCAACTAAGACGACCCGCCCCATTCCCAGAGGTGACCTATCTTGAGCAACTGAACTCAAATATTAAAAATCATCATATTAATGAGAATACTACCGAAATTTCGGCAGAACCTCCCCTAAACATATAATATTCCCAAATCATTTATTATACATTAACTACATCAACCCAATCTCATCCGGTCTCATTTCCAATAATACACATGTTTCATAGTTCATATATCACATTCCTACTATAATTCCAAAATAGGATGTTTACATTAACCAAAATAAAATAATTATTCTACAGCCTCAAACAACCTCACGTGGCCCAAATGACTCCAACTATGTACAGCTATTGGATTAACTGTTGTACCTGTAATCTCCTGGGGGGGGGAATATAACAAAATGGAATGAGTATAAAACTCAGTGAACTCAATGAGTGGATAGTAGTTTTTGAAACATAAAATACTTACAAAAATAAGTTCATCACTTGTATAATTACTTTTCTCAAATAACTATTTTTATGTAAAAATTCCTTTCAATTCAATCATATTCTAAACATAAGCAAAACTGATACTGCCACAAAATCAATAAAAAAAAACATCTCATATTGAAATATCATCTCATACTGAAATATCAAATAATAAGTAATACAAATATCCTTAAACAAATACCCAAGGGATAATCTAGTCACACCCGGACCTCAACGGATGGCAAAGATGTACTATCTGAGTACCATCATGCCAGGAGCTATACGGATAGACGAAAGGACGTACCATCTCATGCTTATCAGCATAACTCGTACCTGGATCTCAACGAACGTGCTATGATGCGCTATCTGGAGACATTGTGTTCGGACCATCCGATCTTATATGTCAATATCTGTCTGCATGCATATGCCCCCAAAGGGAGAAAGCACCCAAACACACAGCCCAAAGCCTATATGTGTGTTCCGACGGGCCCCAAAGGCCTACTATCTCATCTCATCTGGAGGGAACAGGTATTTGCTTAAAACTTAAAATCATGATAGAAATCATTATATACATTTTAAATCATGCTTTGAATCATACTCGAAATTAATATATATATACTTTTAAATCATGCCCAAGATCCATCATATACTCTTTAAATCATGTACAAAATCAACATATATACACTTTCAAATCACGTTCAAGATCAAATCATATACTCTTAAAATCATGCTCGAAATCCACATAAAAGCACCATCAATCATCTCTTTTACCATTTTAAAATCGATATGGAGCATAATTAAATAAATATAATTTAACGAAATATTTATACGGAATAAACATTTATTTCAGAAAACCATTTAATGGAAGCACTTTAAATATTCATTTCATAAACAAGTCTTACTATATAAAAATCAAATAATTTTAATATATTCCACTCATAGTGACAAACTTAGACTCGGCTATTACCCAAGTTCGCAGGTAGATTCTCGTCCGCAGATCCACCTATTTTACAGAAATGATATAATTACTTTCTATAACTATAATTCGAACTAATCCCGCAAAAATAACGCTTCAAATAAATATTCGTCCTAACATCACAACTCTCAATTTTTCTTGGATTACCCTATTAAACCCGTAATCGTAATTTACTAATAAAATCTGAAATTATACTACCCTCAATTTCATAATTTACTAATTTACCCTCAACATCATAAAATTACCAAATTACCCTCAACACGCAAAATTACCAAAATGCCCTTATGGTCAACATTGACCGGAATTCATCCAACAGCGGTGGGAAGGCTCGGGCTAGACACTTCTCTTCGAGGTGAGTCCAACGGTGCCGGTAGTGTCCTCCAAGCGTGGCGGTGAAGCCGGATCGAGCTCGTGAAGACGCGGCTCCTTGGGGTGATCGGTCGAAGGCAAAACGGCCTCCTCGGTGCCGGTGACTGGTCGGGAATGGAAGATGGTGAGGTGGGGAAGCTTTTCCAATCGGTGGCACGGCCAAAGATGGCCGGAATCGGCGGCGATCATTCGCGCAAACCTGCGGAACTTTCGAGCTTCACTGACAGCGTTCCACGAGTTTTCTGACAACAAGGACAAGTGGGGGTGGACGGCCGGCTCACAAGCTTCCGTTTGACACCTTGCTCGGCCGGTGAGTTGGCCGAAAAGGGAAGAAAACGGAGGGTCAGTTCGCGCAGGTTCGGGTCGAGTCAGTGGGTCTCTCCTCTCTCTCTCTCTCGGTTTTTCTCCAAATTTTCACCCAGTTTTCTCTTTTTATAAACACCCATAAAATATCAACTAGACCCCCTCATGATTTATCACATAAACCCCCTCTTAATTTATCATATAAACCCCCTCTTAATTTATTTATTTAGAGAAATACATAAAGAAAATGCATATGTTACATCTTTACCATCTAAGTATGTTTTATTTTTTAATTTATTTTTTTCAGTTTTGCTATTTGATTTGCTCGGTGATGGGTTTGTTTTATATGATGATGGGTTTTGTTTTGATGGCATTTAGGTCTTGATTTTCCATGAAAATTTTTATTTGATGATATGTTCCATTTCGTATAAGTGCATGCAGTGTTAAAAAATATACACTGGGTTTCATTTTCTGTGACAATGGTTTTTGTTTAATGGCATTTGGTCTTGAGCTTTCATGGAAATTCTAAATTGTTGATGGGTTTCATTTTTTGTAAGTGTTAAGAGTGTTGGAAAATGTATATTGTTTATTTTAAATAGTTGAGTTTCATAGTAGTAAAAGGCTACGGTTTTGTTTTCTTTATATTGAATTATATTCTGACCATTATATGATTGCCTGATTGGGGATAGTTTTATATTTGTCAGTTCCAGTAATCTCTTAATCACAATGTCATCTAGCACATGTGAACTTTGAAGCTCACTGCCAATATGTAAAGAATGCGGTGATCATATGGAGTTGTTAAATGTTAAAGCTTTGAATGCGCAGAAAATTAGCATTGCAGATTGAAAGTTTATCTGTTAAATTTTAGTTATTTCATAAGGAACTTGAATTGATGCAACAGTGTGAAGTACGAAGGTGATTGCTCGAAGATGAACAAGGAATTGACGAAACGGAAGTTTAATGTTTATTAAGATGGAAACCAAATGTTTCTGAAGAGTATGAATTTTATTTAAAAGAAAACTGAATGAATAAAATTAAGGTTTTGATACTCCTTTTATAACAAATCTAAATATCTCGAATTTATTAAAATAGGAAAATTTAAAATATAATCTTATAATAAAATTCTCCTGTCCGAAATAAGAGAGGCAATGAAAACAAAAACTAAATCCGAGTTGTAGAAAAAAAGATAAAAAGTCCTAGAAGAATCAAGAAAAATATGAAAAAAAACCTTAAAATCTAAAAATGAATACGAAAGAAAAAGATTTTTTGGGCCGAGCACAAAGTAAAATTGCTTTGGTGGTTCAGGTTTTGTTCGTTTCATCGCAAGCTTCGAACCGATATACTATACGCCAAAAACAGACATCTGTAGCCAAAGTTATACCATCCAGAAAGTACCCTGCTCACAATACACAATATCCTGCATCGGTCCCCTAACTTGGAAAAAAACTCGTCGTCAAGTTGTGCTCATACAACTCTTCATCATCGGAATGATATTTAAACAAATCAGCCACATTAAAAGTGTGAGAGATATTCCAATTGTCAGGTAATTGAAGTATATAAGTATTATCATTAATTTTCTGAGCCACGCGAAATGGTCCATACTTGTGCTTCTCCAATTTGGCACGAATGCCTGGAAATGGACTTCGCCGGAGATATACCATCACTAAATCACCTTTAGCAAACACTTTTTTACGCCAATGCTTGTCTGCTTCAGCCTTGTACTTTGCATTGGCATTCTGCTTGAATCTGCAAAGCCTTTTCTGGTGTATTATCTACTGCATTGCGTTCCCCAACTGCAGCTGCTGGTAGTTTAACAACCAAGTCAAAAACTTATCTTGGAGAACTAGTATAGACAATGTCAAAAGGTGTCTTGCCAGTTGATCGATTCACCATGCTATTGTAAGTGAATTCAACCTAAAGAAATGCAGCTTCCCAGCTCCGTTGCTTGTCACCACACACACACCGTAACATATTACCCAAAGTGCGATTGATCACCTCTGTTTGCCCATCTGTCTGTGGATGGAAAGCACTACTAAATTGCAGCTGCGTGCCAAATTTGTCCTAAAGATGATGCCAAAACTTGCTGATAAATTTGACGTCCCAGTCAGAAGTAATAGTCTTTAGAATCCCATGCAAACGCACTATATCTCGAAAGAATAAATGTACTACTGAAGTAATATCTTCAGTCTTCTTACATGTAATAAAATGTGCCATTTTAGAAAACCTGTCTACTACAACTAATATTGAATCTCGACCCATCCTTGTAGGCGGCAACCCTAACACAAAATCCATGGACAGATCTAACCAAATATTTTCAGGAACAGGTAAAGGCATGTACAAACCAGTATTATGCACATGTCCCTTGCCTTCTTCGCAAATCCGATAGCTCTGCATAAGCGCCTTAGTCTTGTCTCGACCTATGTGTCCACCTAATCCTCCTTCATACAACTCGCAGATTATTTGTTCCCGCAAAGAACTCCGAGGCATACATACCTGGTTGGACTTGAATAAGTATCCATCATGTATTAGGAAATCCTCCACATTTTGATAGTTAATGCAGCGATCCCAAATGCGCGCAAAGTCATTATCTTCCGCATACAACTCCTTCAAGCACTCAAAACCAATAACTTTATTGCCTGGAGTTACTAGTAAAGTTGCTCGCCTACTTAATGCATCTGCCACTTATTTTACTGCCAAGATTTATGCTACAAGATAAAAGTGAACTTCTGCATATAACTCACCCATCTTCCATACATCTTGCTCAGGTTCTGCTGGCTATTAAAGTACTTTAGCGCTTGGTGATCATTGTAGAGTACAAATTCCTTCTGAATCAAGTAATGCTCCCAAGTCTTTAACGCTCTAACTATAGCATAAAACTCTTGGTCATAAGTAAAACACTTCTACCGTGCCTCATTCAATTTCTCACTTATTTACTCAATTGATTGCCCTTCTTGGGAAAGAATAGCCCCAATTCCTTTTCTAGAAATGTCATACTCAACTTTAAATAATTTTTTGAAATTTGACAAAGTCAATACAGGAGCGGTGGACAATTTTTTCTTTAGTAAAGCAAAACTAGCCTCTTCTTCTTATCCCCATTTGAATTTCCCTTTCTTCAAGCACTCTGTAATAGGTGCGGTTACCGTACTAAAGCCACGAATAAACCTTCTATAAAACATTTCCAGGCTATAAAAACTCCTAACTCCACCGACTGTCTTGGGCATAGGCCAATCTCTAATGGCTTGTATCTTTGACCCAATAGCCTGAATCTCATCCGCACCAACAATAAAACCTAAAAACTCCACATTATTCTGTAGGAAACTACACTTCTTCAGATTAATGTAAAGCTTGTTTCTTCTTAACACTTCCAGAACCATCCTCAAATGCTCCAAACGAGTCACCACATCAACAGAATACACTAAAATATCATCAAAATATACCACGACAAATTTACAGGAAAATGATTTAAGAACCTGATTCATTAAATGCATGAAGGTACCTGGTGCATTGGACAATCCGAATGGCATCACGAACCACTCATATAACCCTTCCTTTGTCTTAAACATTGTCTTTCATTTATCTTCCGGACTAATCCGAATCTGATGATACCCACTGCACAAATCTATCTTTGAAAAACCCCGATCACCGTCCAATTGGTCAAACAAATCTCGCAAGGTAGGAATGGGAAAGCAATACTTCACGGTAATCTAGTTGATTTGTCTCCTATCCACATACATTCGCTAACTTCCATCCTTTTTAGACACTAACAATGCTGGTACAGCACATAGTATGATGCTCTTACGAATGAATCCTTTACATAATAACTCATCAATCTGTTCACCCCCAAGGGTGTGGTCGGATTGGTCACCATGCTCGCTGTAGAGCCGTGGAAGCCCGGGTTCGATTCTTGGGGGTGGGAAGGGGGTTAAAAAATTGTATTTGGGCTTGCCCGCCCCCCTTTCCTTTAAAAAAAAAAAACTCATCAATCTGTTCTTGCAAAATCGTATGCTGATGTGGACTCATGCGATAATGAGGCAAATTACATAAACTTGCACTGGGGACTAAGTCTATATGATGCTGAATATCTCGCAAAGGTGGCAGCCCATCTGGCATGTCCAATGGTGTAATGTCAGCGAACTCAGCTAACAAGGGCTGTACTTCCTCAAGAATAACCTTCTCCTCGAGTTTATCATCTTTCTGCGGCTTTTTACACCCATCGCAATCTTCCTCTAGATAGTACTTGATAATAGCCAGAAAATTCTTTCCTTCGACCTTAGAATTTTTCTTCTTGTTTGTCAAAGGTACCTAAAGAACCTTCTTGCTATTCCATCAAAACTTATACACATTATCTCTTCCCATATGGACTGCATCAACATCAAACTGCCAATGTCTGCCCAATAATACATGGCATGCATCTATATCCACTATATCACACACCACATCACTCTTATATACCTTTCCAATGGAGAAAGGAACTCGACACACCTCCATCACTCGTGTTTCTATACCCTTCTTTATGCACCCAATTCTATAAGTTGCTGGATTTTTTTCTGTCGAAAGTCCCATTATATCAACCAGTGCCTTGAACACTATATTCTCACTACTGCCACTGTCAATTATCATATTACACATCTTATCATTAATAGTACCACTTGTTCTGAATATTTTATTACACTTATTATCCTCTTCAAACTTTGATGCTAATAAAATTTTATCCACAATTCAATTCAACAACTCTCCTTCATCTGCCTCTAACTCTAAGACTTCTTCATCATCCACTTCATCGTTCGCATCTGCCTTACCAACTTCAGCATCCTCAAAATTCTAATCTTTTTGATGAAATTCATTCAATCGATGCTCTGGTTCACCAAGCTTCAGGCACTTATTCAACATTGGCTTTGTATATGAGTTTTTTTGCACCTGTGGTTGGAACTGCTACCTAGTTGGCTGCTACCTTGATGGTTGCTACCTTAGTTACTGCTATACTTGTTGTTGAGCCTGACTATTATAGGCCCATGCTTTCTGCTCTTTGTCAAACCCAACACTACTTGGTCTGCTTTGTATTCTAGTGAATTGCCGCTACCAGACCTTAGAAACAACACGCTGCTTTCGTTCTTCTAACTTCTTTGCCTTAGCAACCACTGTACCCATGTTCCAAATCGCGTCTACAATCTCATCTTGCAATTCTTGTTTTAATCCGCCAATATATTTTGAAACTGTCCGAAACTCTAGCTCATCCATATTATTTCTTGTGTACAGACAATAAAATTCTTTTGTATATTCATCCACATTGTGATTTCCTTGCCTACAATTATGATACTTTACATACAACTTCTACTGGTAATCTGCTGGCAGGAAATACTCCTTCATTAACCTCTGTATTCTAGGCCATGACTTGATTAATGGATTTCCTGCAACTCTTCTTCGATTCTTTAAGTTTTGCCACCATACAGATGCTGCGCCCATCAATTTGAATGCCACCAGCTTAACCCACTTATCTTGGAGAATATCCATATACCAAAAGAAATTTTCTACATCCGTTTTCTATATACATATACCAAAAGAAATTTTCTTCTTCTTCTTCTTCTTCTTCTTCTTCTTCTCCATCTGTATTTTTCCCGGGAGACGATTCCCAAAAAAGGAGACGAAAATACCCCTTCTATTCCTCCGGTCTCTCTAACTAAGAGGGATACAAAAAGAATAACCCGATCACTGACTTGAGTGTCGGAGGGTTTTCGCTGGAACAACATCTGGCGACCCCTGACTCTGTTTTTGTGAGTATAGGCCCGACGAGATTGCCGTTCTGGTGAATAGAAAAGAATTGAAGTTGGAAAGCAATCCTGCTCGAGCTCGGGCATACCGCGAGCAGGAGTTTCCGACACTATTTGAAGGCACGCCAAAAACCACATCAATATCTTGGCGCCGTCTGTAGGGATCAGTTCAAAAAGCCTGATTTCCCAACACATTCAGGAGACACAACACAACAATGAGAGGAAACAGTAGGAAGGGAATAAGTCCAGAGGAGTCAGTGACTTTGAAGGAGGTGGCCAACGAGGCTCAAAATAGAGAGATCCAGAAGAGAATGGATCGGATGGAGAAACAAATAGAAGTGTTGACGTCCCTCCTATAAGAACTCAGGGAGGGATAGAGGAAAGCAAGTAATGATATCCTTGAGTCCAGCCGTGGGAATGCCCCCGTCAGGGAGCATGTGGGAGAGGAAGCCCAGAGATCGAAACCACCAAATATTGCCGGGATGGAGGAGACGAACTTGGAGGAAAGGAGGTCACGTCAGCACTTGCAAGACACGGCACCCGCCTCCCGCGCGGAAGAATTGGAAGGGGAAGTACGGAGGTTGGCACAGGTCGTGGAGGATCTTCGGGGAAACGGGAGAGGCCCAAGTTAGAGGATAATGCTAGAAAACGAGTCTCCGCTCTCAGCGGAGATCATGGGCGTAACAATTCCCCGAGACTTCTGTTTCCCGGACTTAAGGTTTTCAGGGTAGAGTGACCCACTGGTGCACATAGAACGGTTCAACGACATGACCAGAGTACAGGGCTTGACGACAACCCAGCGGTGCAGGGCCTTCCCACTTACTCTAGAGGGAAGAGCGAGAGAGTGGTACCGCAAGCTACCATAGGGAAGCATTCTAAGTTTTGAGCAGATGTGCAGAGAATTTTCAGAGCAGTTTCGGGGCACAGTGACCCCTAAAGATGACATGATGGAGTTGTCGGAGATAAGACAGAGGGAAGGAGAACCCCTCCGGGAATTTGTTAAGAGGTACCATCGGTCAGTTCTGGATCTTGGGGCATTCAACCATCTTCAAGCGTTAAGGGGACTGAAAGATGGAATTATGATGGGGAGGCCGTGGTACAATCTATGAAATCCCTCGATCCGTTCGTATTCCGATGTGCACAAACAGGTAAAGATGGACATGATTATCGAGGAAGAAAAGACTGCAAAGCTAAGAAGTGAGCAGGGCAGTGGAGCAAAGAGGAAAGAAAAATGAGGTGTTGCTCGGGGAGCACCAACTTCCAGGACAATGAGGGAAAGGGTTGCCCTCTATAACTCTTATCAGAGAGCTCCCAAGGCACGAATGATTCCTGCCCCACCTCGCAGGTCTCCAGGCCTGGACCACAGGGAGTACAAGCATCACGACGATCATTCGTCCCACAACCAACCACCGAGCCGATGTATGCCAGACCACAACCGAGCAGACCGTCCATTGCCACCCCCACCGAGAAGCTTCCCTCGGGATCGTCGATACAGATGGTTGAGCAGAGCCCAGCATACAGGAAATACACAACGTTGAAGGTGTCACTCAAAGAAATACTCCAAGTGGCGGAAGAGCGGGGACTGCTGAACCCTCCAACGCCGATGGCTATGCCAGTTGGTAAACGAGATAGGGGACGGTTTTGCCGCTTCCATGGTGGTGGCCACTCGACGTCACAGTGCTGGGATTTAAAGAACCATGTGGAGGACCTGGCTCAAAACCGATATTTAGATGAGTTTGTTGATAGGGGTCATCCGGTGGTAGAGCGGCAGCCAGAGGAGGATGATCGAGCATATAGTATGGATCTGGAACCGTCGGCTACAAGAGTAATCTCAAGAGGGCCCACGATGGCAGGAAATTTAAAAGGGCTCGAAAAAACTATTGCAGATACGTCGCCGCACCTGCTGCTAAAAAGGCTAAGGTATGGCAAGTACCCATTATGTGGACGGAGGAGGAGGAGGATGAGGAGGGAGTGCTATACCCCCATAAGGATGCCCTAGTCTTGAAGGCAAATATTGCTAATAAGGAGGTCGATCAGATATTGGTAGACTCGGGAAGCTCGGTGGACATTCTCTTCAAGTCCACACTTGAAGATTTGGGAATAGCAAGTACGAGCCTCGAGCAAACGAACACTTCTCTGAAAGGGTTCGGGGGAGGAAAGCTGATCCCTCTGGGAATCATTAAAATGGCTGTGACTATGGGCTCGAGGCCTTTTGAAAAGAACATAATGCTAGACTTTGTGGTGGTGGATGACGTCAGCCCCTACCAAGCAATATTGGGGAGGCCTTTTATGAGAATTAGCCAATCAGTATTGTCCATCCACTACCTAGCCCTGAAGTACCGAGTAAATGGGACCGTAGGAATCGTCAGGGGCAGCCAGAGGGTCGCGAGGAGATGTTACGCTGTGGCACCAAAAGAAGCCATGCAAATAACATCATTGGAATCAAGGCGGGAGTCGAAGAATGGGAGGCAGGAGCCGATTGAGGAACTGGAAGAAATTACAATAAGGCCAAACGACCACGAGAGGAAGGTTCGAATCGGCTCGGGAGTTAGCGGGCAGTTGAAAAAGATCTGGTCGAGTGTTTGCGAGCACATTCCGATGTATTTGCTTGGACGCACAAAGATATGCCTAGGATCAACCCGGAGGTGGCGTGTCATAGGCTAGCAATACGGAAGGATGCTAAGCCAGTGAGGTAGAAGAGGAGATACGTCAACCAAGAAAGGTACGAGGCCATAAACTGCGAGATGGAGAAGCTGCTGAAAGCAGGATTCATAAGGGAAGTCTCCTACCCTGAATGGATCTCGAACGTGGTGTTGGTCAAGAAGGCAAGTGGGAAATGGAGAATGTCCGTGGACTTCACGGATGTAAATAAAGCCTGTCCAAAGGATAGCTTCTCGCTGCCAAATATAGACCAGTTAGTGGACTCCACGGCGGGGCACAGACTGCTTAGTTTCATGTATTCATTTTCGGGTTATAACCACATTCCCATGCACCAGCCAGACGAGGAGTGTACAGCCTTCATCACCAATCAGGGTATGTTTTGCTACAAGGTTATGCCCTTTGGCCTGAAGAACGCGGGGGCAACATACCAAAGATTAGTGAATAAGGTTTTCAAGCCATTGATCGGCCGAACAATGGAGGTGTATGTGGACGATATGATCACCAAGTCAAAAAAAGCGGAGGAGCATGTAAGGCATTTGAGGAAACCTTTGCACTCCTAAAGAAATATCGGATGAAGCTCAACCCAGAGAAGTGTGCCTTAGGAGTTAGTTTGGGAAAATTCTTGGGTTTCATGGTTAGTCACAGAGGAATTGAAGCCAATCCAGAAAAGATAAAGGTAGTAGTGGAGATAAAATCCCCGCGTGCACTTAAGGAAATACAAAGCCTGACCGGAAAACTGGCATCCCTCAACAGGTTTATCTCACGAGCCACAGATAAGTGCTGCATCTTCTTCTAGGAAATGAAAAAGGGAGAAAGACAAAATAGAGACCGGAATGTGAGACAGCGTTCCAGTAGTTGAAGGAATATCTGCTAATAGCCCCGTTGCTATAAACACCTCGAGTAGGGGAGGTCCTGTATTTGTATTTAGCTGTGTCCCAATAGGCGACGAGCTCGGTTCTGGTAAGAGAAGAGTCAGGGATACAGTATCCCGTCTATTATACGAGCAGAGCCTTGCTGGGGGCTGAAACTCGATATCCCCCAATAGAGAAATGGGCACTGGCCCTGGTGACAGCAGCCAGAAAGCTGAGGCCTTACTTCCAAGCACATTCGGTGACAGCTTTAACGAACCAACCGCTCAGCAGACTCTGCACAAGCCAGAGACCTCCAAAAGATTGGTAAAATGGTTGGTGGAGCTCAGTGAATTCGACATTAGCTACCAACCCCGAACAGCTATAAAAGCTCAGTCCTTAGCTGACTTCATGGTTGAGTGCATAGAAACAAATAAAGAGATGGAAGGCGAGCATCCACTAGATTCCTCGGCCCCGACCAATGCATGGACAATCACAGTTGATGGGTCCTGTGGAGATCAGGGAGCAGGAGTAGGAATTGTACTTCTCAGTCCTGAAGGGGTAAAGATGCAGTATGCCGTGAAGCTGAAATTTGAAGTCACCAACATTTAGGCCGAGTATGAGGCTGTAATTGCAGGATTGAAGCTCGCCCTAGTAGTGAAGGCAGAAGAGGTAAAGCTTCGAACAGACTCACAGCTGATAACAAATCACCTCAACTAAAGCTTCCAAGCAAAAGGCAAGAAGATGGAGGCTTACCTTCGGAAGGTAAAGCAGCTAATAAAGAATTTCCGAGCAGTCGAGGTGGAGCAGATCGCGAGGGAGAGGAATTTTTGAGCTGATATGATAGCTCGAATGGTCGCTACATTCGACCTAAAAATACCAAAGTCTATCCCCTTAGAAATCAAGACCTGCTCGATGAAGACGAGGTGATGAGTTTATCGTCGAGCAGCACCTGGATGGAACCAATTGTTTCTTACCTCAAGAAGGGAACGTTGCCTGCCGATAAGAATCAGGCACGGAAGCTGAGGTGTAAAGCCACCAGATATACTCTGATCGATGGGGTCTTATACAGACGGGGATACACTCCCCCATTGTTGCGATGTTTAGATTAAGAGGAAGCCGATTATGTCCTTCGAGAAATACATGAAGGGATCTGTGGGAACCACTCAGGTGCTAGATCTTTGGCTTTCAAGGCCTTAAGACAGGGGTACTTCTGGCCTCGCATGCATCAGGATGCATAGGAGAAGACCAAGAGCTAAGAGTTGCCAAGGTTTTGCCAACTACATGACCCAGCCTCCCGAAAACCTCACCGTGATGAACTCACCTTAGCCCTTTGCTCAATGAGGGATTGATTTGATCGGGCCACTACCAAAGGGGAGAGCATCTGCTACTCACGCCATGGTGACAATTGATTATTTCACCAAATGGGTCGAAGTGGGAGCTTTGAGTAGTATCACAGAAAGCAAAACCACTGACTTCATTTGGAAAAATGTGATTTGCAGGTATGGGATCCCCCACGCGTTGGTACGGACAACGGGAGACAATTTGACAACAACAAAATCAGAGACTTCTGTAAAAACATAGGGATAGAGCTGAAGTTTTGTTCTCCATCACACCTGCAAGCCAACAGGCAAGTAGAAGCTGCAAACAAGACTATAAAACGCCTCTTGAAGACCAGACTAGGTGAGCAGAAGGGAGCGTGGGTCGACGAGTTGCCTGGTGTCTTGTGGGTTTACAGAACCACGCACAAAAATGCCACAGGGGAAACCCCATTCTCATTGGCATTTGGACATGAGGCAGTCATCCCTACCGAAATAGGGATGGGAATACATCGAACAGAGCACTTCAACGAGGAGCAGATGTGTGCGAGGCACTGGAGTTCTTGGAAGAGTAAAGGGAAAGGGTCGCTGCAAAGATCGCAGAGTATCAGCAAAGAGTGACTCACTATTACAACCGGAACGTGCACATCCGCCTATTTCAAGTGGGAGATTGGGTACTTAAAAGAGTCAATCAGAACACGAAGGGCCCTAGGAAAGGTGTGTTAGGACCGAACTAGGAAGGTCCCTATAGGGTCTTTCAAGTAGCCGGGCCGGGAGCATACCGGCTGACTCATCAAGATGGGCGAGAAGTCAAGAGGCCATGGAACGCACAACATTTGATTAAATATTTCCAGTGAGTTTCCTCGTGATGTAAGCATTAATATCTAATTCCTCCCGAAATGGAGATGTGTAAAATCTTGAACATGTGTAAAAGCAAGAAAAATGCTTTCAATGTTAATTAAATAGAGACAAGTTGAAGCCAACAAGTTCGAAGACAACGTAAAGGCCAGAAGTCTCAAAGCCTAGCTTAAGGCGAGACGGTGCCAAGCGTGAGCAAATTGCAGGCTTAAGCAAGATAAGCTCGCGAAGACAACGCAAAGGCCAAAAGTCTCAAAGCCTAGCTTAAGGCGAGACGGTGCCAAGCGTGAGCCAATTGCAGGCTCGAGCAAGATAAGCTCGTAAAGACAACGCAAAGGCCAGAAATCTCAAAGCCTAGCTTAAGGCGAGACGGTGCCAAGCGTGAGACAATTGCAGGCTCGAGCAAGATAAGCTCGTGAAGACAACGCAAAGGCCAGAAGTCTCAAAGCCTAGCTTAAGGCGAGACGGTGCCAAGCGTAAGACAATTGCAGGCTCGATCAAGATAAGCTCGAGAAGACAATGCAAAGGCCAGAAGTCTCAAAACCTAGCTTAAGGTGAGACGGTGCCAAGTGTAAGCCAATTGCACGCTCGAGCAAGATAAGCTCGTGAAGACAACGCAAAGGCCACAAGTCTCAAAGCCTAGCTTATGGCTAGACGGTGCCAAGCGTAAGCCAATTGCAGGCTCGAGCAAGATAAGCTCGCGAAGATAACGCAAAGGTCAGAAGTCCCAATGCCTAGCCTAAGGCGAGACGGTGCCAAGCATGAGCCAATTGCAGGCTCGAGCAAGATAAGCTCGTGAAGACAACGCAATGGCCAGAAGTCTCAAAGCCTAGCTTATGGCGAGATGGTGCCAAGCGTAAGCCAATTGCAGGCTCGAGCAAGATAAGCTCTCGAAGATAACGCAAACACCGGAAGTCTCAAAGCCTAGCTTAAGGCGAGACAGTGCCAAGCGTGAGCCAATTGCGAGCTTGAGCAAGATAAGCTCGCGAAGATAACGCAAAGGCCAGAAGTCTCAAAGCCTAGTTTAAGACGAGACGGTGCCAAGCGTGAGCCAACGGCAAGCTTGGGCAGACTGGGCTCGCAAAAAGTATAGGGGCTAAATATAAGCCAAACATCGGCTCAAGCAGACCGAGCTCACAAGATAAACAGAGGCCTTAAAGTCTGACTCAAGGCAAGATTCTACCACGCATAAGCCAAGAGATGATACGAGCAGAAATGGCTCGTAGAAGAAAAACCAGGACCCAACACTTATAAAAATTTACTTGGCAAATGCACAAAGTCAATCTCACAGGAAAATGCAAGGTAAAAGTATATATACAGACACAGAGGCAAATTTTCCAATATATATTCTTTATTGAACCATAAAAAATAATACAAATATAAAAAAAAAATCATCATCAGTTGGTCTGAGGCAAGTGGGGCTAGAGCAGGTAGGAGGAGCAGGAAGCAGCAGCAGTGAGGAGGAAGCGAGTAGTAGCAGCAGCAGGAGGAGCAGTGGCATCAGCAGCAGGAGTAGCAGCCCCTCCAGACTCGTCCAAGGCCTCAGTAGGGGAGACTCTCGGCTCTTGATTCAGGGCATCGTGCTCTCGCATGTACTCCGCGACGGTCTCCCCGAGCTTAGATAGGTATACTTCAGGATGCTCCTTGCTCAAGGCAAACACGAGGCAGTTATAGCCGAAAGACACCCTATCATTGTACTCTGTCGTGAGCCTGTCTTCCAAAGAGTCCACCCTTTTCTGGAAACGAGAAGCCTCCTCTTCCATGGTCTTCTCGAAAGAGAACCTTTGTATGTCCAGGTCGTTTCGAGCATTGAGTAGCTCATCTCGGACGAGAGACAGCTCCCTCTTGAGCTGAAGGGCCCTGGAATCTAACATTGCTGCTTTCTCCTCGAGGGTTGAGTTCTCCTCGCTAACCTTCATTGCCTCCTCATCTTTTTGCTCAAGGCTCCGTTTCAAGCTCTGAATTTCTGCTCGAAGCTTCCTCTGGGAATCTTGAGTCTTGGCCTTGAATCTAGTAGCAACAACAGCAGCACGAGAAGAGAGGAGGTAGAAAGCACCGACCAACTCATCAGCATCATAGGATTCCATCCCATCCAAGAACTTATCCTCTATCCATCTGACAAAGTCCTTGACGTAGGGATTGGTGTGGTCGGGCCGCTCCCTCCTGCACACGTTTGCGGGCTGCACTCTCTTCTGCTCGCTTTGTCTCTTGAATTGGGGGGGCAGCTCAAACCTGCGAAGTGGGAGTACCGGTTCGAGGCCTTTTAGCTGGAGCAGAAGAACTGCTCGCGTGTCCCGAGGTCCTTGCAGGCCTCTTTAACATATTGAGCACATCATCCATCATTTCCTCTGAGACCAAGCCAAACTCCACAAAATTTTTTGCTGTGAGTAGCTCCCTGCACGAGCTTGCATTGTCGAGGGAAGTGTTGACACGTGCACGAAGCTCTTCCCCAATCCTATAAGAGGCACCTCAAGATACTGCAACAACAACCAGGGTAAAATAGTGAAAAAAGATGCGAGCAGAAGAACCAAAATAAAAATTTGTTAGACAAGTGAACGACCTGGAGTGCAAAAATGACGAGGAACCGGAGGGATCCCCTCGGAGAGAGGTGCAACATGCCCCCAATCTCCCCCAGCAAAGAAGAATTTACCCTTCCAGTTGCCGCCAGAAGTGGGGGGATCAGTTATGGGTTTCTTGCCCTTCAGGCTAGAGGTGAGGTAGTACCAGCGAGCATCATTTGGGCTGCATTTCAACTGGTAGAGATGCTTTATCTCCTCTGCCGAGGGCTCACCCTGATTACACCATCTCCACAATACATATAAGCCAGATAGGACCCTCCACCCATTCGGGTTCAGTTGCCCTAGGGCTAACCGAAATCTGGACAGAATTCGGGCAGAATAAGGCTGAAGAGGCAGCCTGACCCCCCACCTAAAGCATTCCATGTGGAAGGTAACATACCCCTGAGGAGGACGGCTGGGTATGTCACCCTTACCCGGCACCCGCAAGTCCACATTGTTTGATATGTGATAGGTGTCCCTAAGCCTATCCAGATCCTGGTGTGTGGTTTCATACCTCATGGAGTCAATGGGATACCCCCCACTCCTTGACCGTTGGCTAACCCTTCCCCCCTGATGCGGTTGGGTCTGCACCACAGCTAACACCCCTTCCAAACTGGAATCTCTTACTAGAATCATACTAAGGGGCTGAACATCACTTGAAGAAGACGATTATTCAGACGACATCCTACGGGGTTGTTGGGTGTTTGGCATGTTTCCTATAGGGAGAATCTACCCGGTGGAAATCGAGAACCCAGATAAACGAAAGATAAAAAATAACAAGAGAAGGAAAAGAGGTTTATACCTGAGCAAAGTTGAAGGCCGGAAGTGACTGTAACGCGAAGAAAAAGATGAGAAGCACTGGCAAGTTGTCAATTTTGGGTCTGAGCAAAGATAAGCAATAGGAAGCACAGTAAAGAAAATTGAGGGTTTTTAAAGAGGGGAGTGCGTCTCTTCAACTGACGGCACGCATCTCAAGAGACGCGACTGTTTAAGTAACGTCTCTTCAAAATTCAAACGCATAGCCCGGATCGACCCACGTGTCCTACATTAAATATGAAATGATGGAAGCGGAAGACAGCTCAATACAGGAAGATAAAAAGGCCGGAAGCCGGCCCAGACAAGAAGTTTCCAATCTTATCTCGCTTCACTCCAAAGACTAGAAATTGGGGGACTGGTGTTTGGATAATATCGAGCAGGTCTCCTGGAGGCCAACCCAGCTCGAGTAAAAGACCACGAGGTCAACCCATCTCGAGCAGAAGACCCGATCGCTGACACGACGATAGCCTTATTAGGCGTCAAAGCTGGTCAAGGTCGAGGAGTCCAAGACTGGTCGAGCCCGAGCTCACTCTTCTGCTCGGGGTCTTCATAGCCCCGTCAAAGCTGGTCAAGGTCGAGAAGCCTCAAGGCTGGTCGAAACCCGAGCCCACTCTTCTGTTCCTCCGAGCACAATTCAATTACGCCAGTCATAGCACGGAGGAAATGCAAGATTCAGATACAGCTGACTCGAGACAGTCCGACCTGTCTCCCCAGCAACTAAACGCGACGATCGATGCCTGACCAATACCCCACGCGGTATGGTGTCACAACTGTTACCGATGGCCGGCACAGGCCCCACAGTGTCATCATTCTATGCGCACATGCCCGACACTATGATCAGGCCATGTGAACCATGCCCACCAGACAATCCCGAATTCTCAGGAAATGCCACAGTAATCTCGGCTGTTAGAGGGGTCCCGACACTATAGACATGGGAACGGCAGCCCCGAAGAAAAAAAGGGAGGGAAAACGGAAGTATAAGAAAAAAAAGGAAAGAGAGGCGCGGGGTTGGAGGATCTGAGACAGGTTCTTCTTCTTCTTCTCCATTTGTATTTTTTCGGGGAGACGATTCCTAGAAAAAGGAGACGAAAATACTCCTTCTATTCCTTTGGTCTCTCTAACTAAGATGGATACAAAAAAAATAACCCGATCACTGACTTGAGCCTCGGAGGGTTTTCGCCGGAACAACATCCGGCGACCCCTGACCCTGTTTTTGTGAGTACAGGCCCGAGGAGACTGCCGTTCCGGTGAATACAAAGGAATTGAAGTTGGAAAGCAGTCCTGCTCGAGCTCGAGCATACCGCGAGCAGGAGTTTTCGACACTATTTGAAGGCACGCGAAAAACCGCATCAACAACAATAATTAAAAAAATCCAGACTTTGGCTTGTCTATTACTTCTCTCTCAGTGGAATTTGCCAATATCTTCTTCTACGTTGTTGTCAACCTCATCAAGTTCTTCAACATCATGGTCTTCTTCCAAACTTTCCATTTCTACACAATAAATATAATCCATGTTAAATGTAAATAAATCAAAATTGACATAGTAATTAACAAACAATGCTAAATACTAAAATCAAATGCCTATTAAATAAGCAAGACCCAAATGTACAATTTCTATTGAAAAACAAGACCCAAACCAAATTTACTTGAGCAAAGTAGACCATTTGAGAGCATATATAACCAAATGAATGATCACACATGCTAAAATCAAATACCAAAAAATAAAATAAAAATAAAATTGGAACTAGAAGAGTAAATAGCAAAAGTTGAAAGTAAACCAAATACCATAATATAAAAAAATAAATAAATTAAAACTACAAGAGCTATTTTAGAGCAAAAGATGATTGACTTACCAAGAGCAAGGAGCAACCAAAAGATGTTACATTCGTGCTTGATGGGTACGATTTCATTGAAATTTTGAGAAGGAAATGGAGAGAATGGCTATATATCTTTATTTTGCTGTTGATCATGTGAAAATCACGTACAACTAATTAAAATTCCTAAACGCACATATTGTTGCCATTTCGGTCTTCTTGGTCTCTTAAATTCTCGGTACGTCTATCACTACTATGCAATGTTATTGTTATTTGTTGAAAAATTAGAGGTAGAGGCCCATAGGGCCAACAGGCTCAAGCCCAAAAACAATTATAAGAAAGATAAGGCTGTGTTGGACTCTCATATTTATTGTAGATTTTATGTAACCAAGTTTGCCATTTTTTAACAATAGCTCTCGTCGAAGCAAAATCCTAGTTCCTCTAATGCTGAAAGAAGCCTTTGTGATGGATATAATTATGCTAGTGCAATTTACAGGAGGAAAGGAACGAACTAAACAAGAATCTATGGCATTGATAGCCAAAGCCGGATTTAAGGGTGTCAATTATGAATATTTTGTCTATAATTTTTTGCATCATGGAGTTAATCCAGTGATTAATTACATGCTTGCTAGATTATGGTATTAATAATTAGTTATGATTCTCGATTGAAAATAATATTGGGCAGTACGTCGACAATGTATTACCAGCTGCTGTATTAATAAAATTATGTTGCATGCATTAAATTTTCTTTTTTATCTATTATAGAATGACACTTTGATCTTAAACTTTGGTTTTGTTTGATTTTTGAGGTGGTATAGCTTTTAAGCGATAGTTATTGTGAAAAAAACTATAACTATGAAATAAAAATTGATAATGTGTAGCAAATATGTTTCTTAGTTAATATTTTTTTCACAAAAGTAACAAATATATTGTATGTTTTTTATCATATAATTATGTGATCAAATCAACTTAGTTTCTACGTTATAGTAGTTAGCACTTACTAAACATTTTGGTGTAGTAGTTTTTAAGCTACAATTGCCTAACTTTAATATCAAACAGACATTTTATTGGTATTACTTTAATTAGTCTTTGGGTTTGTTTGTTAAATGTCTGAAATTAATGTTTGGGTAATATCGAGTAGGTCTCCTCGAGGCCAATTTAGCTCGAGTAAAAGACCTTGAGGTCAACCCATCTCGAGTAGAAGACTTGACCGCTGGCACAAATAAGACCTTACTAAGCGTCAAAGCTGGTCAAGGTCGAGAATCTCAAAACAGGTCGAGCCTCGAGCTCCCTCTTCTGCTCGAGGTCTTCAAACCCCCGGGCATGATCTGACCACACCAGTGACGGCATGGAGAAAATGCAAGATCCAGGTACAGCCAGTTCGAGACGGCTTGACACTTTTCTCCAACGACTGTAATAGTTCGAGAAAATGCCTGACTCATGCCCCACGTGGTATGCTTCCACGACTGTTACTGATGGCCAGCACACGCCCCCATAGTGTCATCATTTCGTGCGCACACGCCCGGCACCATGATCAGGCCATAGGAACCCATGCCCACCAGACAGTCACACATTCCTAGGGAATATCACGCTAATCTCGGCTATCAAAGGGTCCCAGACACCATAGACGTGGGAACGGCTGCCCTTGAAGAAAAAAGGGCTGGAAAAATGAAGAATAAAAGGAAACCGACGTGTAAGTTGCAGGGGTTCCAGAATTTTCAACTTCTTCTTCTTCTCCATTATTTTCCTTGGAATTTTTCATAGATTAATCTTATCCCTAAAAGGTAACAAAAATATCCTTTTCATTCCTCCGGTCTCTCTAACAAAAAGGGATACAAAAAGAATAACTCGATCACTGACTTGATCGTCTGGAGGGTTTACGCTGGAAAAACACCCGGCGGCCCCTGACCTTGTTTTTGTGAGTACAGGCCTTAAGAAATCACTGTTCCAGTGAACAAAGGAGGTTCGAGATTGACAAGTGTTCCTGCTCGAGTATCCTGCGAGCAGGAGTTTCGACATCATTCGAGAGCACGCAGAAAACCGCATCAACATCTTGGCGCCGACTGTGGGGATCAGTCCAAAAAACCTAAATTCCCAACACATTCAGGAGACAAACAAGTAACGATGAGGGGAAATACCAGGAGAGGAGTGAGTTCGGAAGAGTCGATGACTTTGAGGGAGGTGGCCAATGAGGCCCAAAATAGGGAAAGGATGGATCAGATGGAGAAACAAATGGAAGCGTTAACATCTATCTTGCAAGAGATCGGGGAGGGACAGAGGAAAGCATGCAATGACGTTCCTGAGTCTAGCTGCAGGAACGCTCCCGCCCGGGAGCATGTGGGAGATGAAACCTAGAGACCAAGAACACCAAATGCTTCCGGGAGACTGGAAATGAACTTGGAAGAAAGGGGATCCCGCCAGCACCTGCAAGATACGGCACTCACCTCCAGCGTGGAAGAATTGGAAGGGGAGGTGTGGAGGTTAGCACAGGTTGTGGAAGACCTCTGGGGAAATGAAAAAGGTCTGAGTTGGAGGATAATGCTGGACAACGAGTCCCCGCTCTCAGCGGAAATCATGGGCGTAACAATCCCTCGAGATTTCTGTTTCCCGGACTTAAGGTTATCAGGGAAGAGTGACCCACTGGTACACATAGAACGGTTCAACGACATTACCGAAGTGTAGGACCTGTCGGCAACCCAGTGATGTAGGGCCTTCCTGTTAAGAGGTACCACCGGTCGGTTCTAGACCTTAGGGCATTCAATCATCCCCAGGCGTTGAGGGGGCTGAAAGACCTGGAACCACCGGCTATAAGGGTGATCTCAGGAGGACCCATGATGGCAGGGAATTCAAATAGGGCTCAAAAAAACTACTGCAGATACGCTGCTGGTGGCCGGGAAGTCCTATTCGCCGCACCCACTATAAAAAAGGCTAAGATACGGCAGGTGCCCATCATGTGAACGGAGGAGGATAAAGAAGGGATACTGTACCCCCATGACGATGCCTTGGTTGTAAAGGCAAGTGTTTATAATAAGGAGGTCAATCAAATATTGGTGAATTCAAGAAGCTCGGTAGATATTCTCTTCAAGTCCATACTTGACGACTTGGGAATGATGGATGTGAGCCTCGAGCAGACAACACTTCCCTGAAAGGGTTCGGAGGAGGAAAGCTAACCCCCTTGAGAATCATCAAGTTGGCTGTGGCTATGGGCTCGAAGCCTTTTGAAAAGAATATAATGCTAGACTTTGTGGTGGTGGATGAAGTCAGCCCATACCGAGCAATATTGGGGAGGCCGTTCATGAGGATCAGCCAATCAGTATTGTCCACCCACTACTTAGCCTTGAAATACCTAGTAAATGGGGCTGTAGGAGTCGTCAAGGCAGCCAGAGGGTCGCGAGGAGCTGTTACTGCGTGGCAGCAAAAGAAACGATGCAAATAACATCATTAGACTCAAGGGGGGAGTCAAAGAATAGAAGGCAGGAATCGGCTAAGGAACTAGAAGAAATTATAATAAGACCAAACGACCACGAGAAGATGTTTTGAATCGTCTCGGGCATTAGCGGGCAGTTGAAGGAAGATCTGGTCGAATGTTTGCGAGAACATTCTGATATATTCGCTTAGACGCATGAGGATATGCCTGGGATCGACCCGGAGATGGCGTGTCATAAGCTGGCGATACGGAAGGACGCTAAGCCAGTAAGACAGAAGAGGAGATGTGTCAACCAAGAAAGGTACGAGGCCATGAACTGTGAGGTGGAGAAGTTACTGAAGGGTAGATTTATAAGAGAAATTTCCTACCCTGAATGGATCTCAAACGTGGTGTTGGTGAAGAAGGCAAGTAGAAAATGGAGAATATTCGTGGATTTCTCGGATTTGAATAAAGCTTGCCCAAAAGATAGCTTCCTATTACCGAAGATAGACTAGCTGGTGGACTCCACGGCGGGGCACGAACTGCTTAGTTTCATAGATGCATTCTCAGGGTATAACCAGATTCCCATGCATCGGCTAGACGAGGAGTGCACAGCTTTCATCACCAACCAAGGCCTGTTTTGCTACAAGGCCATACCTTTCGGCTTGAAGAATGCGGGGGCAACCTACCAGAGATGGATGAAAAAGATTTTCAAGCCACTGATCGGCCGAACAACGGAGGTTTATGTGGACGATATGATCACCAAGTCAAAGGACGTGGAGGAACATGTAAAGCATTTGGAAGAAACCTTCGCACTCCTCAGGAAGTATCGGATGAAGCTTAATCTAGAGAAATGTGCCTTTGGAGTTAGTTTGAGAAATTCTTGGGCTTCATGGTTAGTCATAGAGGAATCGAAGCCAACCCAGAGAAAATAAGAGCAGTGGTGGAGATGAAGTCCCCGTGTACGCTTAAGGAGATACAAAGTCTGACAGGAAAACTAGCATCCCTCAATAGGTTTATCTCTCGAGCTACAGATAAGTGCTACATCTTCTTCCAGGAAATGAAAAAAGGAAGAAAGACAAAATAGACACCGGAATGCGAGGCGGCATTCCAGCAGTTGAAGGAATATCTGCTAAAAGCCCCATTACTATCAACACCTTGAGCAGGGGTGGTCTTGTATTTGTATTTAGCTATCTCGCAATGGGCAACGAGCTCAGTTCTGGTAAGAGAAGAGTCAGGGGTGGAGTACCCCGTCTATTACACGAGCAGGGCCTTGTTAGGGGCTGAGACTCGATATCCACCAATGGAGAAATGGGCACTGGCCCTGGTGACGGCACCTGAAACTGAGGCCTAACTTCCAAGCACATTCAATGACGGTTTTGATGAACCAATAACTCAGGCAGACTCTACACAAGCCAGAGACCTCCGGAAGGTTGGTAAAATGGTCTGTGGAGCTCAGTGAATTTGACATCAGCTACCAACCCCGATCAGCAATAAAAGCTCAGTCCTTAGGTGATTTCGTGGTCGAATGCACAGAAATGAATGAAGAGACGAATAGAGAGCACCCACCGGACCCATCTGTCTCGACCAGCACATGGACAGTCACAATAGATGGGTCATGTAGAGATCAAGAGGCAGGAGCAGGAGTTGTGCTCCTTAGTCCTAAAGGGACAGAGATGCAATATGCCATAAAGCTGGAATTTGAAGTCACCAACAACCAAGCCAAGTACGAGGCTGCAATTGCAGGATTGAAACTCGCCCTGGTAATGAAGGCAGAAGAGGTAAAGCTTCGAACAGACTCACAGCTGATAGCGAATCACCTCAACAAAAGCTTCCAAGCAAAAGGCGAGAAGATGGAGGCTTACCATCGAAAGGTGAAGCAGCTAATAAAGAATTTCCGAGCAATCGAGTTGGAGCAGATTGCGAGAGGGAAGAATTTTCGAGGTGATGAGTTTATTGTTGAGCAGCACCTGGATGGAACTAATTGTTTCTTACTTCAAGGAAGAAGTGCTGCCTGCCGATAAGAAGTAGGCAAGGAAGTTAAAGTATAAAATAGCCAGGTATACTCTGATTAATGGGGTATTATATAAGCGAGGATACACTCTCCCACTGTTGCGGTGTTAGATCAGGAGGAAGTCGATTATGTCCTCCGAGAGATACATGAAGGAATCTACGGAAACCACTATGGCGTGAGGCCTTGGCTTTCAAAGCCCTGAGGCAGGGGTACTTTTGGCCTCGCATGAATCAGGATGCACAAGAGAAGACCAAGAGCTGCAAGAGTTGCCAAAGTTTTGCCAACAACATGACCCAGCCTCCAGAGAACCTCACAGTGATGAATTCACCTTGGTCGTTTTCTCAATGAGGGATTGACTTGATCGGGCCACTACCAAAGGGGAGAGCATCTGCAACACATGCCGTGGTGTCAATTGATTATTTTATAAAATGGGTTGAAGTGGAGGCCTTGAGCAGTATTACAGAGAGCAAAACCACTGACTTCATTTGAAAAAATGTGATTTTGCAGGTACAGGATTCCCCACGCGTTGCTTACAAACAACGAGAGGCAGTTTGACAACCATAAGTTTAGTGACTTCTGCAAAAAACATGGGAATAGAGCTAAAGTTTTGCTCTCAATCACACCCACAAGCCAACGGGCAAGTAGACAAGACTATAAAACGCCTCCTGAAAACCAGACTTGGCGAGCGGAAGGGAGCTTGGGTTGACGAGCTGCCTGGCGTCTTGTGGGCTTACAGAACCACACACAAAACGGCCACAAGGGAAACCCCATTCTCTCTGGCATTTGGGTATGAAGCAGTTGTTCCCGCCGAAATAAAGATAGGAACACATCGAACAGAGCACTTCAACGAAGGGCAAAACGATGAGCAGATGTGTGCAGGCTTGGACTTGCTGGAAGAGAAAAGGGAAAGGGCTGCTGTAAAGATAGCGGAGTACCAGCAGAGAGTAACCCGCTATTACAGCTGGAATGTGCACATCCGTCGATTTCAGGTAGGAGAACACGAAGGACCTCAGGCAAGGTGTGTTAGGACCGAATTGGGAAGGTCCTCATAGGGTCTCTCAAATGGCCGGTCCAGGAGCGTACAGATTGACCTACCCCGATAGACGAGAGGTCAAAAGGCCATGGAACGCACAACATTTGATGAATATTTCTAGTAAGTTTCCTCGTGTTGTAAGCATTAATATCCAATTCCTCCCGAAATGGAGATGTGTAAAATCTTGAACATGTGTAAAAGCAAGAAAAATGCTCCCAATATTAATTCAATATAGACAAGTTAAAGCCAACAAGCTTATGAAGAAAATGCAAAGGGTAGAAGTCTCGAAGCCTAGTTTAAGGCGAGATGGTGCCAAGAGTGAGCCAATTGCAGGCTCGAGCATGATAAGCTCGCGAAGATACGCAAAGGCCGGAAGTCTCAAAACCTAGTTTAAAGCGGGACGGTGCCAAGCATGAGCCAATTATAGGCTCGAGCAAGATAAGCTCGCGAAGATACGCAAAGTCCAGAAGTCTCAAAGCCTAGTTTAAGGCGAGACGGTGCCAAGCGTGAGCCAATTGCAGACTCGAGCAGGATAAGCTCGCGAAAATACACAAAGGCTAGAAGTCTCAAAGCCTAGTTTAAGGCGAGATGGTGCCAAGTGTGAGCCAATTGCAGGATCGAGCAGGATAAGCTCGCGAAGATACGCAAAGGCCAGAAGTCTCAAAGCCTAGATTAAGGCGAGACGGTGCTAAGCGTGAGCCAATTGCATGCTCGAGCAGGATAAGCTCGCATGAACCAATAGCAAGCTCGAGCAGAAAGAGCTCGCAAAGAAACGCAAAGGGCGGTGAAGTGAAAGTTTAGGTTCGGGGACTCTTCGCAGGAGCAGAGGAGTTGCTCGGGTGGTCCGAGGTCCTTGCAGGCCTCTTCAACAAATTAAGCACGCCACTCATCTCTTCTTGGGGGACCAAACCAAACTCCATGAAATTCTGGTTTGTAAGTAGCTCCCTGCACGAGCTCGCGTTGTCAAGAGCAGTGTTGACACGCGCTTGAAGCTCTTCCCCAATTCTATAAGAAGCACTCTAAGATACTGCAGCAACAACCAGAACAGAATGGTAAGAAAATATGTGAGCAGAAAAACAAGTAAACGACCTGGAGTGTAAAAATGACGAGGAATCGGAAGGACCCTCTCGGAGGCAGCTGCAGCATGCCCCCAATATCCCCGGGCAAAGAAAAATTTGCCCTTCCAATTACCACCAGAAGTGGGAAGATTAGTTATGGGTTTCTTGCCCTTCAGACTGGAGACGGGGTAGTACCAGCCTGCGTCCTTCGAGCTACTTTTCAATTGGTAGAGATGCTTTATCTCCTCTACCGAGGGCTTACCCAGATTGAACCATTTCCACAACACATAGTGACCGGACAGGACCCTCCACCAGTTCGGGTTTAATTGCCCCAGGGCCGAATGGAGCCTGGACAGGATTCGAACAAAGTAAGGTTGAAGAGGCAACCTAACCCCCCACCTAAAGCATTTCATATGAAAGGTGACATACCCCCGGGGAGGACGGCTGGGCATGTCACCCTTACCAGGCACCCGCAAATCCACATTGGACAGTATGTGATAGGTGTCCTTAAGCCGGTCCAAGTCCGGGTGTGAAGTTTCACACCTCATATAATCAATGGGGAACCGCCCACTCTCCGACCTTTGACTAACCCTTTCCCCCTATTGCAGCTAGTCCTCCACCACAACCAACACCCCCTCAGGACTTGAATCGCTCACAAGGATCATCCTAAGGAGTTCAACATCACTTGAAGAAGAGGATTCTTCGGACAACATTCTACGGGGTGACCCACGGCAATTACCGAATTCAAAGAATCAAAAAATTTTCAGTTTCACATGTTTATCCCTAGAAGGAAGATTTGAATATTAATCAAAAAATCGTGGCTTTCTTTGTCCATGAGGAAGATTTCTATTATAAATGATGTATGGCATTGCATTTGATGAAAAATAGCAACTGGGTTTCTTTTCTTTTTCTTGTTTCGCATTTTTATTGTATTTTTACAACTACCCATCTTCTTTTTCTGCAAAGAATATGGCTACGGAAGAGGCTCCCAAGTCCCTCTATGACTTCACCGTCAAGGTATTTTTCTTTTTTGCTTTTTTGGCTATGGGTTTCATGCTTTATTTATATTTTTTTTGTTTTCCTGCAAGTTTATGTGTTTAAGTATCAGCTTTGGTTAGATTATCGATGGGAGTGATGTCAACTGCTCTATTGGATTTATTAACTTTTCATGCTTTGATTGTTAGCAATTTGTTTAATTTTGATTTTATTGATAATTTGGTAGTTGATGTTGATAAGAAACTGAGCACTGCATAAACTTTATGTTTTGGTCAGTCTAATTTTTGTTCTCTTTGGACTCTGAGAATAGAAAAATGATCATAAAGATCTTACAAGAATCAATGATATTGAACGGCTCTAGAGATATTTGCTTATGCTTTGCTAATTGGGTTCATTTTCAGGATATTCGTGGAAATGATATGAATCTAAGTGGATACTGTGGGAAGGTTCTCCTGATATTGAATGTTGCTTCCAAATGGTAATTTGACCTGATTTCTTTTACTTTAAAATGTCTTGACGATCAATCCCATGACGTAGTAATCTTTTTAATCTACTAATTGCATTTCTGATCTTTATTTATGCCATGAAGACGCATATTATGCTTCATGCTGTCTAAACATTGCTCGCCCCAATTTGTGATCTGATTGAGGCAAAATTATTTACCTATATTTTGTATCGAGGCTGAAATTAGGTGTTAGTCAGGTAGACACCATAGCTTAGCATTAGAAACACTGCAACATCTTGTATCAGATGCTGTTTTCTATAAATTCTCATACACAGGGATGGCTATATAATTTTTGGTTGATAAATATACTAGGAATGAATTTCAGAGTTTGAATAATTGGAAGTAACAAGAAAGAGCAGATACTATAGTCCGCCTCAAACATAATATTATGGCTACCCTTGATCTAGTTCATTTCATTCTTGGCCACTATGAGTGACGTCTTTCTTCCGTTCTGGACCATGGCAAGGTGTTTTACACAAATTAATATGTTGGGTAACATATACGCTTTTTCTCAATATAGAATGGCACTCTGGTCACTGCTGTTGCTTAACAAAAGAAAGTTGCTGTTCTTTGCCTGAAACCGAAGGCAGATAGCAATAATCTCTTTACCAAGGCTGAATTTTGTCATGTGTCTTGCAGTTGAATTAGCTAGCAAGCTTCAGGTTTTCTTGTTTGATATCTTTTATGCTTCTCATGTTTATATTATAATTTTTTACAGTGGCTTAACGCAATCTAACTATAAGGAACTGAATGTTTTGTATGAAAAATACAAAGAGCAAGGTCTGTATTTCATTCTTGCCAGGCCGTGTAATAAGTTTGTTGAGTTTCATAATGTTTCTAAAGACTAGAATTCAGTCTCCTAAATAGGAAGTACTGCTAATGCAGGGTTTGAGATACTTGCATTTCCTTGCAAGCAGTTTGCAGGACAGGAGCCAGGAAGCAATGAGGAGATTCAGGAAGTTACATGCACGATGTTCAAAGCTGAATTCCCAATCTTTGATAAGGTAAACCTTTATACACGAAAGACTGGTTCAAAGTGAAAGTTTCCTACCCATATGCACAATGTTTTAACACCTGCTTTGCTTTGCTATAGTAGGTTGATGTGAATGGAAAGAATGCGGCACCTATTTACAAGTTCCTAAAATCAGAGAAGGGGGGATTCCTCGAAGATGCAATCAAGTGGAATTTTACCAAGTTTCTGGTTAATAAAGAAGGGAAGGTTATAGAGAGATATGCTCCTGCAACATCACCTCTTAAGATCGAGGTTGGAACAACCATTCCTATTTGATAATTGCTTAATTCTCACTTCTTAGGAAGGCTTTCAAATGTAGCTAATCAATTATTGTTCATCTCCTCTTGTAGAAAGACATACAAAATCTGCTGGGATCATCTTGAATACAAGGTTTGAAGCATTTAATAAGAATCTACTTATCACCATCTTTGTTACTCTTTCTTTATTTTAACAAAAAGGAGGTTAGGATTTGGTAAAAATAAATTAAGGCCTTATGCCAGGTTGGCCTTGTTGCTCAAGATTTATTGCTTACATATCTACATGGCTGGTTGGACTTATGCCTGAATTTGAATTTGGTTAATAAATGAATGTTTATTTATGCAGGATATCCCTATGCCAATGATAATTAGTTAGCACGATGATTAATTTAAGCAGAGCCTTCCTTGTCAGTTTCTGTTGTTTTAAGCCCATCTATGTAAGAATTTGATTTTCGTTAATAAATGAAAGATTATTTATACAGGATTTTTTTTTTGCGGTCGGGGGTTCGGAATTAAATAGTTTAAGACTTGATAAAAGCTGTAAGAATTCTTGGTGGATGATAATAAAACGTTGGAAACCAAAGAGACCAATAATTGATTTGCATTGAGACCTGGGGGTAATTGTTGGATTAGATTTGTTTGGGTAATATCGAGCAGGTCTACTCGAGACCAATCCAGCTCAAGCAAAAGACCTCGAGGTCAGCCTGTCTCGAGCAGAAGACCCGACCGCTGACTCGAAGACAGCCTTACTAGGCATCAAAGCTGGTCAAGGTCAAGGAGTCCAAGACTGGTCGAGCCTCGAGCTCTGTCTCTTGCTCGAGGCCTTCATAGCCCCGTCAAAGCTGGTCAAGGTCGAGGAGCATCAAGGCTGGTCGAAACCCGAGCTCATCCTCCTGCACGAAGTCTTCAAATCCCCAGCCACGATCCGACCACACCAGTAACGGCACGGAGAAGATGCAAGATCCCAACAAAGCCAGATCGAGACGGCTTGACCCGTCTCTCCAGCAAATCAACGCGATGATCGATGCCCGATCGACATCCCATACGATGTGGTGTCGTCACTGTTACCGATGGCCGGCACAAGCCCCCACAGTGTCATCATTTCATATGCGCATGCCCGACAATATAATTAAGCCGCGGGAACCCACGCCCACCTGTCACCCCACATCCCCAGGGTGTGCCGCTGTAATCCCGGCTGTCAAAGGTACCCAGACACCACAAACGCGGGAACGGATGACCTCGGAGAAAAAGGCTAGGAAAAATGAAGAATAAAGAAAAACGGACGTGTGAGTGGCAGGGGTTCAAAAATTTTTCGGAGGTTCTTCTTCTCCTCCATCTTAGTTTTCCTTTGGATTTCTCATAAAATATTCCGATCACCAAAAGACATATATATCCTTTTGATTCTTCTGGACTCTCTAACAAAGAGGGATAAAAAAAGAATAACCCGATCACTGACTTGAGCGTCGGAGGGTTTTCGCCGGAACAACACCTGGCGACCCCGACCTTGTTCTTGTGAGTACAGGTCCGAAGAGATTGCCGTTCTGGTGAATAAAGAAGAATTGAAGTTGGAAAGCAGTCCTGCTTGAGCTCGATCATGCCGCGAGCAGGAGTTTTTCGACACTATTTGAGAGCACGTGAAAATCGCATCAACATCTTGGCCCCGCCTATAGGGATCAGTTCAAAAAGCCTGATTTCTCAACACATTCAAGAAACACAACAATGAGTGGAAACAGCAGAAAAGGAGTAAGTCCTGAAGAGTCGGTGACTTTGAGGGAGGTGGCCAATGATGCCCAAAATAGAGAGATCCAGGAGAGAATGGATCGAATGGAGAAACAAATGCAAACATTGACATCCATACTACAAGAACTCAGGAGAGCATGCAATGACATACCTGAGTCCAGCCGCGAGAACGCCCCCGTCCGGGAACATATGGGAGATGAAGCATAGAGACCGAAAACACCAAATGTTACCGGGTGAGAAGAGACGAACTTGGAGGAAAGGGGATCTCGTCAGCACTTGCAAGATACGGCACCTACCTCCCGCATGAAAGAGTTGGAGGGGGAAGTGCGCAGGTTGGCACAGGTTGTGGAAGACCTCCAGGAAAACGGGAAAGGCCCAAGTTAGAGGATAATGCTGGACAATGAATCCTTGCTTTCAGCGGAGATCATGGGCTTCACCATCCCCAAATATTTTCGTTTCCTGGATTTAAGGTTTTCAGGGAAGAGTGATCCTCTGGTGCACATAGAACGGTTCAATGACATAACCAGAGTACAGGGCCTAATGACAGCACAGCGGTGCAGGGCCTTCCCACTTACTCTCGAGGGAAGGGCAAGAGAATGATACCGCAAGCTACCGCGGGGAAGCATCTTGAGCTTCGAACAAATGTGCAGAGAATTTGCGGAGCAATTTCGGGGCACAGTAACCCCTAAGGATGACATGATGGAGCTGTCAGAGATAAGACAGAGGGAGGGAGAACCCCTCCGAGAGTTTGTCAAAAGATATCACCGGTCGGTTCTGGATCTTGGAGCATTCAATCACCCCCAAGCACTGAGGGGGCTAAAGGACGGAATCAGGATAGGTAGGCCATGGTACAACTTACGGAGTCCCTCGATTCGGTCGTATTCGGATGCGTACGAACAAATGAAGATGGATATGATTATCGAGGAGGAAAAGACTGCAAAGCTATGAAGTGAGCAGGGCAGTGGAGCAAAGAGGAAAGAAAAAGGAGGTGTTGCTTGGGGAGCACCAACTTTCAGGGCAATGAGGGAACGGATTGCCCCCTATAACCCCTATCAGAGAGTTCCCCAGCCACGAATGGTCCCTGCTCCACCTCGCAGGTCTCCAGGCCGGGACCATAGGGAATACAGGCGACATGACAACCATCCGTCCCGTTGCCACCTCCCCCGGGAAGCTTCCCTCGGGATCGGGCGATACAGATGGTTGATCAAACCCCCGCCTATAGGTAATACACAACATTAAAGGTGTCGCTCGAAGAGATATTCCAAGTGGCAGAAGAGCGAGGACTGTTGAGCCCTCCAACACCGATGGCTAAACCAGCTGGCAAACGAGATAAAGGACGATTCTGCCACTTCCACGGTGACCACTGCCACTGGACGTCACAATGCCGGGATTTGAAGAACCAAGTGGAAGACCTGGTTCGAAATCGATATCTAGATGACTTTGTTGAAGGAGGCCATCCAGTGGTCGAGCAACAACCAGAGGAGGATGACGGAGCCTACGGCATAGACCTAGAACCACCGAGCACAAGGGTGATTTTGATAAGACCCACGATGGCAGAGAATTCAAACAGGGCTCGAAAAAACTATTGCAGATATGCCGCACCTCCTCTTCTGTCTCACTGGCTTAGCGTCCTTCTGTATCGCTAGTCTATGACAAGCCACCTCCGGAGAAGATAAGGGCAGTAGTGGAAATGAAGTCCTCGCGTACTCTCAATGAGATACAAAGCCTAACGGGAAAATTTGCATCCCTCAATAGGTTTATCTCGAGAGCCACAGACAAGTGCTGCGTCTTCTTCCAGAAAATGAAAAAATGAAGAAAGACAAAATGGACGCCGGAATATCTGTATTTAGATGTTGAAGGAATATCTGTTAAAAGCCCCATTGCTGTCAACACCTCGAGTAGGGGAGGTCTTATATCTGTATTTAGATGTCTCACAATAGGCAACGAGCTCGGTTCTAGTAAAAGAAGAATCAGGGGTGCAGTACCCCGTCTATTACACGAGCAGAGCCTTATTGGGGGTCGAAACTCGGTATCCACCAATAGAGAGGTGGGCATTGGCCCTAGTGACAGCAGCCCAAAAGCTGAGACCTTACTTCCAAGCACATTCGGTGACGATTTTGAGGAACCAACCACTCAGCAGACTCTGCACAAGCCAGAGACCTCCGGAAGGTTGGTAAAGTGGTCTGTGGAGCTCAGTGAATTTGACATCAACTACCAACCCCGATCAGCAATAAAAGCTCAGTCCTTAGCTGATTTCGTGGTCGAATGCACAGAGAGAAATGAAGAGGTGGATAGCGAGCACCCACCAGATCCCTCTGTCTCGACCAACGCTTGGACAGTCACAGTAGATGGATCATGTGGAGATCATGGAGCTGGAGCAGGTGTTATGCTCCTTAGTCTTGAAGGGGTGGAGGTGCAATATGCTGTAAAGCTGGAATTTGAAGTCACTAACAACCAGGCCGAGTATGAAGCTGTAATTGCGGCATTGAAGCTCACCCTGGTAGTCAAGGTTGAAGAAATAAAGCTTCGAACAGACTAGCATCTGATAGCAAATCACCTCAACAAAAGCTTCCAAGCAAAGGGCGAGAAGATAGAGGCTTACCTTCGGAAGGCTAAGCAACTAATAAAGAGTTTTCGAGCAGTCGAGGTGGAGCAGATTGCAAGAGGTAAGAATTTTTGAGCTGATATGATTGCTCAAATGGCCGCTACGTCTGACCCCAAAATGCCAAAGTCTATCCCACTGGAAATCAATACCTGCTCGAGCATCGAGCAGGAAGACAAGGTAATGAGCTTATCGTCGAGCAACACCTGAATGTAGCCAATTGTTTCTTACCTCAAAGAAGGAGTGTTGCTGCCGACAAGAAGCAGGCAAGGAAGCGGCAGTGCACACACTGGTTGATGGTGTATTGTACAAGCGAGGATATACTCTCCCACTCTACGCTGCTTAGATCAAGAGCAAGCTGATTATGTCCTGCGAGAGATACATGAAGGGATCTACAGGAACCATTCTAGTGTAAGGTCTTTGGCTTTCAAGGCCTTAAGGCAGGGATATTTCTGGCCCCGTATGCATCAAGAAGCATAAGAGAAGACCAAGACCTCCAAGAATTGTAAAAGCTTTGCCAACTACATATCCCAGCCCCCCGAGAACCTCACGGTGATGAATTCTCCATGGCTATTTGCCCAGTGGGGAATTGACTTGATCGGGCCACTACCAAAAGGGAGAGCATCTGTAACACATGCCGTGGTGGTAATCGATTATTTCACCAAATGGGTCGAAGTGGGAGCCTTGAGTAATATCACAGAGAGTAAGACCACTGACTTCATTTGGAAAAATGTGATTTGCAGGTATGGGAATCCCCACGCATTAGTCACGGACAACGGGAGACAGTTTGATAACAACAAGTTCAGAGACTTTTGCAAAAACATGGGGATAGAGCTAAAGTTTTGCTCTCCATCACACCCACAGGCCAACGGACAAGTAGAAGCTGCAAACATGACCATAAAACGCCTCCTGAAAACCAGACTTGGCGAGCAGAAGGGAGCTTGGGTTGACGAGTTGCCTGGCGTCTTGTGGGCTTACAGAACAATGAACAAAACGGCCACAAGGGAAACCCCATTCTCTCTGGCATTTGGGCATGATGCAGTTGTTCCCGTCGAGATAGGGATGGGAACACACCGAACGAACACTTCAACGAAGAGCAAAGCGATGAGCGGATGTGTGTAGGCTTAGACTTGCTAGAGGACAAAGGGAAAGGGCCGCTGCAAAGATCGCAGAGTATCAACAGAGAGTGACTTGCTATTACAACTGGAACGTGCACATCCGTCGATTTCAAGTAGGAGATTGGGTACTTAGAAGAGTCATTCAAAGCACGAAGGACCCCAGGCAAGGTGTGTTAGGACCGAACTGGGAAGGTCCTTATAGGGTCTCTCAAATAGCCGGGCCGGGAGCATATCGGCTGACTCATCCAGATGGACGAGAAGTCAAAGGCCATGGAACGTACAACATTTGATTAAATATTTCCAGTAAGTTTCCTCATGATGTAAGCATTGATATTTAATTCCTTCCGAGACGGTGCCAAGCGTGAGCCAATTGCAGGCTCGAGCAAGATAAGCTCGTGAAAATAACACAAAGACGAGATGGTGCCAAGCGTGAGTCAATTGCAGGCTCGAGCAAGATAAGCTCGCGAAAATAACGCAAAGGCCAGAAGTCTCAAAGCCTAGCTTAAGGCGAGACGGTGCCAAGCGTGAACCAATTGCAGGCTCCAGCAAGATAAGCTCGCGAAGATAACGCAAAGGCCAAAAGTCTCAAAGCTTAGCTTAAGGCGAGACAGTGCCAAGCGTGAGCCAATTGCAGGATCGAGCAAGATAAGCTCGCGAAGACAATGCAAAGGCCAGAAGTCTCAAAGCCTAGCCCAAGGCGAGAGGGGCCAAGCTTGAGGTAATTGCAGGCTCGAGCAAGATAAGCTCGAGAAGATAACGCAAAGGCCAGAAGTCTCAAAGCCTAGCTTAAGGCGAGACGGTGCCAAGCGTGAGCCAATGGCAGGCTCGGGCAAACTAGGCTCGCAAAAAGTATAGAGGCTAAGTATAAGCCAAACATCGGCTCGAGCGGACCGAGCTCACAAGGTAAACAGAGGCCTTTAAGCCTAACTCAAGGCAAGAATTTGCCATGCATAAGCCAAGAGATGATACGAGCAAAAATGGCTCGGAGAAGAAAAACAAGGACCCAACACTTATAAAAATTTACTTGACAAGTGCACAAAGTCAGTCTCACAGGAAAATCCAAGGTAAAAATATACATACGAGACACGGAGGCAAATTGTCCAACATATATTCTTTATTGATCTATAAAAAGAGAGATCAATTGGCTGGAGCTTTGGGGCTAATAGGTGGAGCTGGGTCCTCGGAGGGTAGAGTAACTTCCGTCGCGCCACGATGTGATGGCAGCGACAACGATGAGAGGAAGCGATGGCGGCAGCAGCAGGATCGACCTCTCCGGACTCGAGAAAGGCCTTAGTAGGGGGACTCCCGGCTCTTGATTCTAGGCATCGTGCTCGCGTATGTACTCCGTGATGGTTGCCTCGAGCGTAGAAAGGTCTACTTCAGGATGCTCCTTGCTCAAGGCAAACACGAGTCAGTTATAGCTGAAAGACACCCCATCATTGTACTCTGTCGTGAGCCTGTCTTCCAAAGAGTTCATCCTCTTCTGAAAGCGAGAAGGCTCCTCCTCCATGGTCCTCTTGAGGGAGAAACTTTGTGTGTCCAAGTCCTTTTGAGTATTGAGTAGCTCATCCCAGATGAGAGACAGGTCCTTCTCGAGCTGGAGGGCTATGGAATCCGACATTACTGCTTTCTCCTCGAGGGTGGAGTTCTCCTCGCGAAGCTTCATAGTTCTCCTCATCTTTCTGCTCAAGACTCTGTTTCAAGCTTTGTATCTCTGCTCAGAGCTTCCTCTGGGAATCCTGAGTCTTGGCATTGAAGGCAGTAGCAACAGCAGCAGCACGAGAAGAGAGGCGGTTGAAAGCGCCGACCAACTCATCAGCATCATAGGATTCCACCCCATCCAAGAACTTATCCTCTATCTGTCTGATAAAGTCCTTGACGTAGGGATCGGCGCGGTCGGGCCGCTCCTGCTCCTGCATGCGTTCTAATCGAGGCCGAGCTGACGTTGTAGTCCTCGGACGTCTACGGGCTGCACCCTCTTCTGCTCGCTCTGTCTCCTGAACTGGGGGGCAGCTTGAACCGGTGAAGTGGGAGTATTGATTCGAGGCCTTTTTGCTAGAGTAAAAGAGCTGCTCACGCGTCCCGAGGTCCTCGCAGGCCTCTTTAACATATTGAGCACACCACTCATCTCTTCCTCTGAGATCATGCCAAACTCCATAAAATTATGTGCTGTGAGTAGCTCCTACACGAGCTCGCGTTGTCGAGGTCAGTATTGACGCGCGCTTGAAGCTCTTCCTCAATCCTATAAGAGGCACCCCAAGACACTGCAACAACAACCAGAGCAAAATAGTGAGAAAAGATGTGAGCAGGAGAACCATAAGAAAAATTCACTGGACAAGTAAAGACCTGCAGTGCAAAAATGACGAGGAACCGGAGAGATCCCCTCGGAGAGAGGTGTAGCATGCCCCAATCTCCCTAGCAAAGAAAAATTTGCCCTTCTAGTTGCCACCAGAAGTGAGGAGATCAGTTATGCGTTTCTTACCCTTCAAGCTAGAGGTGAGGTAGTACTAGCCAGCATCCTTCAGGCTGTAATTCAACTGGTAGAGATGCTTTATCTCCTCTACCGAGAGCTCACCCAGATTACACCATCTCCACAATACATAGAGGGCAGACAGGACCCTCCACCCATTCGGGTTCAGTTGCCCCTAGGCCAACCAAAATCTGGACAGAATTCGGACAAAATAAGGCTGAAGAGGCAGCCTGACCCCCCACCTAAAGCATTCAATGTGGAAAGTGGCATACCCTTGAGGAGGACGGCTGGGTGTGTCACCTTCACCCGGCACCCGTAAATCCATATTGCTGGTATGTGGTAGGTGTCCCTAAGCCTATCCAGATCCTGGTGTGTGGTTTCACACCTCATGGAGTCAATGGGATACCCCCCGCTCTCTGACCATTGGCTAACTTTTCCCCCCTGATGCGATTGGGTCTCCGCCACAGCTAACAACCTCGCTAAACTGGAATCTCTTACTAGGATCATACTAAAGGGTTCAACGTCACTTGAAGAGGACGATTCCTCAGACGACATCCTACGGGGTTGTTGGGTGTTTGACATGTCTCCTTAGGCACAGTCTACCCAATGGGAATCGAAAACCCAAATGAATGAAGAACAGAATAGAAACAAGAAAAAGGAAAAGAGGTTTATACCTGGGCAAAGTTGACGACAGGAAATCGCTGTGACGCCGGAGAAGAAGATGAGAAACACTTGCAAGCGGTTAATTTTGGGTCTGAGCAAAGATAAGCAATAGGGAGCACAGCAAAGAAAATCGAGGGTTTTTAAAAGGGAGAATGCGTCCCTTCAGCAGACGGCACGCATCTCAAGAGACACGACTGTTCAAGTAACGTCTCTTCAAAATTCAAACGCACGGCCTCGATTCACTCACGTGTCCCGCATTAAATACGAAGTGATGGAAGCGCAAGACAGCTCAACATAGGGAGGTAAAAAGGCCGGGTAAGCCAGCCCAAACAAGAAGTTTCCAGTCTTATCTCGCTTTACTCAAAAGACTAGAAACTCGGGGACTGGTGTTTGGCTAATATCGAACAGGTCTCTTCGAGGCTAATCCAGCTCATGCAAAAGACCTCGAGGTTAGCTCGTCTCGAGCAGAAGACCCGACCACTGGCCCAAAGATAGCCTTATTAGGTGTCAAAGCTGGTCAAGGTCGAGGAGTCCAAGACTGGTCGAGCCTCGAGCTCTGTCTCTTGCTTGAGGCCTTCATAGCCCCGTCAAAGCTGGTCAAGTTCGAGGAGCATTAAGGTTGGTCGAAACCCGAGCTCATCCTCCTACTCGAAGTCTTCAAATCTCCGGCCACGATCCGACCACACCAGCAACGGCAAGGAGAAGACGCAAGATCCCAACACAGCCAGATCGAGATGGCTTGGCCCGTCTCTCCAGCGAATCAACGCGACGATCGATGCCCGACCGACATGCCATGCGATGTGGTGTCGTCACTATTACCGATGGCCGACACACGCCCCTACAGTGTCATCATTTCATACGCGCATGCCCGACACTATTATTAAGCCGTGGGAACCCACGCCCACCTGTCATCCTACATCCTCAGGGTGTGCCGCTGTAATCCCGGCTATCAGAGGGATCCAGAAACCACAGACGTGGGAACGGATGACCTTGGAGAAAAAGGGCGGGAAAAATGAAGAGTAAAGAAAAATGGACGTGTGAGTGGCAGGGGTTCAAAAATTTTCCGGAGGTTCTTTTTCTTCTTCTCCATCTTAGTTTTCCTTTGGATTTGTCATAAACTATTCTAATCACCAAAAGACATATATATCTTTTTCATTCCTCCAGTTTTTCATTCATTTGTATTTTTAATTATTTTTTGGCTAAAAAATATATCTTTAAGACTGTTCTACACAAATGAAAAAATTGTTAGAAAAATAAAAAAGAAGAAGCGGATCAGTGATTGGTAAATATGAAAAGATGATTCTTTAGAAAAAATCCTTTCGCAGTTAATAAAACTAATGTTGGGAAAATGACAGTGAAAAAGCTGTGTATTTATATTGGACCACAAAACGTTTGGGGACAATAAAGTTAAAGTATCATATGGTCTCCTCATCTGAGTTTTTCCCTAATCAAATCAAAGGCGAGAGTAATTATCATTTATCAATTCAAACATTGTTAATAAACGTGGCATAAAAGAAGATCTCATTAATAATTCATCAGTTTTTATTGTTTGTTCACAATTATATATCTCTAGTGGCTTAACTGAATGATTTTTAATTAGCTAGATTTCTTTAGCCAGTCACCAAAGTTCAAGCTTTGGAAGGTAGAGGTTAAAATTTTCAACCTTGGCTTTATCCGCCCTAACCTTAAAAGAGAAAAAAGGAAAAAAATAGTTTACAGTTATATTATTATCTAGGTTCATTCAATAGCAGTGCCACGTTTAAAAATTTTAAAATTCGTTGTGATAATTATCCTATTTTTAACTTGATTGACCGTAAAAGTCCCTATTAAATTTTAAAAATAATTAAAATATCACATATATGCTTTTTCAATACCGAAAAACTAAGTCGAGGACTATTATAAATGTATTAAATTAAATTTAATAAATTTTTTACATTTGTTATTTTTAATTATTTTTTCAATTATTTCTTGTTTGAAATTAACTAGTAACTAAATTGAATTCTTGGTACTACCACTTGTGTTCATCCTTCTTAACGATAAACTTGACTCTAATGCATAAGACAAATTAGATTGTAAGTTTTTCTTATATTTTTGTTTCCTATTTTATTAAAATAATATGATGTCGTAGATAACACTCTTCACAAGTCAAAGAGCGAGTAGAATTTCGCGCGTGTTTAAATGCAAAATGGAAAATGCTCACTTGTCATTTTCTTGTCCGATAGCTCACTATCATTTTCCAGATATATATATATATATATATAACTATTTTAACATGGTCAGGAATGATGATTGGATACTCACGTTCTATATATATATTATTTCAAAAGCTTGATTTTGTAACTGCCAGTGAATCTTTGTAATATTTTAACAGGCACCCCACTAATCCTAGTACAACATTAGTTGAAATTATAATAATATGCGCCATTGTTCACTAAATTATATTAATTTGTAACTTTCCAGTCACGACCTTTAAAAACCTGGATTTGCAATGGACTCGAATCAACACAAAGCTAGCTAAAATATAATGGAACTCCTCCTCCTCCTTTCCACACTCCTCATTCTCACTCTGCTGCCACTTCTTTTATGTCTTCATCAAACCCAATGAGACAAAATGGTTGTGAAAAACTTCCTCTCCCACCGAGTCATGCAAGTTGGCCGTTCAAGTATTCGAAACTTTAGATTATCTCAAAAAGGCTAAAGGGACACCATTCATGAATTCATTCTTTGAGAGAGTACACAAATACAAACGCATGTAAGTGTTTCAAGGCGTATTATATTGGTCAAAAATGGTGTTTCTAACAAGCGTCGAGGGCAAGAAATTCTTGATTTCCAATGACTACAAGCTTGTTAGATCACGGTAGTCGGTGACTTTCCTTAAAGTCTTTGAAAACGCCGGCAAGGAGATCACCGTTCGAGAAGTCATCGAGAGTCGTAAGCAATTCCTCTCATTCTTCAATGAGCCTGATGTTCTTGCAAGACACGTGGCGATTACCTATCGGGTTGTGCAAGATCTCTTCAAGTGTTCTTGGGATGGTTCCAAACAAGTTGGAGTGTACCCTCTTGCAAGAAAATTAACATTTGGTGTCACTGTCATTGCTTGGCTGATATTCGGGATCGAGATATTCTCGGCGAGAGCACTGCAGTTAATGGACAACGTTGTGAGGGCCTTTTTGCATTCCCATAAATTTCCCTGGGACGATATTAAACCGTGCCATTAAATCTTCCAGGAGATTGCGTACGATTTTTGTTGATGTTGATGCAATTTTTCCCGCGTGCCTCAACAGTGCCTCGAACCTTCAAGCAGTGCCACCAAGCGGCTCGGCGGGGTATGCAGACCTTACGCTCGCGGATTCAAGCGAGTACCTCGATCCTTACGCTCGCGATAAGCTCAATCTCGGCGGGATTACCTCCTTCGTCCTGTTCATGCTGTCTTCTGGAGCGGAGATCTCCGGACACTGTACTCACGGAAACCGGGTCGGGGTCGCCGAGGCGTGTTCGGTGAAACCCTCCGACGCTCAAGTCGATGTCGGGTTTGTCTTTTGGTATCTCCTTAGTGAGGAGGCCAGGAAAGATGAAAGGGTATTATTCGCCCCACTTTTTGGATAAGTATGGTGTTTTTCAGAAAATCAAAGTGAGAGAAGTCGGAATAGGAAGAACACATCAATGGATTTTTCCAACCCGTTGTGAATTGAAATGCAAACCACTATAACGTTCCCTTCGTTTCCTTTTGTATTCCATTTTTCCGCTCTTTCCATTTGCAGTACGTCCACTCCACGTTAGTGGTATCCGAGTCCCTCGGCGGTAGGGATTGGCGGAATATTCCACAGGGATGGCGGTACATCCCTTAACCCGATTCACGTGGCGGATCTCCTTGTCGGGCAAGTGCGCTAGGAATCATGACACCTTGGAGGCATGTGCTGAGCCACCGACAGCGATATCACCACCACGCCATGTGGGACCACAGTCGAGACATTAAAAGGTGTGTCGGGATTACGAGAAAGCAGGTCGGGTTGCCCGGGTCGGGTCTTGCCCAGTTGTGCTCGTGGATCTCTGCGGCGGGAAAGATGTGCTTTCGGTTCCGACCTTGACTAACTTTGACACGAGGGGCGACCTCGGCGGGCGAAGGGTGCTTAGCTCTCGACCTTGACCGACTTTGACCGAAGGACAACCTCGAGCGGCGAAGGAGTGCTTAGCCCTCGACCTTGACCGGCTTTGACTGAAGCAGCTGCTCGGGCTAAGGTCGTCCTCGGGGTATCTTACTCGGTGGAAGGGCTTGAGGGGCTGTCAGATATTACCCAAACACCGGTCCCCGGTTTCTAGTCTTTTGAGTGAGCGAGATAAGACTTGAAACTTCGATAATGATGGGTCGAATTGCGGCCTTTTACTCTTCCCACGCTTTCCGGTTGTCTCCCACCTCGGTCACTTCATCTTTAAGGCGGGACGCGTGGGTTGATCTAGCCGTGCATTTGAAATTCGAAGGGACGTGACCTAAAAGGTCGTGTCCCTCGAAGCATGCCGTCATTCGAAGAGGCAGCGTTCACCTCTTTAAAATCCCAACTTCTTCATTGTTCCTCTATTTGCTTACTTTTCGTTCAAACTCACAATTAATGCGCTCTCCATAGCTTCTTCGTTCTTCTTCACTGTCGAGGTGATTTCGACCAACCACACTTCCTTTCGTGTTCGGTACAAGCCATTCTTAGTCTCACGCCTACTACTGCATTTCTTCTCCTACCCCGTTAGTTCGCACCCTTAGGAAAATGTCAAATCCTCGAGCCCGTAGGATGTCATGGGAGGACTCTTCCTCCTCTAGTGAGGCCTGACCCTTAGCGTAATCCCAGTGAGGGATTCTAGTCGGAGAGAGAGTTGCACGTGGGTGAGACCCGGTAGCGACGAAGGACGAGGGCCGGTCGAAGGTGCGAGCGTGGGGAATACCCGATTGACCTCCGAGGTGTGAAACCACTCCCTCGGACTTAGATAGACTTAGGCGGACTTACTGATATACACGATAGTGTAGTTTTAAGGTTCTTAGGGCGGTGAAATCCCGATTGTCCCCAAGGATATACTGACCTTCTACTTGGAGTGCTTGAATGGGGGTTAGGTGCCTCTCGAGCCTTACTTTGGCGGGTTACATGCAGGTTCACGTCGGCCCCGGGCAATTGAACCCAGAATGGGTGGAGGGTCCTTTCAGGACTCTTCGTTTTGTGGAAGCTAGCTGTGACTGGGTGTGCCCTCGGTGGGGAAATCGAGACACCTCTACCGGTGAAGTGTAGCCCAAGGATCTTTGGTTGGTATTACCTTACCTCCAGGCTGAAGGGTAAAAAGCCCATCACCGATCTCCAGAGCCTCACGGTGGCAGCTGGAAGAGCAAATTCTTCTTCGTTGGGGAGAGTGGGGGCCTGCTGCACTCGTGGCGAGGGTCCCTCAGATCCATGACACTTTTGCACTCAGGGTCATTTATCCGCCTGTGGATTTACTTTTAGTTTTCACTGCTCGCGTCTGTTCTCATTGTTTTGCTTTGATTGTTTTTGCGGTCTCACGGGGTGCTTCTTATCCGATTGAGAGTCGACTCGAGCACGTGTGCGGTTGTTCTTTCAACGCGAGCTCGTGCGGAGGCTGTTGACACCTCGGAGCTTTTGAGTCGATGTAGTATCAGGTGAAGAGATGAGCGGCGGGATCGTGAAATGTTGCATCGACATGTGGGGACGGTAGAAGGTGCGAGCACCTCGAAGAGACCTCGGGCGGTCGAGTGCTCCGCCCCGCTGCTCGAGTCGCTTCATGCTCTCGACCAGCCGAGAGGGTAGAGGAAGGTCCTCCTCGCGAGGAGACAAAGGACCGCTGACCCAGCTCGTCCTCCAGCTGGCCATGTCTGAGGAACAACGTCGGCTGGCCGTTCAGAGCCTTACCGGAGGGCTTTCAATGAAGAGGCGACCAGCGGGTTCTGGATGAGATAGAGTCCTGCACTCTCAGCGGCTGTTCGGTATCTTCAGTGACTCTCCTCCAGAGCTTTGGCATCTGCGACCGAGGCTTAATGAGATAACTCCGAGTTCGGGAAGAACTTGAGCAAAGGTTTAGAGCTTGGGCGGTGTGAGCAGTGAAGGAAGAAAATCGAGAAGGCTAGCTGGGCGAGAATATAAATCTTGCGAGAGAAGGCAGTGATGGCCGACTCAAGGTCTCCGGGCTTGAGAGGAGTTGGATGAGACCAAGAGCAGTGAAGCATGCTCGGAAGGATCTGGACACTCGGAAGTCTTGCTACTGAGCAGCTCGTGGAGGAGAGGCTGCTCGTCTTCAGAGCAAATTGACACTCTGAAGGTCCAGCTCACTCTCGAGTACAACATTGAGGCGGACTCCATTCTGACGCCTTATGTATGCTTTTGGCAAGGCATACCCAGGCCGACATGTCGAGGTTGAAGGGTATGTGGCTGAATACATGAGCAATCCACGAAGCTACTCGATCCAGAGCCCCATGGTGTTGTCGGAGAGCTCGCTCCTTCTCCTTCCAATGCTCCTCCTGCTTGAAGTTCCTACTGGCGTCCCTCCTGCTGCTCCTCCTGCGGATCTTGGCCATCCACTGCTTGCTTCTTGAAGATGCCCTTCTGTTGAATAACTTGGACTTCTTCTTTTTTTTTTTTTTTTTTTACATATGTAATCATTTTAATGAAATAAAAAGATACATGTTGAACAACTCTATTGATTTGCTCGTGTGCACACATTCTTGTCTTCATGTTGAATTGACTTTGAATATGCTTTGAGTAAAAATTTTCTAAGTGTTGGACTTCTATTTTCATTTATGCCCAAGTGTAATCTTTGCTCAACCATGCATGGTAGAGTTTTGCTCGACTTAGGCTAAAAAGCCTTATGTACTATTTTACGAGCTCATTTGACATGCTCGAGCTTGCATTTGGCTCTTGCTAGACAGCGTCCGCCTAGAGTTTAGGCCTAGGTACTTTTGGACAAGGGGTTCCTCTTGAACTCCTGCTCGGGCCTGCGATAGACCCTCTCAGGCACGGTCCGCCTAAGAGTTAGGCTTTGGGACTTCGGCAGTAGCGTTCTACGCTGTATGCCTGCTTCGGGCCTTTTAATTGACCCTCGCTAGGCACCGTCCCGCCTAAGACTTAGGCTTTGGGACTTTTGGCCAACGAACTCTTCTTGATCTTCTGCTCGGGCCTTTTAATTGACTGGAGCTTCTTCTGATATTACTCCTGCTCCGGTCTTCAATTGACCCGAGCTTGGCACCGTCCCGCCTAATGACTTAGGCTTTGGGACTTCTGGCCGAGGAGTTCTTCTGAAGCTTCAGCTAGAGCCTTTTAATTGACCCGAACGTCTTCTGAATCTCTACTCCTGCTCGGGCCTGCGATTGACCCAAGCGTCTTCTGATGTTACTCCTGCTCGGGCCTGCAATTGACCCAAGCGTGGCACCGTCCTGCTGGGACTTCTGGCCAAGGAGTTCTTCTGAGACTTCTCCTGCTCGGGCCTTTTAATTGACCCAAACGTCCTCTTAAATCTCTACTCCTGTTCGGGCCTGCAATTGACCCAAGCGTCTTACTGCATTACTCACTGCTCGGGCTGCGATTGACCTGAGCTTGGCACCGTCACGCCTAAGACTTAGGCTTTGGGACTTCGGCCAAGGAGCTCTTCGAGACTTCTCCGCTTGGGCCTTTTAATTGACCCAAGCGTCTTACGAATCTCTACTCCTGCTCGGGCCTGCAATTGACCTAGCGTCTTCGATGTTACTCCTGCTCGGGCTGCAATTGACCTAGCGTGGCACCGTCCCGCTGGGACTTCTGGACAAGGAGCTCTTCTGAGACTTCTCCTGCTTGGGCCTTTTAATTGACCCAAACGTCCTCTTGAATCTCTACTCCTGCTCGGTCCTGCAATTGACCCAAGCGTCTTCTGCTGTTACTCCTGCTCGGGCCTGCAATTGACCCAAGCTTGGCACCGTCCCGCCTAAGACTTAGGCTTTGGGACTTTTGGCCAGAGTTCTTCGAAACTTCTCTCGAGCCTTTTAATTGACCCGAGCGTCTTACGATATCACTCCCGCTCCGGTGCTTCAATTGACCTGGGCTTGTGACCGTCATCGCCTAATAACTTAGGCTTTGGGACTTCTGGCCGAGGAGTTCTTCTCGAAACTTCTGCTCGAGCCTTTTAATTGACCCGAGCTTCTTCTGATATTACTCCCGCTCCGGTCTTGATTGACTCGAAGCTTGGCACAGTCCCGCCTAATGATTTAGGCTTTGGGACTTCGGTCGAGGAGTTCTTCGAAACTTCGCTCGAGCCTTTTAATTGACCCGGCGTCTTCGATATCACTCCTGCTCCGGTCTTGATTGACTCGAGCTTGGCACCGTCTCGCCTAATGATTTAGGCTTTGGGACTTCTGGCCGAGGAGTTCTTCTGAAGCTGGTCTTCATTTTGAACTTACATTATAAATGCTTTTCTTATTCTTACATACATTTATACTTTTACATATCCCATCTTGGGGAGAGATATTACATTAGCATTTTACAATACAAGAAGACCTACTGAAAATACTTCCTCAGGAGTTGTGCGTTCCACGGCCTCTTGACCTCTCGTCCGTCTGGATGAGCCAACCGGTACGCTCCTGGTCCTGCTAATTCCTCAGTTTTGCAGCCTTTTCCTCTTCGATTACCATATCCAGTTTCACCTGCTCATACGCATCCGAATACGAACGGATCGAAGGACTCTGCAGGTTATACTATGGTCTCCCCATCCGGACACCATCTTTTAATCCTCTCAGAGCTTGGGGATGGTTGAACGCACCAAGATCTAGGACCGATCTATGGTATCTTTTGATAAACTCCCGGAGGGACTCTCCTTCCTACGCCTCACCCGGCGACTCCATCATGTCATCCTCAGGGGTCACTGCGCCCCGGAATTGTTCTGCGAACTCCCTGCACATCTGTTCAAAGCTCAAGATGCTTCCCCGTGGGAGTCTGCGGTACCATTCTCTCGCTCTTCCCTCCAGGGTGAGTGGGAAGGCCCGGCACCTCTGAGCTGCTGACAATCCTTGCACCCCTGTCATGTCGTTGAACCGCTCTATATGTACTAATGGATCACTCTTTCCCGAAAATTTCAGATCCGGGAAGCGGAAGTCACGTGGGATCGTGACACCCATGATCTCCGCGGAGAGTGGAGATTCGTTGTCCAGCATTATTCGCCAGCTTGGACTCTTTCCGTTCCCCCGAAGATCTTCCACAACTTGTGCCAACCTGCGCACCTCTCCTTCCAACTCCTCCGTACGAGAGGTTGGGACTGTATCCTGCAAATGCTGACGAGATCCCCTTTCCTCCATGTTTGTTTCTTCCCTCACTGCAACATTTGGTGCCCTAGGTCTTTGGGCTTCATCTCCCACATTTTCCGAACATGAGCATTCCTCAGTTGGACTCGGGACATCGTTACATGCTTTTCTCGTCCTTCCACGAATTCTTGTAATAGGGAGGTCGTAGTTTCGATCTGTTTTTCCATCCGATCCATTCTTTCCTGGATCTCACTGTTACAGGCCTCATTGGCCACTTCTCTCAAAGTTCTTGATTCTTAGGACTTACTCCTCTTGATTGTTTCCCTCATCCTTGTGTTGTGTCTCTTGAATGTATTAGGAAGTCGGGCTTTTGTCGCGATCCCGAGGCAGGCGCCAAAGATGTTGATGCAATTTTTCCGCGTGCCTCAGCGAGTGCCTCGAACCTTAAGCGAGTGCCACCAAGCAGCTCGGCGGGGCTGTGCAGACCTTACGCTCGCGGATTCAAAGCGGTACCTCGATCCTTACGCTCGCGATAAGCTCGATCTCGGCGGGATTACCTCCTCCGTCTGTTCAGCTGTCTTCTGGAGCGGAGATCTCCGGACACTGTACTCACGAGCAGGGTCGGGGGTCGCGGGCGTGTTCGGCGAAAACCCTCCGGCGCTCAAGTCGATGTCGGGTTTGTCTTTTGGTATCTCCTTAGTGAGGAGGCCGGAAAGATGAAAGGGTATTATTTCGCCCCTTTTTGGATAAGTATGGTGTTTTTCGGAAAATCAAAGTGAGAGAAGTCAGAATAGGAAGAACACTGTCAATGGATTTTTCCAACCCGTTGTGAATTAGAAATGCCAACCCTTATAACGTTCCCTTCGTTTCCTTTTGTATTCCATTTTCCCGCTCTTTCCATTTCGAGTTGTCCACTCCCACGTTAGTGGTATCCGGGTCCCTCGGCGGTAGGGATTGGCGGAATATTCCCAAGGATGGCGGCTGTCCCTTAACTTCGATTCACGTGGCGGATCACCATGTCGGGCAAGTGCGCTAGGAATCATGACACCTTGGAGGCATGTCGCGGCCACCGACAATGATATCACCACCATACCATGTGGGACCACAGTCGAGACATTAAAAGGTGTCTTGGGATTACGAGAAAGCCGGTCGGGTTGCCACGGGTCGGGACTTGCCCAGTGTGCTCGTGGATCTCTGCGGCGAGAAAAGATGTGCTCTGCTCTCGACCTTGACTAGCTTTGACACGAGGGGCGACCTCGGCGGGCGAAGGAGTGCTTAGCTCGACCTTGACCGGCTTTGACACGAAGGGCGACCTCGAGCGGGCGAAGGAGTGCTTAGCTCTCGACCTTGACCGGCTTTGACACGAAGGGCGACCTCGAGCGACTCCGAATCCCTCGACCTTGACCGGCTTTGACCGGAAGAGACTGTTCGGGCTAGAGCTATCCTCGGGGTATCTTACTCGAGCTGGAAGGGCTTCGAGGGGCCTGTCCGATATTACCCAAACAGTTGATATTATTAAAGAGAGGAGGAGGGAATTGTTGGGGAAGAAAAACTTGAATGAAAGAAATGATGTATTGTCGAGATTACTCGTAGAGAATTACAAGGAAGGCAAAGATATTGATGATGTTTTTCTTGTTAAGAACTTGGTATCATTGCTCTCAGCCGCTTATGACAATCCTAGCGTAACCATTACTTCCATTATGAAAAATCTTGCGCAGCTGCCTGAAATCTATGAAAAAGTTCGTAAAGCTGCATTAAAAGAAAATACTCTAATTTTTTTATGTCTTTTATTATTTCATGTTGGATTTCAAGCAATAGGTCTTGTGGTTTTCAAGCATGGCCATAGGTCGCATGGCTTTCAAGAAATATTTGGACTAAACGAATATTTTTGATGAGTTTTGAGATATGGAGAACTGAAACAACATAGATTTTGATAATTTTTTTTCATGTACAAATTACATACATCTTTTAAAAAATTTCTCTAGTACTATAAAAATCAATTGCAAATTTTTGCCAACTAAATTTTAATGAACATGATGTTTGGACTTTGGACAAAGCAAATAGAGATAGCAAAGTCAAAAGCACCTGGAGAGCATATGAGCATGGAGGACGTAAGAAAGATGAAGTTCTCGATGAACGTGTTAAGTGAATCGTTAAGATTAGAACCTCCTGCGTCAGGAACTTTCAGAGAGGCTCTTGATGACTTCAACTACGAAGGATTCCTAATTCCCAAAGGATGGAAGGTAATATAATATTCCTCTCGATGATAAATTTTCGTATAAGTTTCCCAAGTTTTAATTTACTAACCAAAGATCTTGGTACATGAAACATTTTACGTGCAGGTACACTGGAGTGTACACGCAACACATAGAAATCCTGAATATTTTTCAAACCCGAAAACGTTTGACCCATCAAGATTCGAAAGAAACGATCCGATAGTTCCTTACTCTTATGTGCTGCCATTTGGAGGTGGTCACCACATTTGTCCTGGAAAAGATTATGCAAAATTACAAATAATCTTATTCATGCATCATGTAGTGAGAAAATTCAAGTGGGAGAAAATGAATCCGAACAAGCAATTGATAAGAGTGTTGATGTTATTTTCTGCTCGCCGTTTGCTCGAGCAGGATTCCTTGCTGGCTCCTGCCTTTCTCCGTTCACTGGAAAAGTGATTTCCTCCGGCCTGCGTCCACAAAGAAAAATGTTAGGGGTCGCCGGGTGTTTTTCTAGCGAAAACCCTCCGTCGCTCAAGTCAGTGATCGGGTTGATTCTTTTGGTATCCCCCTTTAATTTGAGAGATTAGAAAAAATAGAAGGTTACGAGAGGTAAAGAGAGACAATCCTTTTTTCGGATAAAAAAGTTGGAGTTGATATTAATACTTGATGAAAATGAAGAATCAGAATCATGTAGTTTGAATCCCTTTACCTTGTCCCTCGTCTGGTATTTATCCACCTGTTTTCTCACCCCCCCCCCTTTGCTTGGACGCCCAACTTCGCATTAATTGCGTCTGTGCCTTCCTGACAACTAGGGGTTGCTGCAGCACAACTTGGGGGCATGGGATGTCAGGCGGGTATGGGTTCCTATGACCCAATGATGGTTCCGTGTAGGTCTGTGTTTAATGATGACACTATGGGGACGTGTGCCAGCTATCAGTAACAGTGTTGAAGTCGTACAGCGTGGGATGACTGTCAGTCATTGATCGTAGTGACAAGTTGTCGGGAGCAGAGATCATCATGCTTAGGTCTGCCCTGCTCAAGCTTGGATTCCCTCTGTCCATAGAGCTATCGGAAACTTGACTGGATCCTGATCGGTGATTCGAGGATCTCAAAAGAGGATGAGAAGACCAGGGCTCGACCATTCTTGGAGTACTTGACCTCGAGCAGCTTTGATACCTAGCAAGGGCATCTTTGTACTAGCAATTAGGTGTTCTACTCTGGCTAAGTTGACCTCGAGGGGGTCTACTTAGTATTACCCAAACGCCAGTCCCCCAGTTTCTAGTCTTTCAGAGTGAAACGAGATAAGACTGGTAACTTCTTGTTCGAGCAGGGTTCCCCACCCCTTTTTACCTTCTCATGCTGAGCTGTCTGCCTTTTCCGCCACTTCACATTTAATGAGAGACGCGTAGGCAGATCTGGGCTGTTCGTTTGAATTTTGAAGAGGCGGTTACTTGGACTTTTAGCGTCCCTTGAGTAGCATGTCGTTTGTTTACATGACTTGCTTTCCCCTTCATAAATCCCTAATTTCTTTACTGTGCTTCTTGTTTCCAATCTTCGCTTAAACCAGCCGCCTGTAAGTGCATCTCTCTCCCCTTTTTGCCGTCGCTGTCATCTGCCATAGTTGAATCCATTTTAGGTATGAAATCTTATTATTATTTTTTCTGGTTGTTGTTGCAGTCTCTTGGAGCGCGTCCTACCGGGTTGGAGAGGAGCTTCAGTCGCGTGTCAGCACTGCTCTGGATAACGCGAGCTCGTGCAAGAAGCTACTGACACTTCATAACCTTGTCAAGTTCGGCCTTGTTCCGGGGGAAGAAATGAGTGGCATCATTTCTCGATTGAAAAGGACCTCGAGCACAGCAGAGCGACCAAGCATCTCCTCTGCTCCGCCTAAGCGGTCCAGAGTTGACCCTACTGCTTCGCCAATTAGGGCTGCTCCTCATGCTCGAGAGGGTGAGGAGTCAGCAAAAGGGGCAGCCCGGAGAGGCTCGAGAGCTGTCGTTTCAGCCAGGTCTTGATCTGGGCTTTCTTAGGAGCTGGAGAGAAGTTCGTGGAGGAGATGGAGGCTTCTAGTGTCAGCGAGCTGGCCAACATGTTCCAGCGCCTCTCATGCCATGCTACGGATGCCGCCACCGCTTTTAAGACCAAGGCCATGGATTTCAAGAGTAAGATCAGGGCCGACAATCAGAGCTTGAGGCAGACGCTTGAACAGAAAGAGGAGAAAGCGGCCAAGCTTCGCACTGAGATCTCTACCTTTGAGAAGATGGCAGCCCTGGCTGAGTTCAAGGCACTCTAACTTGAGAAGGAGTTTTCCGTGGTCCGGAAAGAGCTTGTGAATGCTCGAAAAGACCTCGACGTGCAGAGGTCTGCCTTTGAGAGGACCCTGGAGGAAGAGGCTTCTCGTCTCCAATATAAGGTGGACTCTTTGGAGAGCCAGCTCGCGGAGGAGTACAACAAGGGAGTGACCTTCAGCTACAAGTGCATCATGTCTGTCTTGGGCAAGGAATATCACAAACTGGACATGTCTAAGCTCGAGGCGGGTGTGGATGCCTATATGAGCGAGCAGGATGCCGGAGCTCAGGAACCAAGAGGTCCTCCTGCCTAAGATGCTGCAAGGTCCGGAGAAGCTGCTTCTCCAACCGCCGAGACCTCCATTGCTGCTACTACCGACTCTCAAGCTGCCCCGTCCTCCAGGCCCCAACCTCCACTGCTAGCCCGACTGCTCCAGCCACTTAAGTGACTTTATTGTACTCTTTTTTTTTTGCTTTATAATCTTTGATGATGAAATGAAGAATATATGTTTCTTACCTTGTCTTTGTACTCTTATTTTATTCCACAATTCTCTGTGAGATAGATTTTAGTGGACTTTGGGCCTTTGCTTGTCTTGCCAAAAACATGATTAATTGGACCGTCCTTTACAGATTTGGCTGTCTTACTTCAACTTGGACAGACTCCAAGTTTGTGGTTATGCTCGAGCTCATTCTGGCTGTGTCTGCCTCCTCTCATTTCCTACAGTTAGGCTTCGTGGCTTCGACTTTTAGCTTCATTCATGATTTCATATAGTTCGAGCCCTTTTGGCTCCCTCTCGCCTTAACTTCAGGCTTTGAGTCTTGCTGCTCTTATTCTCCTATACCGCCTCGTTCTGCTCGGGCTTTTACTTGGCTCATGCTCGGCACCGTCTCGCCCTGGGTTGGGCTTTGAGACTTCCAGCCTTTGCATTACTTCTTTAAGCTTATTCTACCCGAGCCTTTATTTTGCTCATGCTTGGCTCCATCTCGCCTTAGGTTAGGCTTTGAGACTTCCGGCCTTTGCGTTTCTTCTTTGAGCTTATTCTGCTCGAGCCTTCATTTGGCTCACGCTTGGCACCATCTCGCCTTAGGTTAGCCTCTGAAACTTCACGCCTTCGCGTTTCTTTCCTGAGCTTGTTCTGCTCGAGCCTTCATTTGGCTCACGTTTGGCACCGTCTCGCCTTAGGTTAGGCTTTGAGACTTCTAGCCTTTGCGTTTCTTCTCTGAGCTTGTTCTGCTTGAGCCTTTATTTGGCTCACGCTTGGCACCGTCTCGCCTTAGGTTAGGCTTTGAGACTTCCGGCCTTTGCGTTTCTTCTCTGAGCTTGTTCTACTTGAGCCTTCATTTGGCTCAAGCTGGGCACCGTCTCGCCTTAGGTTAGGCTTTGAGACTTCCGGCCTTTGCGTTTCTTCTCTGAACTTGTTCTGCTCGAGCCTTCATTTGGCTCATGCTTAGCACCGTCTCTCTTTAGGTTAGGCTCTGAGACTTTCGGCCTTTGCATTTCTTCTCTGAGCTTGTTCTGCTCAAGCCTGCATTTGGCTTACGCTTGGTACCATTTGGCCTTAGTTTAGGCTTTGAGACTTCTGGCCTTTGCGTTTGTTCTCTTAGCTTGTTCTGCTCGATCCTTCATTTGGCTCACACTTGGCACCGTCTCGCCTTAGGTTAGGCTTTGAGACTTCCGGCCTTTACATTTCTTCTCTGAGCTTGTTCTGCTCTAGTCTTCATTTGGCCCATGCTTAGCACCGTCTCTCCTTAGGTTAGGCTTTGAGACTTCAGGCCTTTGAATTTCTTCTCTGAGCTTGTTACGCTTAAGCCGCATTTAGCTTACGCTGGCACCGTTTTGCCTTAGGTTAGGCTTTGAGACTTACGGCCTTGCGTTTCTTCTCTAAGCTTGTTCTCTCGAGCCTTTATTTGGCTCACGCTTAGCCGATCTCGCCTTAGGTTAGGCTTTGAGACTTAGGCCTTTGCGTTTCTTCTCAAGCTTTTCTTCTCGAGCCTTCATTTGGCTCATGCTTGCACAGTCTCGCCTTAGGTTAGGCTTTGAGATTTCGGCCTTTGCTTTTTCTCGATCTTGTTACGCTCAAGCCTTCATTTGGCTCACGCTTGCAAGTCTCGCCTTAGGCTAGGCTTTGAGACTTTCAGCCTTTGCGTTTCTTCTCGAGGTTGTTCGACTCGAGCCTTCATTTGGCTCGTGCTTAGCATCTCGCCTTAGGTTAGGCTTTGAGACTTCGGCCTTTGAATTTCTTCTACGAGCTTGTTCGCTAAGCTCGCATTTAGCTTACGCTTGGCACTGTTTTGCCTTAGGTTAGGCTTTGAGACTTACGGCCTTGCGTTTCTTCTCCGAGCTTGTTACTGCTCGAGCCTTTATTTGGCTCACGCTTGGCAACGTCTCGCCTTAGGTTGAGGCTTTGAGACTTCAGGCCTTGCGTTTCTTCTCTAAGCTTTTCTTCTCGAGCCTTCATTTGGCTCATGCTTGGCACAGTCTCGCCTTAGGTTAGGCTTTGAGATTTCAGGCCTTTGCTTTTTCTCCGATCTTGTTACGCTCGAGCCTTCATTTGGCTCACGCTTGGCAGTCTCGCCTTAGGCTGGGCTTTGAGACTTTCAGCCTTTGCGTTTCTTCTCTGAGGTTGTTCGGCTCGAGCCTTCATTTGGCTCATGCTTGGCACCGTCTCGCCTTAGGTTAGGCTTTGAGACTTCCGGCCTTTGAATTTCTTCTCTGAGCTTGTTCTGCTTAAGCCTGCATTTAGCTTACGCTTGGCACCGTTTTGCCTTAGGTTAGGCTTTGAGACTTCTGGCCTTTGCGTTTCTTCTCTGAGCTTGTTCTGCTCGAGCCTTTATTTGGCTCACGCTTGGCACCGTCTCGCCTTAGGTTAGGCTTTGAGACTTCCGGCCTTTGCGTTTCTTCTCTAAGCTTTTTCTTCTCGAGCCTTCATTTGGCTCATGCTTGGCACCGTCTCGCCTTAGGTTAGGCTTTGAGATTTCCGGCCTTTGCTTTTTTTCTCTGATCTTGTTCTGCTCAAGCCTTCATTTGGCTCACGCTTGGCACCGTCTCGCCTTAGGCTAGGCTTTGAGACTTTCAGCCTTTGCGTTTCTTCTCTGAGGTTGTTTGGCTCGAGCCTTCATTTGGCTCATGCTTGGCACTGTCTCGCCTTAGGTTAGGCTTTGAGACTTCCTGCCTTTGTGTTTCTTCGCGATCTTATCCTGCTCAAGCCTTTGCTTGGCTATGCTTGGCACCGTCTCTCCTTAGGTTAGGCTTTAAGACTCAAGGCCTTTGCATTATTATTATAATCTTTAACTTGCTCATATTGAATTAATATTGGAAGCGTTTTTCTTACTTTTATTTATGTACAAGGTTTTACACACTTCTATTTTTGGAAAAAACTGAATACCAATGCTTGCGTTACAAAGAAACTTACTAGAAATATTTCATCAAATTTTGTGCGTTCCATGGCCTTTTGAATTCTCGTCCATCTGAGTAGGTCAACCCGTACGCTCTTGGACTGACTATTTGAGAGACCCTATAAGGACCTTCCCAGTTCGAGCCCAAGACTCATTGTCTGGGGTCTTTGGTACTCTGGTTCACTCTTCTAAGTACCCAATCCCCCACCTGAAATTGGCGGATGTGTACGTTCTGGTTGTAGTAGCGGGCCAGCCTCTGTTGTTGCTCTGCCATCTTTATTGCGGACCTTTCCCTTTTTTCTTCCAACAGGTCTAAATTTGCACACATCTGCTCATTGTTTTGGTCCTCGTTGAAGTGCTCCGTCCGATGTGTACACATCCCTATTTCTGCATGGATCACTACTTCGTGTCTGAATGCTAATGAAAAAGGTGTTTCCCCAGTGGTGATTTAGTGTGTGGTTCTATAAGCCCACAAGACACCAGGAAGCTTGTCAACCCAATCTTCCTTCTGCTCGCCGAGTCTAGTCTTCAGGAGGCGTTTTATAGTCTTGTTCACAACCTCCACTTGCCCGTTTTCCTGTGGGTGTGATGGCGAACAAAACTTTAGTTCTATCCCCATGTTCCTGTAGAAGTCTCTAAACTTGTTGTTGTCAAACAGCCTCCCGTTGTCTGTGACCAATGCGTGGGGGATCCCGTACTTGCAAATCATATTTCTCCAAATAAAATCAGTGGTTTTGTTTTCTGTAATACTGCTTAAAGCTTCCATTTCAACCCATTTGGTAAAATAATCAATCGCCACAACGGCGTGTGTTGCAGACGCTCTTCCTTTTGGCAGCGACCCGATTAGGTCGATCCCCCATTAAGCAAATGGCCATGGTGAATTCATCACTGTGAGGTTCTCGGGCGGCTGAGCCATATAGTTGGCGAAGCTTTGACAATTCTTACAGCTCTTGGTTTTTCTTGTGCATCCGGGGCCAGAAGTACCCCTGCCTTAAGGCCTTAAAAGTCAAAGACCTCACGTCAGAATGGTTCCTGCAGATCCCTTCGTGTATCTCTCTAAGGACATAGTCAGCTTCCTCTTTGTCCAAACATCATAGCAACGGTAGGGTGTATCCCCGCCTGTACAATATCCCATCGATTAATGTGTACCTTGCCGCTTGATACTTTAGCTTCCTTGCCTGCTTCTTGTCGGCAGGTAACGTCCCTTCCGGCAACATTTTGTACTTTTTGCCTCTGGGCTTCATCTCCTACATTCCCCCTGGTGGGGCATTCCCGCGGTTAGATTCAGGGACGTCATTGCTTGCTTTCCTCTGTCCATCCCTTAGCTCCTGCAAGATGGATGTCAGCATCTCCATCTGTCTTTCCATCCGGTCCATTCTTTCTTGGATTTCTCTATCTCGAGCCTCATTGGCCACCTCCCTTAGAGTCACAGATTCCTCCGGAGTTACTCATCTCCTACTATTTCCTCTTTTAAATGTATTGGGAAGCCAGGCTTTTTGAATTGATCCCCATAGACAGCGCCAAAATGTTGATGCTATTTTCTACTCTCCGGTTGCTCGAGCAGGATTCCTTGCTGACTCCTGCCTTTCTCCGTTTACTAGAATAGTGACTTCCTCCAGCCTGTGTTCACAAAGAAAAATTTTAGGGGTCGCCGGGTGTTTTTCCAGTGAAAACCTTTCGATGCTCAAGTCAGTGATCAGGTTGATTCTTTTGGTATCCCCCTTTAATTTGAGAGCCGAAAAAATAGAAGGTTACGAGAGGTAAACAGAGACAATCCCTTTTTCGGATAAAAAAGTTGGAGTTGATATTAATACTTGATGAAAAAGAAGAATCAGAATCAAGTAGTTCGAATCCCTTTACCTTGTCCCTCGTCTGGTATATATCCACGTATTTTCTCGCCCCCCTTTGCTTGGACACCCACCTCCGCATTAATTACGCCTGTGCCTTCCTGACAACTAGGGGTTGCTGCGGCATAACTTGGGGGCATGGGATGTCAGGCGAGTATGGGTTCTTGTGACCCAATGATGGTGCCAAGTAGGTCTGTTTTTAATTATTACATTGTGGGGGCGTGTGCCAGCCATCGGTAATAGTGATGAAGTCCTACGGCGTGGGATGGCTGTCAGTCATTGATCGTCATGACAAGTTGTCGGGAGCAGAGATCGTCATGCTTAGGTCTGCCCTGCTCGAGCTTGGATTCCCTTTGTCCATGGCGCTATCGGCAACTTGACTGGATCCTTCTCGGTGGTTCGAGGATCTTAAACAGGATTAAAAGACCAGGGCTTGACCAGTCTTGAAGCACTTGACCTCGACCAGCTTTGATACCTAGCAAGGGCATCTTCATGCTAGTGATTAGGTCTTCTACTCTGACTGGGTTGACCTCGAGGGGGTCTGCCCGGTATTACCCAAACAAAGAGCTCCAAACTTGTTTGCCCCCCAAGGGACTTCCAGTTCGCCTCTATCCCTATGCCTATGAGAATTAGTATGATCTATCTATCTTTCTTGTGAGTCTCTAGTGTTTTAGGCATACCTATGTGATAACAATTTGAATAATTTGTTGAATAATGAATGCTTTTTGTCTGCTGGATAAAAAAAACACGTGGTTTGCTATTGTTATTATTATTAATTAATTATTATGTTTTTCATGGTTGTTAGAATTAATTTGAGACTTGAAAGAAGCCTTAAGAATTCTTAATTATATTCTCTGTTGAGCCCCTCTTCTTGGCTATTTTAGAAAACCAATTAGCACTAAAAGAAATTAGTGTTTTGGCCACGTACCATAGTGTGGCTAAATATATTTAGCCACGAAGAAAATTTTGTGGCCATTTCTGTTGGAAAACTATGCTCTTTAAAGCATATTTATATTTATTGTAATAAATATATTTCTGATTAGTAAAATAAAATGAGGTATTTTATTCATATATATTTATTGCATTAATATTCTGAGTAAAGTTCATTTAAATCATATTATATATATTTATGCAATTACCATGTGGATTCGCAGAAGACATAAATACAAGTTATCTTATGATTAAATGAATTAAGTTCGCAGTTGATAAATAAAGTTGGGCACTTTATTTAGGTATACACTGTAATAAATTCATTGAGTGATTTGTCTTGATCATGTATGAATTTATCGATGTAGTATGACTACATTGAATCATATCACATATGAGATTTAATTAACCTAGTAATGACTGTCAGACTTATTAAATCTCATAGGCATTGATTTACTATAATCTTAATCTTGAGTTAGTTATAATTTCATGATTATAGTTATTATTTCATTTGAGTTACCTATGGGCTCGACATACACATGTAGTCAAGATTACCCGGTAATTGGTGAGAGCAATTACAAGTATTGAAATTATAGATTAACAATATAGAATTTGTACGACACATCTCTTGATGGGTTTTCAGTACTTGATCATAGAATTCTCTGGCCAGAGTGTCTCAATATAAATAAGTATGTTGAAAATTATCATTAAAGAAAACCAGTAAGTATCAAGGAACAAGATGTAATTAAATTGATTGGACAATTGAGATATCAATTTAAATTAACGATGTAGTACAAATGATTGTGCAGTAAAGAAATCAATGTGGCTTGGGTGAATTATTATTCGAGTATACAATTATAAAGGTCAGTTCTAATCTTATAGTGGAGTATAATTGGAATGCCACTATTGTATGTTCCCAAATGATCTCCGGGTTAGCTCATTTAATTCACAACACCATCACTAGTCCCAAAAGCAAGAAAACTGTCATATTAGATGAAAATCATAATTATAATATTTGTTAAGTCCTATATGTTATATTCAAGTATAAAAAGGGGCTTGTGATATTTTACAAGGTGGTCTCCTAGTTAGTTACACATTTTCTCAACTTTTACGTAAGTGGATAGATAGTATTTAATTTAAATATTTAAATTAAAAGAGGAATTCTATTTTAAATAGGAATTCTAATCCTAACATACTAGGGTTTTTCATAAGATATTATAGAAGAGGCATTATTTTCTTAAGACGAAGTGAGAAGAGAGAATTTTGAGGCTCTTGAGAAAAATACAGAAGACATCTAAGAGAAACCAGTTGCAATTGGGGAGCGGTGAAACAGACGCCCACACGTTCAGTGTTGATCAATCTTAAGTCATAGCCTGGAAGATCGTTTGGAGACGAATCTACAACTCATAATTGTTCATCTTCTCAAAATATCAAGATATAAATTTCTAGATTATTATATGAGATCGGTCCTAAAAAGGTTTTAATTGAAAAATTGAAAAACCTGACTTCATCCCTATAGTTTCGTCATCTAATGACCTTGGTAAAAAATATATAGCCATGACATAAAGATTTTATGGCTAAAAATTACTAGACATGATTTATGTTCCTAATAAAATACTATTGCACATTCTCTGTTGTTTGGTATTGTAGACAAAATATTTGACTCTATTGTTTGTGGCTAAATGTAACACCATTAACCACAAATCAAATTGTGGCTGAATAACACAACCTTTAACCACGATAGAGGTTTAGCACTAATTACCCTTTTTAGTAACATTAGTCCTCGTGGCTATATTGTAAATTTGTGGCTAAATACAGGATTATCAGCCACAAATACATAATGGGTGAATATAAGAGCATTTTACAATTGAACTCTATTTGTCACTAGTTAATTCTTTGGTACCGAAATTCGTTGTGGTTAGAAAAATTACAGATTTGATTGTTGGTTTTTGCCAAAAAAATGTAATGCCTTAGCCACAAAAAATTTTGTGTACATTTATTTTATATAATTATTTGGCTAATGAAATTGCAAATGTTTAATATGATATTATTCTATTTGAATTGAAAACTTATTTAGCTGTGAAATTTAAATGAATTTATCTCAAATTAATAAAGAAGTTAAATTTACTACCATAAACTTTAACACTAAAAAAGAAAAACAATATTATAAGTAAATATAAAAATACATATAAAATAAAATATATATAAATCAAATAGACACAAAAGTCAAGGCCATACCAATTAGTTTTTCATTAAGCTATAAAAGAACCATGTAAGGCTAGTTGGTAAATCTGCATGGTAATAACAAGTAAAATAAGTCCAAAATACATGTAATTAAGATGAGAAAATTATGGTCGAGGTGGTTGAACAGATGACATTCCTAAAGTAGTAGCATGATTGGATAAATAAGGGCTCATAAGAATCTTAAATTGATTAAGTCTACTAGACAAATTATTGATGGTAGTTTTAGTGTTTTGAAGCTCAATATTTGTTTCTTGAAGCTCAGTCTGAGTGGCTTGATGTTCTATCTTTGTTAACTCTAACTCGTTGCACAATGTTGATTCATTTTCATTAGATGTTTCCTATAAATGAGGTAGTGCACTCCAAGTCCAAAAAAGTAACTAGATTTCTCACTACTTGAGATAATTGTTCATCGCCAAGTGGCTCGGATTCCTAGTTAGAAGCTTGCTCTTGTAGTTGGACCATCCTCTCCTAGAAAAAAAAATAATAAAGAAAACATGATTAATCTGAAATAAATTAATCAATGTAGAAATAACTTTAAAATTTCAATAAAATTCTTACATATCTTGACTGAGCCTCAAAATTCACCTCTCCTTTACTAGCATTGTAATGAGTTTCACGAAATAGATCAGGTAAGGTTTGTACCTCACCATCTTATTTTGTTGTTCAAAACAAATGCATAATATATATATATATGTATATGTATATGTATATTTGGAGTTGTGTAAAAAAATTACAATTAAAGATTATGACCTTAGAGTTCTCCTCACGATGAGCAATAAATTACTTAAATCCCCCACGATGATTATACAACAGTTTTTTCTTAGTTTCAGCATTTATCTTACACATAGCCTAAAATGCGTACAAAGTAAAAAACTTAAAAGGTAAAGTGTATATATATATATCCATATGCATCCAAACAAAAATAAATATAAGAATAACTTAAAAGTATAGAATTCTCTTTAATAGCTTAATAAAAAACTTCGAAAATAATTACTTGGCCTCGGCCCTCATCATTTCAAAAGAGAAAAAAGAGAAAAGTAAGTTACTTCAAGTAAATAAATTTGGAAGGCATGTCCATTATATTTTGAATATAGCACTTCATAAGAAATAAAACATATGCACTTCATGTTATAGCACAATTTCCTTCAATTCTATTACAATAAACTTCCAAAGTCAATTAATTGGCCTCACCATCTCAAAACTGAGAAAAGAAAATGAGTTTCTTCAAGTAAATAAACAAATTAATTTTGATAGCATGTCCCTTATATTTCAAATATAAAAACGCAATAAGGCACAAAACATATGCATTTCGTATTACTCATAACACAATTACCTTCGATTGCACAAAAAATATACTTTCACAATTAAATAATCAACTAATTGGCCTCAGGCTTCACCATCTCCCAAAAAAAAAGATAAATAAGTTTCTAAAAGTAATACATAACTTTGAAGCTTTTAAAACACATTTACATATATTGGTATATAAATTTGTACCTGAGCAGGATGTCTTAAAACACCTTCCTCAGCAACGCGCTTTTCTTGGTGTCATTTCATATCTTTTGTCGTGTATCTTCATACAAAGAGCCATTGTGGTTAGAGTTTCAAAGGAAAATATCTTAATATTTTTTTGGCTTTTTTTTTCTTTTACCAACAACAAATTTGTATCTAGATTCACCACATATATGGCACATATCATATGCCTCGTTTTCTTTCCAAAACAAGGCACAATCATACTTATAGGCATGGATAACTTCATACCCAAAACCAAAATCCTTCAATATCTTTTATACCTCATAAGTTAAACTCGATAAATATGACCCTTCAGGTAGAATTTCTTTCAATAAGTTAAGAATCATATCTAGTGACTTGTTACTCCATTTATTGAGAGCCTTTATAGGTAGTAACTTTACAATAAAGTTCAATGAAGACAATCTAGCTCTAGGAAATAACATATTCTTAGCTTTGCTTAACAAAGTAGCAAGCCCATCAATTTCCCCATCTTCTATGTTAGGTGAAAATTTATCACTCCCTAGGTTAGATTGTTGAGCATGTATTTGTGGAGCATATACATTGTGTAGAATATCATACATCTTATCATTTTCTTCAATATTTGCATCCACAGCTAAATTTATTTCCATTATAATTCATTTGATCTATTACTTGAACAAAATTAATATAAAGAACCAGATTTATAAGTTTCACCCTAAAAAGCCCATCTCTTATAACTGAACGAAATATCATATTTGTACAAATGATCTTCAATTAAATCCAAAGGTTTCAAAAAATCATTTGGACAATTTCAACACAGACAATGGACCAGATTATTCTGATCCACACATTTTTCTGTAAATTTCATAAATGACTTAATACCATCAATATACTCCTTAAAAAGTCTATTTGGAAGTTTTATCCAACTTTTATCCATAAGAACCACAAAAAAGTATTTGAAATTTTAAGTATAAGAACTTGTAAAAAAATTAGTAACTCTCTTCTTTTTTAAAGCATGAAGCAAAGCATCCAATATTTTAACTTTTTTGTCTATAAAACATTATCTTTCACCAGCATCCAACTATTTATAAAATAATATAAATATTTTTTTTGTCAAACATGGAATATATTAGGACCCTATTGGTATCAAATACTTGAGACAAAAGGATATATTTTATATCAAATATGAATAAAATAAAATATTATTATATTACAAAGAAACTATTCCACCTGTCCATATTACAAAGAAACTATTCTACTTGTCCACTGTCACTGTTACAGGAAGTGGGGTAGAAATTGGCTTACAATCTTGCATGTTGAAGCGTCGCAAAATTTTATTTAAGTAATTCTTCTGTGAAAGCCAAATCTTCCTGTTATTTCTGTCTCGGTAAATTTGCATTCCTAGAATCTTGTTTGCTGGTACCAAGTCCTTAATTTCAAACTCCGTAGCCAACTGTCCTTTAATTCTTGGATTTGATCTTTGTTGGGGCCTGCAACCAACATATCCTCCATATACAACAGCAAAATATAAAATCATTATCCTCAAGTCTCTTGTAATAAGCACAATGGTCTGAACTAGTCTTTGTATCCAAGGCTCATGAAGAAGGAATCAAATCTCTTATACCAACACCTCGGCGCCTGTTTGAGACCATATAAAGATTTGTTCAATCTGCAAACCAAGTTCTCCTTGCATGTTTCAGCAAAAGCTTCTGGTTGGAGCATATAAATCTCTTCTTCAAGTTCTCTATGAAAAAATGCAGTTTTCACATCTAACTGTTCTAGATGTAGGTCAAATGTATCACACATTGCCAAGACTATTATGACTGTCGTGAGTCAAACTATCAGAGAAAATATCTCATTGAAGTCAATACCTTCTTTCTGAGCATATCCCTTTACCACCAATCTTGCACGATACCGCTCCACTTGATTATTGCCATCGTGTTTCATCTTGTAGACCCATTTGTTTCCAATGGCTTTTCTTCCATGTAGTAGTGACACAAGTTTCCATGTCTTGTTCTTGTGTAGAGCTTCAATTTCTTCCTGCATTGCTGCCATCCACAAAGTAACATCTAAGCTGTTTAAAGCTTCATGGAAAGTTAATGGCTCTCAATCCTCTGTTAAAAGACAATATACAACATTGATCTCTATAACATACTCTGAGTACCAAGTTGGTGGTCGTCTCTCACGAGTTGACCGACGAACTTTTAAAGTTTATGACTCGACTGGTTCTTGTTCCTCGTGCTCTGGTGCTGCTTCAGAAGACTCTGAATCTTCCTAATTATTTTCTACATATACCGGTGTAGTCTCTAACTTTTCTTTCACAATACTATCATCCCCATATTTATTTTGCAGCTGATCTTTTATAAAGACAACATCTTTGCTGATGACAATCTTGTAGGCAGTGGGATCCCACAGACGATAACCCTTTATACCATCAGCACACCTCAAAAAGATAAGCCTCCTAGATTTTGCATCTAGCTTTGTTCTTTCTTGGGCATTATACATTACATACACAGGACATCGAAATGTATGTAAATGAGAGTAATCAGCTGGCTTACCTGTCAACATCTCCATCGGCGTCTTCAACTCAATAGTTGTTGATGGAGATCGATTTACCATATAACAAGCAGTTTTGGCAACTTCAGCCCAAAATGAGTTAGGTAGACCAACATTCCTCCACATAAATCTTATCCTCTCTATAAGAGTTCTGTTCATCTGCTTCGCCACTCTATTTTGTTGAGGAGTATGTGTCATTGTAAACTGTCTCTGAATACCTTCTTGCTTACAGTATGCAAGAAATGCACTGTTTGTATACTTTCTACCACTATCTGTTCTTAAGCACTTGATCCTTTTTCTGGATTCAATTTCAACTCGTGCTTTGAATTCCTTGAATACTAGAAACACATCTGACTTTTTCTTGATTGGATACACCCAACATTTCCTGAAGTAAGCATCAATAAAAGTAACGAAGTACTTTGCACCTCCTTGGGATAAATCCGGTGATTCCCAAACATCAGAATGAACTAAGTCTAGAATGCATTTACTTATAGCATGAGATTTGCTAAACTTCAATCTATGCCACTTACTTGCAACACAATGCTCGCAAAATGGTAAACTTACCGGTTTGAGTCCCGGAAGCAGCTTTCACTCAGAGAGAATCTTCAAACCTTGTTCTGACATGTGGTCAAGTCTGAGATGCCACATCATCCCTGACTCTTCTCCATTTGATGTGACACATGCATCAGCTTCCTGTAGTGTTTCTCCTTGAAGCATGAATAGATTTGCACCGATCTTTTATGCCTTCATTAATACAAGCGCTCCTCTGACAATTTTTATCATCACATTTTCAATATGGGCTTTGCACCCAAAACTATCTATTTATCCCAAAGACAATAAATTTTTCTTTAAGCCTTTGACATATCGTACCTTCTGAATTGTGCGAGCTATACCATTATACATTTTTAGTTTGACAGTATCAATAGCAGCGATCTCCAAGGCATGGTCATCGCCCATGTACATAGATCCTCCTGAGATAGGTTCGTATGTGTGGAGCCATACTGTCCGAGAGGTCATGTGGCATGTTGCTCTTGAGTCTATAAGCCAAACGTTAGCTAACGCTTCTTGCCTTCTATAATAGCGGCTGCCTCGCTTTAGATAATTTCACCATCATCCGAAGTACTAGCCACACAACCCTGAGCATTTGATGACTCAGGTGCTTTACCCTCTCTACTCTTCTGATTGCTCCAGCACTCTTTCTTTACATGCCATTTCTTGCCACAATTGTAGCATTTCACATTCTTCCTACTTCTGGACTTTGATCTATTATGATTGTGACTCCCACTGGGGCCACGTTTCATTGATCTCCCTCTCATTATTGATAGCGCTTCTGCTTGCTGCGAACTTGCCAGTCTGTCTTCCTAGCTTTTCTCTTGCTTTCCTCGTTTAAAATAGAGGCTACAACATCATCGAAAACTAGACTGTTCGTCGAGTTTTTATTCGTCAGATTGATGATGAATTGATCATAAGAATCTGGTAGACTTTGAAGTAAAAGCTCTGCACGTTTATTTTCCCCTATTTTGTGACCCAACGTTGTGAGTTACGAAAGTAAAGTCTTCAATGTATTTCTATTTTGTGAGAGTATCGTATATTTCATTCGCTGTCTTTTTCTCTGACACACTAGATAGCACCTCGTCTGCAAGTGCTAAATATAGATCAGCAATTGCATTGCCATCTATCTCGTTCCACTTGGCATCATCAGTTATCTCTATGGGTCTTTCTCCAATTGCTGCCAAGTAATTATTTTTTCTCAGAATAGCTTTCATCTTAATTTTCCACAACGAAAATTATTCCCGTTGAACTTCTCAATCCCGTTGAACAGTAACTGTATCTGTGAACAGTAACCTTATGTGAACAGTACCTGATTCCAAAAAATGCAACCAAAGGCTCTGATACCACTGTTAGCAATGTTATGGGTAAAGTTGAACTACAGCTAAAATGAAATTGGACAAAAAATGAAAAAAAGCACCACAAGGACAATAGAAATTACGTGGTTCAGCTTATAGCCGACATCCACGGGCGATAACAGAAGGAAAATATTTTACTAATGATATGAGGATTACAAGTATTGTAATATTTTGGCTCACTTCCCAGAACCCCAATACACTAAATCTCTCAAATCCTAGACACACAAGAGTACTAGAACTTTTGAGCACTCACAAAACACTTTCTATCTTTCAAAACAAAGAAGAGAACTTTTTTATAAAAAATGAGATATTAAATAAGGTCGTGCATTCCTAGGGATGACTGAAAATTTGGATCCGGATCCGGATCCTAATTTTTAGAATCCGTGCGGATCTAGATCCGGATCCAGATGCACTTGCATCCGGAAAAGCGGATATCCGGATCCGCATTTTTTATTTAATTATTAATTTAATTAGATTTCTATATAATATATATATATATAAGCTAAAAAGTCTAAAAGTGTGAACTTATGATATTATTGTATGTTATGCATGTTGAACTATTAATATTTGAATTATAAATTTATAATTTGATTTTATTTGATATTATTAAGTAAATTGTGAATTTATATTATTTTTTAATGTATAATTTATATTGTGATATCTTTAATTATGGATTATGATGTAAGATGTTATTGTACGTTAGTCATGTTGAATTGTTAATTATTGAGTTATGAATTTATGATTAGATTTTATTTGGCATTATTAGATAAATTGTTAAATTTATGTTATTTTTATGTTTAATTTATATTGTGATAATTTTAATTGTGAATTTATGATGTTATTGTATGTTCTTCATGTTAAATTATTAACTATAAATTTATGATTGTATTTTATTTAATATCATTATACAAAATATTAAAATTTTAAATCATTAAAATTTAATATTTGTGGATCCGAATATCCGGGATATCCGCCCGCAATCCGTGGGGATATTACCCGCATTCGGATCCGTATATATTTTTTCGGATTTGGATGCAGATCTGAATGTGAAATTATTTTTGAGGATCCGGATCCAGATTTGGGTGCATCCTGATCCAGATACGAATTTTGCCATCTCTATACATTCCTCTATTTTGTAGCTAAAATCATAAATAAAATAATAATTTTTTTTTCTTTTCATTTTGTCAAATGTATTGGCTTCTTCTTCCTTGTCAAACTATACTACTTTTTTCTTCAACAATCTTCTAGATTATTGGCTTCTAGATGCACCAATATCTGATTAGTCTTGGTTTTGTCCCCAGCGCATTCAATAAATGCACCCTTGATGATCACTTTCCATTGCTGAGAAAAATTAATAATAATAAGCCATAAATTAACCAAAAGCAAGCAGAACCTACCAAGAAACAAATGGATTCTTCAACAAAGACTCAACACAAACACAAACACAATGAAGAAGAAGAAGAAAATGAAGAAGAAACGTATTCATTTGCCATGCAACTGGCAACGAGCATAGTGTTACTCGCGTCTATGCAAGCGCAGCAGAACTTGGAGTCTTTGAGATTATAGCCAAAGCAGGTCCAGGGCTAAAATCTCTGCAGCAGAAATTGCAGACATGATGCTAAGCCAAAACCCCAATGCAGGGTGAAGCTTGACCGGATCCTTCGGTTACTTGTGACCCACCGTGTGCTTCGTTGCTCTCTTTCATCACTGGTGATGATCGGAGGCTGTACGAGTCTTGCACCGTGGCCAAATACTTTGTGGCTAATCAAGATGGTGTTTCATTCTGTCCCTCTTGGCCATGCCCGGAGACCAAGTCATGCGAAATATATGGTTTGTCTTATTAACTTTAAACATCTTCTAATTTTAAACTCTTTTCCAACTCAATTAACGTCTATATGCAGATTTGAAGCTATAAAGCATGAGAAAGTCTTTGATACTCCCTTGTGTATACTCTCTTTGCATATTCTTTTTAATTCTAGTTGGAGTTTATTTATTTATTTTGTTTCCTTTAATTTTGTTCGGATAATTAATTAGATGGCCGGATGTCAAGCATCGATTTCTCAAAAAATATTAAATATTTTACTAGATTAATTCTTGACAATACCTTTTGTGTATGTAATTAATAATAATAATATTCTAAATTTTATTAGGTATAGTTTGCATGACACAATTCTTGAAGGAGGAATCCCATTCAACTTGGTTCATGGAATGGGAATCTATGAGTATGCACGTAGTGATTCTAGATTCAACAGAGTTTTCAACAATGCAATCGTTGAATCACACTACCAGTAGTTATGAATAGAATCCTTGACTCTTACAAAGGCTTTGAGCAAATTAATCAGTCGGTGGATGTCGGTGGTGGCCTTGGAGTCACTCTTAATATAATCACTTCTAAATATCCTCATATTAAAGGGGTTAATTTTGACTTGCCTCATGTTATTCAAGATGCCCCATCTTATTCTGGTATACTATCTACTTATTATTAAGTTCTATCATTTTTAATTTAGACTTTTACAAACTCAATGCTTTGTTAATCCACGTGGTGTGTATGTATATATATTTGGTGTAGGTGTGAAACATATAGGAGGAAATATGTTCGAAAGAATTCCAAAGGGAGATGCCATTTTGATGAAGGTTAGCTAAAGATTTAATTGAAGCGCAAATTAATGTTCATCCTTAGTCTTTGTGTTAATTATCAATTTAGTCATTGTGTTTAAAAATTACGCAAAAAGTTCCTGGTAGTATTTTATCTGTCTCATAATGTCAAATTTGTTAATTTTTAAGTTATATATCAGAAGAAATATATTATTTTACCTTGAGAAGTTTTGTCCAACCGTATAGAAGCATTAATGGAGTCATGTCTTCTTATCGAAAAAAAAAAAAAGGTTTGTGTAAAAGGTAGAGTGACGGGAAACTTAAATAGAATTGTTTGAAAATCCCTATGTTAGGCCCTTAGGTAGGGATGGCAAAATTCGGATGCGGATCCGGAGTAATATTTTTACATCCGGATTCGCATCCAGATCTGCATTTTTTTGTGCGGATCCAGACGCGGATAATATCCGCACGGATTGCGGGTGGATATTCCGAATATCTGGATCCGCAAAAAAATTAAATTTAACAAATAAAATTCAACAATTAAAATTTAATTAGAAATAAAAAATTCAATCAAAATTCAAAAATTAAATAATTAACAATTCAACATAACATACAATAACATTATAAAATCACAAATAAAAATAACCTAAATCAAACAAAAAATAACAAATAAAAACACTATAAATCCATAAATCAGGCATAAAAATAACAAAAAAAAATACTACAAATCCATAAATCCAACATAACATTATAAAATCACAAATAAAAATAACCTAAATCAAACAAAAAATAACAAATAAAAACACTATAAATCCATAAATTAAACATAAAAATAACAAATAAAAATACTACAAATCCATAAATCAACATAAAATTCAACACATCATGCCACTATATTGTCAATCATCAGGATCATTCACTCCTTCGGCATTCATAATTTGTTCTGCAAATCGATTAAACGGCTCACGATCTAGCAATGAAAACACAAAAAATAATTATTAAGTGCCCTTATAGTTAAATAATATAAAAATATAAAAATATGTAAATGAAATAAGTGATTTTACCATTGATTTCAGTCCAATACCAATTTTGAGTACACATTAATGCCTCCACAGTATTTTGATGAAGCCTATTATGATGAGTACTCAAATGCCTACCTCCGGTACTGAAAGCAGACTCAGAAGCAACAGTAGATACAGGAATGGCCAAGAAATCTCTAGCAACTTTAGCAAGTATCGAATATTTACCTTTATTATTCTTCCACCAAGACAAAATATCAAAATTGCTAGTAGTAGGCAAAACTCTCTCATCTAAGTAACTTTATAGCTCAGACTTAGCTTGCTTATAGTACACTTCTTTGGAAACAAATGAATCCCATTCACCAGCCATGCTTGAATCCTTAAAAATAGGAGCTTGTGCAATACCTTGGGAAGAACTCTCCACCTCAAAATCTCTTCTATCTTCTCTTGCTGCATGCTTTGATTCATACTCTTTAACCACTTCATTAAGAAGATTAAATACACTTTCAGCTTGATAGGCAACGTCATCTCTATAAATCTTAGGAAAAAAAAAGGGAACCAACACTTCATGAATAACATTCCAATATTTCTCATACTTGGCAATCATATTTTCAGCCATTCTCCTAATATCAACATTGGGTGACATCTTCCACAAATTCATTGACAATCTAATCTCACAAATTTTAGGAAAAAATAAGTTAGAGGTGGGATATCAAGATCCAGAAACCATTTTTGTCAACATATAAAACAAATCCAAATGGGCACACAAAACATTTGCCAAATCCCACTCCGACTCATTAGGCAAACATTTATACTGTTTATCAAGCTTACTCAACCGAACAAATGCATCTTTATACAACAAAGCAGTAGTGAGCATTAAGTAAGTTGAATTCCACCGAGTCTTACAATGCAACTTCAAATTTTCTACTCTTCCAAGTGTGGTAGTCCAATAACTGACACTGTTTCTAATATTTTCAACTCCTTTATCCATCACAGACATCCCATCCCTCACAATCAAATTCAAGATATGAGCACAACAACGCATGTGAAAAATTTTCCCTCCTAAAATCAATGAACTTGGAGAGAATTTATCCAACAATATATTAATCATCGCAGCATTAACAGCACAATTATCCACAGTCACAGTTGATACTTTCCTATCAATATTCCAATCCATCAAACAATCATACAGAACATTACATATTACTTCACCACTATGTGGAGCTGGCACATATATAAACCTAATAATAGAAAAAGAATAATGTAATTAAAATCATTAAAATGCGTTAAAATTGAAATAAACATAATATAAATATTAAAGGTGTTACCTCATAATGTGACTTCGTAATACCCATAGGTTATCAATGTAATGTGCAGTGATAACCAATAACCTTTTTTTTGGTTACTAGCTGTCCACATGTCTGTAGTAATTGCAATTCTGCTCTCACAAGCATCCAAAAAGTTCATTGTCTTCGACCTCTCAACATCATAAAGCTTTAAAATTTCATTCTTGATGGTGTTTCGACTTATTATATCAAGTGTCGGTTGAACTAACTTCATCAAATCATGAAACCCTTCATATTCAACAAATGAAAGTAGAAGCTCGTGCAAGATGATCATTCTTGCAATAGTAATCTTCACCATTGCCATATCGCATTTTACTTCAGAACAACTTTCAACTGTAACGGATTCATCATGTTTCTTGGCAAAAAGCATTTGGCCGACATTCTTGAAATTTCTTCTTAAACAGCTAGTAGAATGATTTTTTAAGTGTGTAGTCCCACTAGAATAATGCGCTGTCAATAATTTACTACAATAGTTGCAAACTGCTCGATTCATTCCATCCACATCTTTTAATTTCTTAAAATGATTCCATACATCAGATGTTAGCCTACCACCACTAGATTTTTGTTGATGTAGAACCACCTTTTACTACACCTTCACTATCATTACCTCCTTTTTGTTTAACACCACGAGCATAGCCTCGGCCACGACTACTACGACCATGAATACCATGGCCACTTTCTGCAACTATTAAATCTGGTTCAACTCCAACAACATTATTATTTTCAGGTTTGCTGTCATTTTCCAATCTAACATCCACATTATTAACACTATTCACAGATGATGTAAAATTATTTTCTTGTTCCTCTTCAGCCATATTCAAATAATCCCAAAACCTAATTAAAATAATTTGTAAAATAATTTGAAAAAAATAAGAATAAGAATTTATATTATATAATTCATTTAATTAAAGTAATTAAGAAGTTATATTACATTGAAAATTAATGCATATAATTAAAATTAAATGAATCAAGAATAAATATTTTTTTTTATCTAATTTAATTTAACATGCATCAACTAAAATAAACTCATTAAATCAATTAAACAATCAACCAAAATATAAATCATTAAATAAAAAAATGCCATGTAATTAATAATACTAGAAAAATTTAAATAAAAGATAAAATAAAAAAAATCAAGCTCACTTTGTCGATCCAAGCAGACAGCAGCAGCAGCAACAACCTCCAGCAACAGCAGCAGCAGCAGCAACGTCCAGCAGCAGAGTACAGCAGTAATAGCAGCAAAGTGCAGCAACAGTAGCAGCAACAACAGCAGCGTCCAGCAGAGTGCAGCAACAACACCAGCGATGAGAGTGCAGCAGCAACACCAGCGAGTGCGGCAACAACAACAGCAAGCAATAGCAAGTAGCGAGTGCAACAACAGCAGCGTCCAGCAGAGTGCAGACAACGATGGCGTCGGAAGAGTGCAGCAGCAACACCGATGAGAGTGCGATGAGCAGCAACAATATCCAGCAGACAGAACGTTCGAAGCAGCAGCGTGCGGCAGCGAGGGACTACGGCAGCGCAACACGAAGCAAGAGGCATGAAGAGAGCAGCAACAACCGTGCAGTGACTGTGATCAGAAACAGGCGACGCAGACGATGATGGAAAATAGCCCGGCAGTAATCGGGAATTCACAGATGATGGATCGTTGGCTTGTTGCAGGCTTACGGCTGCTGTGGTGAGTTGTTGTGTGTGTTTGAAAGTAAGTTAGGGTTAAGGATTTTTTTTAATTTAATATATATTTTTAATATTAAATAAAATACGGATCCGGATATCCGGATTTCTGGATATAGTTATATCCGGATCCGCATCCAGATTCGTGCGGATCCTCGTTTTCTTTTTCCGGATCTGTATCTTCCGGATCCATACGGATGCGGGCCGGATTCGGATGTTATTGCCATCCCTACCCTTAGGGGCATGACAATAGGTTCGTCGATGACTAGTGCTAATCAATAATAATATTTTGCAGTTGATACTTTATAATTGGGGCGATGAGCAGTGCTTGAGTTTGTTGAAGAATTGCTACGAGGCTATTCCAGAAAATGGAAAGATAATTATTATTGAAAGCATGCCAATGGTAATTCCTGAGGCTACACCAACCGCCAAAACAACCTCCATGGTAGTTATAATTATGTTAATGCAATTTTCAGAAGGAAAGGAATGAACCAAACAAGAATTTATGGCATTAGCAACTGAAGCTGGATTTAAGGGTGTCAATTATGAATATTTTGTTTTTAACTTTTGCATCATCGAGTTCATCAAGTGATTAAATTACATGCTTGCTTGCCTAATTATGGTATGTATTATTAGTTATGATCCTCAAACGAAAAATAATATTGGGCAGTACGACCACACTGTATTACCTACGCACTATTGTAATAAAATTATATTAAATGTGTTACATTTTGTTTTTCGTGTATGGGAGAGTTACACTTTAGACTCTTAAATTTTATTTTTATTACTTTAGTGTAGATTATTAATGTATATTTTATCCATGATGTTAGAACATCAATTGAAAAAAAATACATTGTTAAAGGATAAAAGTGATTCTTAATTTTCACATACAAATTGGTCTTTCGAAAACCAGTTGAAGTGACCTAAATTATCTATCAAAATGTAAGTTATATACTTTAACATTGTTTCGTTTTATCAAACATTATGACACTTAAAAAATCTATCAATATGCCACTAAATGGGTGTACAATGGAATGCACTTTTTTCTCACATATATATATATGACAATCTGTCATTCTAGACAGGTACTTATTATAGCTGACAATATCTGTTATTTTTTAATTTTGATGATGAATTCTTAGAGGTTAGGTCCAGTCGATAGTTTTACCTCATTAGTTGAAATTGGACTTTCGTATCTTGTCCATTGGTGAATTTCACCTATTTGAATGGATTTAAGATCATTATTATATATGAAAAAGGGACATTAATAACTTGGGTTCCCTAGATGAGTCCCAAGTGCAATTAAACTTTATTTACCAAGTGCAATTAAAATTTATTTACTTATATTAAATTATTATTAAACAATTATCGTATGTATATGATATTTGAAAGCATATTTTAGGGTGTGAATAGGTCCAGTCATCTATAAAACTTGAAGTTTTAAGTTACTATTAAGAATAATTAATTAATTAATTAAACAAATTAATATTATTCTTTCTTCGATACGAAGAGAGATTATTGTTACACGCTTTATTTAAAGTTCATTTAATTGAATTTAAATAAATAGATTAATTATAATTCTTTCTTAAAGATTTTGAAAATAGGAAAGATTTAATTAATATTGAGACGACCCGCTCCATATCCAAAGGCGACCTATCTTAAGAAATTGAACTTAAATATTAAAATCATCTTAATAATGAGAATTGTACCGAAATTTCGGCAGAACTTCCCCTGAACATATAACATTCCCAAACCTACAATTACAACACAAGCACTCCCAAATCATTTATTATACATCAACTACATCAACCCCATCTCATCCGGTGATATATCCAATAATACACACGTTTCATAGTTCATATATCACATCCCTAATATAATTCCAAAACATGATAATTATACATTAACCAAAAGAAATAATTAGTCTATAGCCTCAAACAACCTCAGTGGCCCAAATGACTCCAAATATGTACGGCTGCTGGGTTAACTGTTGTACCTGTAATTTCCTGGGGGGCGGGGAATATAATAAAACGGAATGAGTATAAAACTCAGTGAGCTCAGTGAGTGGATAGTACCTTTTAAAACATAAAATAATTACAAAAATAAGTGCATCACTTGTATAATTACTTTTCTCAAACAAATATATTTTCATGTAAAAACTTCTTTCATTTCAATCATATTTTAAATATAAATATATTTTCATACTTCCACAAAATCAAGAAAACATCTTATATTGAAATATCATCTCATACTGAAATGTTAAATACTAAATAATACAAATATCCTTAAACAAATACCCAGGGGATAATCTAGTCACATCCGAATCTCAACAGACGATGATGTACTATCTGAGTACCATCATGCCCGGAGCTACACAGATAGACGAAAGGACATACCATCTCATGCTTATCAGCATAACTCATACCCCGGATCTTACGGATGTGCTATGATGCACCATCTTGCGACATCGTGTCCGGACCATCCGATCTTATATCTCAATATCTGTCTGCATGCATACGCCCCCAAAGGGCGAAAGCGCCCAAACACACGGCCCAAATCCTCTATGTGTGTTCAAACGGGCCTCAAAAGCCTACTATCTCATCTCATCTGGAGGGAACGGGTATTTGCTTAAAACTTAAAATCATGATCGAAATCATTATATATATACACTTTAAATCATGCTTTAAATCATACTCGAAATCAATATATCTCATGCCCAAGATTCATCATATACTCTTTTAAATCATATTCATAATCAACATATATACACTTTTAAATCACGCTCAAGATCAAATCATGTACTTTTAAAATCATGCTCGAAATCCACATAAAAGCACTTTAAATAATGTTCAGAAATCAATCATCTCTTTTACCATTTTAAAATCGATATAGGGCATAAATGAATAAATATAATTTAACACAATATTTATACGCAATAAACATTATTTCGGAAAACCATTTAATGAAAGCACTTTAAATATTCATTTCATAAACAAGCCTTACTATATAAAAATCAAATAATTTTTAATATATTCCACTCACAGTGACAATTTCAGACTCGACTATAACCCAAGTCCGCAGGTAGATTCGTGTCCGTAGATCCACCTATTTTACAGAAATGATATAATTACTTTCCATAATTATAATTCGAATTAATCTCGCAAATATAACGCTTAAAATAAATTTTCATTCTAACATTACAAACTCTCAATTTTTCCAGTTTACTGTATTAATCCCGTATTCGTGATTTACAAATAACATATCCGAAATTATACTACCCTTAATTTCATAATTTATCAATTTACCCTCAACATCATAAAATTACCAATTTATCCTCAATTCAGATTACAAAATCACCCTCAAAGTTAGAAATTACGAAATTACCCTCAACGTTGACCGAAATTCACCCAATGGCGATGGGGAAGCTCGGGCTAGACACTTCTCGTCGAGGTGAGTCCAACGGTGCCGGTAGTGTCCTCCCACACGCGGCAGCGAAGCCGAATCGAGCTCGTGAAGCCGTAGCTCCTTAGGGTGATCGGACGGCGGCAAATCGGCCTCCTCGGTGCTGGTGATTGGTCGGGAATGGAAGATGGTGAGGTGGGGAAGCTTTTCCAACCGGTGGCGCGGCCAAAGACGGCCGGAATCACCGGCGATCGTCCGAACAAACCTGCGGAAATTTCGAGCTTCACCAGCGGCGTTCCATGCGTTTTCCGGCAGCAAGGACGGCTAGGGGTGGACGGTCGGCTCACAAGCTTCTGTTTGACACCTTGCTCGCGGAAATGAGAGAAACCGGTGGGTCGGTTCACGAGTTCAGGTCGGTTTACGGGTCGGGTTTGCGGGTCTCTCCTCTCTCTCTCTCGGTTTAGCTCAAATTTTAACCGGTTTTCTCCTTTTATAAGCACCCACAAATATCAACTAGACCCCCTCATGATATATCACATAAACCCTCTCTTAATTTATCACATAAACCCCTCTTAATTTAATTATTTACATAATTAAATAAAATAAAATGCATATGTTACAATCCTCCCCACTTATAAAAATTTTGTCCTCGAAATTTACGTACCAGATAGAAACAAATGAGGGTACTGAGCTCGCATCGAGTCCTCGGATTCCCAGGTAGCCTCTTCCTTTGAGTGATTCCTCCACAACACTTTTACCAAAGGAATGATTTTCGAACGCAACACCTTATGCTTTCCTTCTAGTATCTCAACTGGCTCCTCTTCGTAAGTCAACTACTCCTTCAACTGAATCGGTTGCTTCGATAAAACATGACTCTAATCATACATGTACTTTCGAAGCATTGAAACATGAAACACATTATGGATAATGGACAACTCAGGTGGTAGAGCTAATCGATAAGCCAATGGACCAATACACTCTACAATCTCATATGGCCCAATGTAACGTAGACTGAGCTTCCCACACTTTCCAAAGCGAAGTACCCCTTTCCAAAGAGATATCTGTAAAAACACTCTATCACCAACGTTGAATTCCAGTTCCCGCCTATGCTTATCCGCATAGCTTTTCTGTCTATCTTGAGCCACTTTTAATCTATCCTGAATAAGTTGTACCCACTCATTAGTATCCTGAACCAATTTTGGGCCAAATAACTTCCGCTCACCAACTTCATCCCAACATACTGGAGTTCTGCATTTCCGTCTATACAGAGCCTCATATGGAGCCATCTTTATGCTAGCTTGATAACTGTTGTTGTATGCAAACTCCATCAAAGGTAAATAAATGTCCCAATTACCCTTGATTTCCATAACACATGCTCGCAGCATATCCTCCAAAGTTTGAATGGTACGTTCTGACTGGCCATCAATCTGAGGATGAAAAGTCATCTTGAAATTCAACTTCGTACCTAAAACATTTTGCAAGCTAGTCCAGAACTTCGGAGTAAACCGAGAATCTCTATCTCGAAACAATAGATATCGGTACTCGTGAAAACGAACTATCTCCGCTACATAAAGACTCCCCAACTTATCTATTGAATAAGTGGTTTTGAATGGTAGAAAATGAGCAGATTTTGTAAGTCTATCCACAACCACCCAAACACTATCGTGTCCACGCTGGGTACGTGGAAGACTCGATACAAAGTCCATAGTAATATGCTCCCATTTCCACTCAGGAATAGGAAGCGGCTGGAAATACCCTGCAGGTCTCTGATGTTCAGCTTTAACCTGCTAACAAACCAAACATCGAGAAACAAATTCTGCAATCTCTCTTTTCATGCCTTGCCACCAGTAATGGTCCCTTAAGGTATGGTACATCTTCGTACTTCTAGGATGCATCGCGTAGGCTGAATAATGAGCTTCTTCCATGATCTCCCTCTTTAGCTCCTCAATATCCGGTACACACAGTCTATTATCCATGACTAAAACTCCATCATCTCCTACCATGAAATCGATTCGTAAACCTTTTTGCACATCCTCTATCAACTTCATTAACTGGGGATCCTGTGCTTGCATCCGGTGGACTTTGTCAATCAAAGTCGGCCTAACTTGAAAATTAGCTATCAAAGCTTCGTAGTTATCGGCATTCAACTCAACTCCCAAAGATCTCAACTCGATCAACAGAGGTATACTGACCACTCGCATATGAGCCATAGAACCAGAAGATTTCCTTCTCAATGCATCAGCCACCACATTCGCTTTGCTAGAATGATAATTAATAGTGCATTCATAATCCTTAATTAATTCCATCCATCTCCTTTGTCTCAAATTTAAGTCTTTCTGAGTAAACAAATACTTGAGACTTTTATGATGAGTGAAAATTTGACAAGTTACCCCATACAAATAATGTCTCCATATTTTAAGTGCAAACACCACCGCTGCCAGCTCTAGATCATGTGTTGGGTAATTTTGCTCATGCTTTTTAAGTTTTCTAGAAGCATAAGCCAGTACTTTCCCATGTTGCATTAGCACACAACCCAATCCTTGCCTGGAGGCATCACTGTATACCACAAACCCTTCCTTGCCCGATTTAAGTGTAAGAACTGGTGCTAAGGTAAGACGTGTCTTGAGTTCTTGAAAACTCTTTTTACAATCATTATTCCACTGGAACTTGGCATTCTTTTTTGTTAACAGTGTTAGCGGAGTGACAATCTTAGAGAATCCCTCTACAAATCGATGATAATACCCCACCAAACTAAGGAAACTCTGAACCTCTGTGACATTTGTAGGTCGTTCCCATTTCATAACTGCTTCAATCTTTTGGGGATCGACATAAATGCCTTCAGCTGATATCACGTTGCCTAAAAATGTCACCCTGTCCAACCAGAACTCACACTTACTAAACTTGGCATAAAGCTGTTTTTCTCAAAGTTTGCAGAACCATCTGCAAGTGATCAGCATGCTCTTCTTCATTTCGGGAATACACCAAAATATCATCAATGAATACAATTATGAATCAATCTAAATATTGGTGAAATACCCTATTCATGAGGTCCATAAAAGCTGCTGGACCATTAGTCAACCCAAACGACATCACCAAAAACTCGTAATGTCCACATCGGGTTCTGAATGCTGTTTTAGGAATATCGTCCTATTTAATCCTAAGCTGATGATATCCCGATCGCAAGTCGATCTTAGAAAATACCTTAGCCCCCTGAAGTTGGTCAAACAAGTCATCAATACGCGAAAGTGGATACTTATTGCTATCGTAACCTTGTTCAACTGCCGATAGTCAATGCAAAGTCTGAGGGTACCATCCTTCTTCTTTACAAACAAAACTGGAGCTCCCCAAGGGGAAACACTAGGCTTGATAAACTCTTTATCCACTAATTCCTGTAGTTGAACCTTAAGTTCCTTCAATTCTGCTGGAGCCATCATGTATGGTGCCATGGATATAGGAGATGTTCCAGGAACTAAGTCGATGGAAAACTCAATCTCCCTATCAGGTGGCATCCCCGGCAGTTCATCCGAAAATACATCAGGGAACTCTTGGACTACTGTAATATCCTCCAATTTCGAATCTTGAACTTTAGTGTCCACCACATATGCTAAGTAAGCTGAGCATCCTTTTCTAAGTTACCGTTTTGCATTAATAGCGGAAATGACACATGAGGGTAAAATTTTGTGCTCCCCACAAAATTTCACTACCATTTTCCCTGGCTTATTAAACATAACTTCCTTCTTGAAACAATCCACCATAGCATAATGAGATGCAAGCCAATCCATACCCAAGATAGCATCGAAATCACGAATATCAATAACAATCAAATTTGCCTCTAGTTCCTTCTCATCCATTCTAATCACACAATTTCGATACACACTCTTTGTAAGAAGTGACTCTCCCGTAGGTGTACTAACAACTAATTCACAATCTAATGCTTCAGTCTCTCTCTCTACATGCTTAGAAAATGTACGGGAAATAAAAGAATGTGTAGATCCAGGATCAATAAGAATATGTGCTTCACGACCAAAGATAGATAATATACCCATAATAACATCCGGTGTAGCACGTGCCTCCTAGCGTGTCAAAGCAAAACTCGAGCTCGAGTATAAGGTCGACCGGTCGACTTCTTTGAGTTGAAGCAGTCGTCTGACTCTTACCAGTTGATGTAGAATCACCTATCTGCACACCTCTCTGGAACTGAGTCTATCTAGGGTAAGGTTGATACTGAGAGGATGTCCCTCGTGCAGGATTGTCACCCTGAGATAAAGTAGGGCAGAATCTCTTAACGTGTCCAGGCCGACCACAACGATAACAAACTTTCTCTCCAACTCGACACTGTGTCGGATGGTTCTTACCACATACAGGGCAAGAATTAGGCTGAGCACCCCTAGAATGATCATCAAGATATCCCCCTTTACTTCTGTCATACTGTCCCTGACTCCTGGCATTACTTCCCACCGACTGCTGCACTAAACCATGGCTGACAGTCTACCTCGGGTCTCCCCTGATGCTTATACCCTAACTCCTCTAAGTGCTTTCAAAATATCCCACACCAATGTTCCCTCGCTTAGGTGGTCTATTACTAGAGCCACCATCTGTCCAGCTCTTGTTCCGCTTCTGCTTCAATGCTTGAAGTTTACGTCCCTCCGCAATACTGTGCTCAACCCCCCTGGCTGCTTCAACTACCTCTGCAAACTCGGTGTATCTCGATGCAGTTACAATAGTAAGACCCTCTTCAAATCATCTGTATCTCTCTCTCTTATCACTCACCACAGCCGTAGCAAATCAAGAAAGTTCCATGAACTTCGTCTCATACTCTTCCACTATCGTCGAGCCCTAGACCAATCGGAGAAACTCACTATGCTTAATGTCTTGATACACCACTGAAAAATAATGAGCATAAAATTCCTTACGAAATATATCCCAAGTAATATCAGCATGCCCATGATACCGACGTTCCACAATCTGCCACCAGTGATAAGCTCTATTCTCAAGTAGAAAAGTGGCAAATGTTAACTTATCATCCGCTGAGCACTTCATCACTCCAAAAATACGCTCTACCTTGACAAGCCACGACTCGGCCTCAGACGGCTCTCTAGTACCATTAAAGCTTTTCCCTCCTAAGCTTTTTACGCGCTCAGTGGTGTTAGAACTACCAGCCTGTGATTGAGCTTGATTTTGAATAGTTGTAGTCATAATCTGAGCTAGCCGATCAAATGACTGCTCAATATTTGGAGCATTTTCAGGAGCTTCTTGTGCAGCCCCATGCGTCGAAGATTCTATGGGTTCACTTGCCCCCTCAGGTACAACACTAGGAGTCAACCTAGCTACTGACCGCGTACGGCCACGGCCACGTCTACCACGACAACGATTCATGATGGTGCCTACGAAATATAAATTCCTCCTTATCAAAATTATAAACTTATTCTTCCTAAACAAGTAAAGTCTACAAAATCTAAACCATGCTTTGATACCAACTGAGACGACCCGCCCCATACCCAGAGGCGACCTATCTTAAGAAATTGAACTTAAATATTAAAATCATCTTATTAATGAGAATTCTACTGAAATTTTAGCAGAACCTCCCCTGAACATATAACATTCCCAAACCTACAATTACAACACAAGCACATCCAAATCATTTATTATACATCAACTACATCAACCCCATCTCATCCGGTGATATATCCAATAATACATACGTTTCATAGTTCATATATCATATCCCTAATATAATTCCAAAACATGATAATTATACATTAACCAAAAGAAATAATTAGTCTATAGCCTCAAACAACCTCAGTGGCCCAAATGACTCCAAATATGTACGGCTGCTGGGTTAACTGTTGTACTTGTAATCTCCTGGGGGGCGGGGAATATAATAAAATGGAATGAGTATAAAACTGAGTGAGCTCAGTGAGTGGATAGTACCTTTTAAAACATAAAATAATTACAAAAATAAGTGCATCACTTGTATAATTACTTTTCTCAAACAAATATATTTTCATGTAAAAACTTCTTTCATTTCAATCATATTTTAAATATAAATATATTTTCATACTTCCACAAAATCAAGAAAACATCTTATATTGAAATATCATCTCATACTGAAATGTTAAATACTAAATAATACAAATATCCTTAAACAAATACCCAGGGGATAATCTAGTCACATCCGAATCTCAACAGACGATGATGTACTATCTGAGTACCATCATGCCCGGAGCTACACAGATAGACGAAAGGACATACCATCTCATGCTTATCAGTATAACTCATACCCCGGATCTTACGGATGTGCTATGATGCACCATCTTGCGACATCGTGTCCGGACCATCCGATCTTATATCTCAATATCTGTCTGCATGCATACGCCCCCAAAGGGCGAAAGCGCCCAAACACACGGCCCAAATCCTCTATGTGTGTTCAAACGGGCCTCAAAAGCCTACTATCTCATCTCATCTGGAGGGAACGGGTATTTGCTTAAAACTTAAAATCATGATCGAAATCATTATATATATACACTTTAAATCATGCTTTAAATCATACTCGAAATCAATATATCTCATGCCCAAGATTCATCATATACTCTTTTAAATCATATTCATAATCAACATATATACACTTTTAAATCACGCTCAAGATCAAATCATGTACTTTTAAAATCATGCTCGAAATCCACATAAAAGCACTTTAAATAATGTTCAGAAATCAATCATCTCTTTTACCATTTTAAAATCGATATAGGGCATAAATGAATAAATATAATTTAACACAATATTTATACGCAATAAACATTATTTCGGAAAACCATTTAATGAAAGCACTTTAAATATTCATTTCATAAACAAGCTTTATTATATAAAAATCAAATAATTTTTAATATATTCCACTCACAGTGATAATTTCAGACTCGGCTATCACCCAAGTCCGCAGGTAGATTCTCGTCCGCAAATACACCTATTTTACAGAAATGATATAATTACTTTCCATAATTATAATTCAAACTAATCTCGCAAATATAATGCGTAAAATAAATTTTCGTTCTAACATTACAAACTCTCAATTTTCCCGGTTTACCGTTTTAATCCCGTATTCGTGATTCACTAATGACATATCCGAAATTATACTACCCTCAATTTCATAATTTACCAATTTACCCTCAATATCATAAAATTACAAATTTATCCTCAATTCAGATTACAAAATCACCCTCAAAGATAGAAATTATGAAATTACCCTCAACACGTGACATTACCAAAATGCCCCTACGGTCAACGTTGACCGAAATTCACCCAACGGCGGTAGGGAAGCTCGGGGTAGACACTTCTCGTCGAGGTGAGTCCAACGGTGCCGATGGTGTCGTCCCACGCGCGGCAGCGAAGCCGGATCGAGTTCGTGAAGCCGCAGCTCCTTAGGGTGATCGGACGACGAAAAATCGGCCTCCTCGGTCTGGATGCTGGTCAGGAATGGAAGATGCTGAGGTGGGGAAGCTTTTCCAACCGGTGGCGAGGCCAAAGGGGGTTGGAATCACCGGCGATCGTCTGTACAAACCCGCTGAAATTTTAAACTTCACCAGCGGCGTTCCATGCGTTTTTCGGCAGCAAGGACGGTTGGGGCTGGACTCCGGCTCACAAGCTTCCGTTTGACACCTTGCTCAACCGGTGAGGTGGCAAAAAATGAGAGAAACAGGCGGGTCGGTTTCGTGGGTTCGGATCGGGTTACGGGTCGAGTTTGCAAGTCTCTCCTCTCTCTCTCTCGGTTTAGCTCAAATTTTAACCGGTTTTTTCCTTTTATAAGCACCCACAAATATCAACTAGACCCCCTCATGATATATCACATAAACCCCCTCTTAATTTATCACATAAACCCCTCTTAATTTAATTATTTACATAATAAAATAAAATAAAATGCATATGTTACAAATATATAAAGTAAGAAGAACAGAAAATAAAACAAGTTTGACAAAAAATAAAATATTGAGATTAATTTTTGTTTCCCAGTTCGAGCTATAGTATACAATAGCAAAACCATAACCATACTGTCGGGTAGTGATGCATCACAAGTAGGGTAGATACAAATCCATGCCTAGTAGCATGCCTTCTAGTTCATTCTGTTGATTCAGTAGATTATTTCAGCAGTAGATTCTACAGTTAGTGAGGTTTATGAAAAGGGTACATACTCAGTACCAGGCACATCCATTGCAGCTTGGCCCATTGACCGTCTCGGTTATGTAGTTGGTGAGATTAGTTCATCAGTCAAGCCAATCCAGTTGCACGAGTAAATCCATACTGAGTTAGAGTAGAGCATATAGTAGTTTCCCAATTCCAACTAAAATTTTATCTAACAGATTGTGTATTGATCTTGAAATAAATATATTAGCTTGGGCATGTAAATTTTAGAGCTAATTTTTTTGTCTAAGTTATGCCCATTAACTACAATATATAAATGGTTGGACAAGCACACAATAGTTTAACTTTCTTTGTGTAATTACATTTGAATTGTTAAATGCATGCGATTGAATTTAGTAATATAATAAAAAATGTCTTGAAATCATGAACTGGATAATCTTTTACTTCATGCTTATCCAATCCTGTCATGAAAAACCTATGAAAATTAATTAATTGGCAATTGGCCGAAGCATTCTGAACAACGAAAAAGTTAGAATCTTCTTAAAAATTTTGGGTTTTAACAATTTGCACAGCTTAATGTTTTACAACAATTTGTTATTTTTAGTGTAAAAATTTTCATAACAAAATTCATTCTATCTATAACATCATTACTTTTTAAAAAGAAAACTTAAAATGTCAAGAGAATGACGAGATATTACATATAAAAAATTTGATTATGTAGAAGGCGCGCTCACTTGATCGACTCTCTTATTTATAAACTATAAAACATACATGCATATTTAAAATTTAGCGGCACTACTAAAAAAATGCCCTTTAGTGATACTAAAATAGTGTCACTAATTATTTTTAGTGACACTTATTAATAGTGTCAGTGATCTGAGAGTCAGAAAAATAGTGACACTTAAAAGTGGTGTCAGGGATTACTATTACTATAGTATTACAGATTTTATGACACTATAGTGATAGAAGTTACTAATAATTATTACGTGTCAAAAGTTCGTATCACTATAGTATTACTAATATAGTGACACTCTTGTAACAGTATTTACAAACAATTATTACATGTCGATAGAATACAAATAGTAATACTTTAGTGTCAATAATTACTATTACTAGAGTATCACGAGTTAGTAATATCAGTAAAACATTAATTTCGAAGACAAGATTATAGTATATCTTCGGATCAGTGAGAATCGCGTGCAGAAATCAATTTCCAATTAGTAAATCCATAACCATGAATAAGAAGATATAGAAGAATCATAGCATACGCCAACAGGACAGCAGCAAGACTATAAAGAAAATGTAAGCCGTCACAAATGGTCTAAACAAGTTGCTTCTTTACATTCTTATTTCTGCACTAGTGTATGGTCACATAACCGAACAAAGGTCACCTAGTTCCGAGATCCACTCTACGCCTTTCAAACACATATAGCTAGAGATTTCTGATGCTTCACATGCTGAAGAATAGGCTCCTTAACCTATAAAGATGATAAAAATAAAACCAACAACGCCATTAGAATCACCATGTTTTCACTACTAGAGGACATTTCATTCGGTAGCAACTTACTTGGTATTCCGTGGTTAGAAGAAAAAAAAAAAAAAGGGAACAAGAAATGAAGCATATCGTGCTTGTTTTCCTTAATCTTTTATCTTGAGTGGATCTACTATAGATAATATCATCAACCTCATCACAATTATTTGTGCTTCCATTTGTTCTAATTTTCTCATTTCCTGGTACGAAACTCTCTCTTGAAGCTACCAGCTGCGCAGTTTCAACAATAAACAATCTCATTGAGCTACAAAACGTCAAAAATCATAGAAAATTATCAGCAGAAGTAAAAAACTTTTGATAGCATGCTAACCTCAGCCCGGCTTGTTGGAGTGTTTCCGAATTTTGCCTTGGAGATAGTCTACTCACTCCTAAAAGAACCACTTTGATGAATGTCATATCTGCCCTTTGTGCTAGTGACGTCAGATCCAACCGAGTGAAGAGCACTACATGTGGACGTGTCCATGTGCTTACTTCCTGATTACAGAAGAATCATTTTTTAACATCATTACAACCATTAGATACAAAAAAATAACCATATGCTAAATTCTAAATCTTTAAGGAAATGATCAGATACCAATTTTCTGGAATTCGTGGTGGTCCAACTTGTTAACTAGTTCATTAGTTTCCACCTCCTGCTCAAAGTGAACATGATAATAGAAAATTTATATAGATACATAAAAACGTCTATTTATTTATGTGCACAGAACAGATATTGTAATTTACCATAAAATCAATATCGAGTGCTTTCTTGACTTCCATAAGCTTTTTCTCGGTCAAAGTGGAGTGGATCGCCTGTTTTCCTGTGTTCAAAATGAAGACAAATCAGAAGAAAATAAATCGCAGTAATTCGATCTTCCAATATTATGCAAGCAAGTTCATAATTAGACGGAACTGACCAAGCCTACGGCTTCCTTTGGCTTCAAAAACAAAAGAAGCTTGGGATGCACTGAAAAATGGGTATCAAAGTACTGCTAAATACAAGACTTTTCAGCATCCTCAAGTATATCCCTAAAACCCTTAGGATTTTGGTCACATTGCTCACATGCATCGTGGATCATGTCCTTTATGTTACTATGATCTTGGAACCTAAGTTCATGATTTTCAAAATACTTTGGGTAACTTACAGAGGCCGCATGTGCATCAACCTCTCCATGTTTATCCCAAACTATATATGTTGGAAGAAAGCCATTTTAAAATAAATGACCCTGTATTCATTTAGGAGAATGAAACTCTAGGTTGCAACACTCAATGCAAGGACATCTAACTAATCTACGATTTTATGAATTAAGTGTAACAACATTTACAAACTCTTCAAATCCTTTTTCATATTCTTTGGACACCATTGCAGACTATATCCAAGATTTATCTATTTCATCAACGATGCCTGTTAATTTAAAATTTTATTTTTAAGTAAACTAAATAATGAAATTAAGTAGCCATGCATCATTCCTAACATAAATTAAATAATTAAATTAAGCAACCATGCATACATTTCTTACAAATAATGTAATAGAGGACAAAACAAGACATTTGGTATCAAGAAACCTATTATTATAAGTCACCAATGTAAAGCTAAATAAAAATGTATTTATCTTAAAAATGCATTTGTACCTTCAACAATCAAACACCTTCTTGTACTTTTTAAAGAATCTTAGTATGGCACACTAATTTGTGAAATTGAATCAATCATAGAAAAAACTGCCAACCACATGCAATTTATAACAATATTAGTGCTATCATCACTAAATATATCAAGCATGGTCATAATGAACTAAATTTCTCTATACAATAGCCAATTTCAAAAAATCAAGAAAAATTCAATACTAATGCTATTAATATAATTCCAATTGCAAATGGAAGATTGATAAATATATAATGTGAATAGGAAAGAAATAATGCAAATACCTTAACTAATAAATATAGGTTTAATAATATATCTAGGATGACCATAAAGATGAACTGAATAAGATCAGTGAATTAAATTTCTACAACATAAAGCCAATTTCAAAAAATCATTACAAATTCAATATAGAGGCTATTCATATAATACTAATTGCAAATGAAAGGTTGATAAGTTTATAACATAAATTGGAAAGGATAATGCAAACATCTCAGCCAATAGATACAATTTTAATAATATATCTAGGATGATCAGAAAGATGAATTAAATTTCTGCATACTACAGCCAACTTAAAAAAATAAGAAAAAATTCAATATCGATGCTATTCAAATGATTCAAATTGCAAATGAAAGATTGCTAGTACATAATGTGAATAGTAAATAAAATATAAAATAATCACAGCCAATAGATACAGTTTTAGAAATTCATCTAGCATGGTCAACAGGTGAATTAAATTTCTGCATCTTATAGACAACTTCAAAAAATCATTAAAAATTCAATACAGAGGTTATTCATATAATACTTGTTTGGGTAATATCGGGCAGGTCTTCTCGAGGCCCTTTCAGCTCGACTAAAATACCCCGAGGATAGTCTAGCTCGAGCAGGAGTCCCGACCACTGGCACCAGGACGATCTCATCAAACGTCAAAGATGGTCGAGGTCGAGGAATTCAGAGCCATCCGAGCTCCGAGCTCTCTTGCTTGCTCGAGGTCGTCTCTCCCGGTCAAAGCTGGTCAAGGTCGAGGAATTCATAGCCATCCGAGCTCCGAGCTCTATTGCCTGCTCGAGGTCGTCTCTCCAGGTCAAAGATGGTCAAGGTCGAGAACTGAGCACTCCCTTCCCTGCTCGCAGAGATTAAGTCCCCGAGTACAACTGGACAGGACCCGGCCCAGGGCAGCTCGACCCGCTTTCTCCGAATCCCGGCACGCCTTTAGATGCCTGATCAGGGCCCCACATGGTATGGTGGCGGTACTATTTCCGATGGCCGGCACATGCCCCTACGGTGTCATCATTCCTAGCGCACATGTCCGACATGGTGATTTGGTCACGTGAACCGGGTTAAGGAGATAGCCGCGCATCCCCAGGGAATATTACGCCAATCGCAGTTGTCAGAGGGACCTAGATACCACTAACGTGGGAGTGGACATCCTGGAAATGAAAAGAACGGGAAAAACGGAGAATAAAAGGAAGCGGATGGGCAAATTGCAGGGGTTCGGATCTTTCAGACAGGTTCTTCATATTCTGATTTCCCTTGTCTGGATTCTCTGAAAACACCATATTTATTCAAAAGGGAGGGCAAAGAATATCTCTTTCATCTTTCCGGTCTCTTTCACTAAGGGAGATACCAAAAAGAACAACCCGATTACTGACTTGAGCGTCGGAGGGTTTTCGCCGGAACATGCCCGGCTACCCCTGACCCTATTTTCGGTGAGTGCAGGTTCAGGAGATCTCCGTTCTGGAAAAGATAACGGAATAGGACGAAGGAGACAATCCTGCTCGAGCTCGAGCTAATCGCGAGCAGAGGATTCCGAGTGCTGCAGAAAGTCACGAGTAGAAGGTTCAGAATACTGTTTGAAGACACGCGGGAAAAACTGCATCAACATCTTTTGGCGCCGTCTGTGGGGATCGGCACAAAAAGCCTGATTTCCTAATACGTTCAAGAGACACAACGCAACGATGAGGGGAAATAGCCGAAGAGGAGTAAGTCCAGAAGAGTCGGTTACTTTGAGAGAAGTGGCCAATGAGACCCAGAATAGGGAGATCCATGAAAGAATGGATCGGATGGAAAAACAGATGGAGACTCTCACCTCCCTACTGCAAGAACTCAGAGAGGGACAGAGAAAAGCATGTAATGATGTCCCTGAGTCCAGCCGTGGGAACGCTCCCGTTCGGGAAAATGTGGGAGATGAAGCCCAAAGACCTAGGGAACCAAATGCTGCAGTGAAGGAAGAAACAAACATGGAGGAAAGGGGGTCTCGTCAGCATTTACAGGACACAGCCCCGACCTCTCGCGCGGAAGAGTTGGAGGGAGAGGTGCGTAGGTTGGCACAAGTTGTGGAGGACCTCCGGGGAAACAGAAAAAGCCCAAGTTGGAGAATAATGCTGGATAACGAATCTCCACTCTCTGCGGAGATCATGGGTGTCACGATCCCACGTGACTTCCGCTTCACGGATCTGAAATTTTCGGGAAAAAGTGATCCGCTGGTACATATAGAGCGGTTCAACGACATGACAGGGGTGCAGGGTCTGTCAGTAGCATAGAGGTGCAGGGCCTTCCCACTCACTCTTGAGGGAAGGGCAAGAGAATGGTACCGCAGGCTCCCACGGGGAAGCATCTTGAGCTTTGAACAAATTTGCGGAGCAATTTCGGGGTGCTGTGACCCTTGAGGATGACATGATGGAGCTGTTTGAAGTAAGGCAGAGGGAGGGAGAGTCCCTCCGGGAGTTTTTCAAAAGATACCATAGATCGGTTCTAGATCTTGGCGCATTTAACCATCCCCAAGCCCTGAGAGGATTGAAGGATGGGATTCGGATGGGGAGACCATGGTATAATCTGAGGAATCCTTCGATCCGTTCATATTCGGACGCATATGAGCAAGTAAAACTGGATATGATAATTGAAGAGGAGAAGGCTGCAAAGCTGAGAAGTGAGCAGGTCAATGGAGCAAGGAGGAAGGAGAAAGGGGGTCTTGCCCGAGGGGCACAAGCTTCAAAAGCAGCAAGGGACCGGGTTGCCCCATACAACCCTTACCAGAGAGCTCCCCCACCGCGGATGGTCCCCTGCCATCTCGCAGGTCTCCGGGCCGGGATCACAGAGAGTACAGGCGTCATGATGGCCACACATCCCGCAATCAGCCGCCAAGCAAACTTGAGATGAACCACAACAGAGCAGATCGCCCATTGCCACCCCAGCGAGAAGTTTCCCAGGGATAAGGCGATCATGAGTGGTGGAGCAGAGCCCGCTACTGAGCAATACACGAGGTTGAAGGTATCTCTCGAAGATATACTTCAAGTGGCTGAGGAGCGAGGACTGCTGAACCCTCCAACGCCGATGGCCAAGCCAGCTGGCAAGCAGAACGGGGCGGTTCTGCCGTTTCCATGGTAACCACGGGCACTCCACATCACAGTGCCGTGATTTGAAAAACCAGGTGGAGGATCTGGTTAGGAATCGGTACTTGGATCAGTTTGTTGAAGGAGGGCATCCGGTGGTTGAGCAGCAGTCTGAGGAAGATGGCTGGACTTACGAAATAGACATGGAACCACCGTCCACGAGGGTAATCTCGGGAGGGCCCATGATGGCAGGAAGTTCAAATAGGGCTCGAAAAAACTACTGCCGATATGCCGCAGCCGGCCGAGAAGCCCTGTTCGCTGCTCCTGCTGCCAAGAAGGCCAAGGTTCGGCAGGTGCCAATTATGTGGACGGATAGAGACGAGGAGGGGGTGCAGCACCCTCACGAGGATGCCCTGGTGGTAAAAGCCAATGTAGCAAACAAGGAAGTTGATCGAATACTGGTTGACTCGGGGAGCTCGATGGATATTCTCTTCAAATCTACACTCGAGGATTTAGGAATAACAGGCTTGAGCCTCGAGCGGAGCGAGCACTTCCTTGAAAGGATTCGGGGGAGGAAAGCTAATACCTCTGGGAATCATCAAGCTAGCAGTAACCATGGGCTCGAAGCCTTTCGAGAAGAACATGATGCTGGATTTTGTGGTGGTAGATGAAGCCAGCCCATACCAGGTAATTCTAGGGAAGCCGTTTATGAAGATCAGCCAATGCGTGCTATCCACCCATTACTTGGCCCTAAAGTATCGAGTAAATGGAGCCGTAGGGGTCGTGAAAGGCAGCCAGAGGGTGGCGAGGAGTTGCTACGCTGTAGCAGCCAAAGAAACCATGCAGATAACCTCATTGGACTCAAGGGGAGAATCAAGGAATAGAAGGCAGGAGCCGGCTGAGAAGTTGGAGGAAGTCGAGGTGAGAGCAGGCGACCCCGAGAAGAAAATCCGAATCGGCTCGGGCCTTAGCGAGCCACTGAAGGAAAAATTGGTGGAGTGTCTGCGAGCACACGCAGATTTGTTCACATGGACGCACGAGGATATGCCTGGGATTGACCCAGAAGTGGCGTGTCACGGGATGGCAATCTGGAGAGATGCTTAAGCCGGTGAGGCGAGAAAGGAGATGCATCGACCGGAGAGATACTGAAGCCATAAACTGCGAGGTGGAAAAGCTGCTGAAAGCGGGATTCATACGGGAGGTCTCCTACTCCGAATGGATCTCGAATGTGGTGCTGGTAAAGAAGGCAAGTGGGAAATGGAGAATGTGTGTTGACTTCACATATGTGAACAAGGCCTGCCCAAAAGATAGCTTTCCACTACCAAAGATAGACCAACTGGTGGATTCTACGGCGGGGCACGGGCTGCTTAGTTTCATGGATGCATTCTCAGGATATAACCAAATTCCCATGCACCGATCAGACGAGGAGTGCACAGCCTTCATCACTAATCGAGAGTCATCTTGCTACAAGGTCATGCCTTTCGGCCTAAAGAATGCAGGGGCAACGTATCAGAGGCTAGTGAACAAGGTCTTCAAGCCATTGATCGGTCGGACTATGGAGGTATATGTAGATGACATGATCACCAAGTCTAAAGATGCGGAGGAGCATGTAAGGCATCTAGAGGAGACCTTCGCACTCTTAAGAAAGTACCGGATGAAGCTAATCCCAGAGAAATGTGCTTTTGGGGTGAGTTTGGGAAAATTCTTAGGCTTCATGGTGAGTCACAGGGGGATCGAGGCCAATCTAGCGAAGATAAGAGCAGTGGTGGAAATGGGGTCCCCTCGTAGCCTCAAGGAGATACAAAGTCTGACCGGCAAACTGGCATCCCTCAACAGGTTCATATCTCGAGCCACGGATAAATGCCGAGTCTTCTTCCAGGAAATAAAGAAGGGTAGGAAGACAAAGTGGACGCCCGAATGCGAAGCGGCATTCCACCAGCTGAAAGAATATCTATTGAAAGCTCCGTTATTGTCGACACCTCGAGCAGGAGAGGTACTGTTTCTATACTTGGCTGTGTCCCAATGGGCAACGAGCTCAGTCCTGGTAAGGGAGGAGTTAGTGGTACAGTAACCTGTCTATTACACGAGCAGAGCTTTGCTAGAAGCAGAGACTCGGTATCCACCATTGGAGAAGTGGGCACTGGCCTTGGTCACAGCATCTCGAAAGCTGAGGCCTTATTTTCAGGCACATTCAATAGTGGTTGTAACAAACCAACCCCTCAGACAAACTCTGTACAAGCCTGAGACTTCTGGAAGGCTGGTAAAATGGTCAGTAGAGCTGAGCGAGTTCAACATTAATTACCAGCCCCGAACAACCATAAAAGCACAGTCTTTAGTTGATTTCGTGGTCGAGTGCATGGTAGGGGATGAGGAGACGGAGAGCGAGCACCCATCAAGTTCCCAGGCCTCGACCAACACTTGGATAGTCACAATAGATGGATCCTGTGGAAATCAAGGAGCAGGAGCAGAAGTTGTGCTCATAAGTCCTAAAGGGGCCGAGATGCAATACGCTGTGAAATTAGAGTTTGAAGTCACCAACAATCAGGCCGAGTACGAAGCTGTAATAGCGGGATTGAAGCTCGCCTCGGTAGTAAAAGCAGAGGAGGTAAAGCTTCGAACAGACTCACAGCTAGTAACAAACGACCTCGACGAGAGCTTTCTGGCGAAGGGGGAGAAAATGGAAGCCTACCTCCGGAAGGTAAAGCAGCTAATGGGAAGTTTCCGAGCTATCGAGGTGGAGCAAATCCGAGGGAGAAGAATTTTTGAGCTGATATGATAGCTCGCTTGGCAGCCGCATCGGATCCCAAATTACCAAAGTCTATCCCTTTTGAAATGAAGACCTGCTCGAGTATCGAGCAGGAGGACGAGGTAATGAGCTTATGGACGAGCAGCACTTGGATGGAGCCGATTGTTTCTTACCTCAAGGAAGGAACAGTGCCGGCTGATAAGAAACAGGCAAGAAAGCTGAGGTGCAAAGCGGCTAGGTACACTCTCATCGATGGGGTCTTATATAGACAGGGGTACACTCTCCCCTTGCTGCGGTGCTTAGACCAAGAGGAGGCTGATTATGTCCTTCGAGAGATACACGAGGGAATCTGTGGAAATCACTCTGGCGCGAGGTCCTTGGCTTTCAAGGCCTTAAGACAAGGATACTTTTGGCCCCGCATGCATCAAGATGCTCAAGAGAAGACAAGAAGCTGCAAGAGTTGCCAAAGCTTTGCCAACTACCTAACCCAGCCTCTGGAGAACCTCACAGTGATGAACTCGCCATGGCCGTTTGCCTAATGGGGAATTGATTTGATCGGGCCACTGCCGAAGGGGAAAGCATCCGCCACCCATGCCATAGTCGCAATTGATTATTTCACCAAATGGATCGAAGTGGGAGCCTTGAGCAGCATCACAGAAGGTAAAACCACTAACTTTATTTGGAAGAATGTGATTTGCAAGTATGGGATTCCTCATGCATTGGTCACAGACAATGGGAGACAGTTTGACAACGGCAAATTTAGAGATTTCTACCAAAACCTAGGGATAGAGTTGAAATTTTGTTCTCCCTCACACCCGCAGGCAAATGGACAAGTAGAGGCTGCGAATAAAACCATAAAACGCCTCTGAAGACATGACTAGGCGAGCAAAAGGGAGCCTGGGTGGATGAGCTGCCTGGTGTCTTGTGGGCTTACAGAACCACTCACAAAACGGCCACTGGAGAGACCCCATTCTCCTTGGCGTTTGGGCACGAAGCAGTAATTCCCGCTGAAATAGGAATGGGGACACATCGGACGGAAAACTTCAATGAGGAGCAAAACAACGAGCAGATGTGTGCAGGTCTGGATTTACTAGAAGAGAAGAGAGAAAGGGTCACTGCTAAGATCGCAGAATATCAACAGAGAGTGGCTCGTTATTACAACCAAAAAGTACACATTCGCCGGTTCCAGGTGGGTGATTGGGTGCTGAGGAAAGTCAACCAGAGCACGAAGGACCCGAGACAAGGTGTACTGGGGCCAAACTGGGAAGGTCCTTATCGAGTCACTCAGTTAGCAGAACCAGGAGCATACCGGCTAGCTCATCCAGACGGACGAGAGGTCAAAAGGCCGTGGAACGCACAACTCTTGATGAAGTATTTCCAGTAAGTCTCCTTGTATTGTGAAGTATTAATGCAAGAATCCCACCCAAAATGGGATGTCTAAAAGTATACATGTATATGAGAATAAGAAAAGCATTCATAATGTAAGTTCAAGATGAAGACCAGAAGTACAAGAAGACGCTTGGGTCAATTGCAGGCCCGGGCAGAAGAAGTTCAAGAAGAACTTCTCGGCCAGAAGTCCCAAAGCCTAAGTCTTAGGCGTGACGGTGCCCAGCTTGGGTCAATTGCAGGCCCGAGCAGGAGTAACAGCAGAAGAAGCTTGGGTCAATTACAGGCCCGAGCAAGAGTAACACAAGAAGAAGCTTGGGTCAATTACAAGCCCAAGCAGAAGCTCAAGAAGAACTCCTCGGCCAGAAGTCCCAAAGCCTAAGTCTTAGGCGGTACGGTGCCAAGCTTGGGTCAATTGCAGGCCCGAGCAGGAGTAAAAGCAGAAGACGCTTGGGTCAATTGCAGGCCCGAGCAGGAGAAGTTCAAGAAGAACTCCTCGGCCAAAAGTCCCAAAGCCTAAGTCTTAGGCGAATCTGCCGACTGGGTCAATGCAGTCCGAGTAGAGTAGCAAGAAGCTTGGGTCAATTACAGGCCCGAGCGGAGTAACATGCGAAGAAGCTTGGGTCAATTGCAGCCCGAGCGTAAGCTCGTGAAGAACTCCTCGGCCGAAGTCCCAAAGCCTAAGTCTTAGGCGGGACGTGCCAAGCTTGGATCAATTGCAGGCCCGAGCAGGAGTAAAAGCAGAAGACGCCTGGGTCAATTGCAGGCCCAAGCAGAAGAAATTCAAGAAGAACTCCTCGGCCAGAAGTCCCAAAGCCTAAGTCTTAGGCGGGATGGTGCCAAGATTGGGTCAATTGCAGGCCCGAGCAGAAGTTCAAGAAGAACTCCTTGGCCAGAAGTCTCAAAGCCTAAGTCTTAGGCGGGACGGTGCCGAGCTTGGGTCAATTGCAGGCCAGAGTAGGAGTAAAACAAGAAGACGCTTGGGTCAATTGCAGGCCCGAGCAGAAATTCAAGAAGAACTCCTTGGCCATAAGTCCCAAAGCCTAAGCCTTAGGCGGGACGGTGCCGAGCTTGCGTCAATTGCAGGCCCGAGCAGGAGTAAAAATAGAAGAATCTTGGGTCAATTACAGGCCCAAGCAGAAGTTCAAGAAGAACTCCTTGGCCAGAAGTCCCAAAGCCTAAGTCTTAGGCGGGACGGTGCCGAGCTTGGGTCAATTGCAGGCCCGAGCAGGAGTAACAGCAGAAGACGCTTGGGACAATTGCAGGCCTGAGCAGAAGAAGTTCAAGAAGAACTCCTCGGCCAAAAGTCCCAAAGCCTAAGCCTTAGGCGGGACGGTGCCGAGCTTGGGTCAATTGCAGGCCCGAGCGGGATTAACAGTAGAAGACGCTTGGGTCAATTGCAGGCCCGAGCAGAAGAAGTCCAATAAGTACTCCTCGGCCAGAAGTCCCAAAGCCTAAGTCTTAGGCGGGACGGTGCCGAGCTTGGGTCAATTGCAGGCCAGAGCAGGAGTAAAACAAGAAGACGCTTGGGTCAATTGCAGGTCCGAGCAGAAGAAGTTCAAGAAGAACTCCTTGGCCAGAAGTCCCAAAGCCTAAGTCTTAGGCGGGACGGTGCCGAGCTTGGGTCAATTGCAGGCCAGAGCAGGAGTAAAACAAGAAGACACTTGGGTCAATTGCAGGCCCGAGCAGAAGTTCAAGAAGAACTCCTTGGCCAGAAGTCCCAAAGCCTAAGCCTTAGGCGGGACGGTGCCGAACTTGGGTCAATTGCAGGCCCGAGCAGGAGTAAAAATATAAGAATCTTGGGTCAATTACATTCCCGAGCAGAAGTTCAAAAAGAACTCCTTGGCCAGAAGTCCCAAAGCCTAAGTCTTAGACGGGACTGGCCGAGCTTAGGTCAATTGCAGTCCGAGCAGGAGTAAAACAAGAAGACGCTGGGTCAATTGCAGCCCGAGCGTAAATTCAAGAAGAACTCCTGGCCATAAGTCCCAAAGCCTACGCCTTAGGCGGACTGTGCCGAGCTTAGGTCAATTGCAGGCCCGAGCGGGAGAAAAATAGAAGAATCTTGGGTCAATTACAGTGCCCGAGCGAAGTTCAAGAAGAACTCCTGGCCGAAGACCCAAAGCCTAAGTCTTAGGCGGACGGTCGTCGAGCTTAGGTCAATTGCAGCCCGAGCAGGGAGTAAAACAAGAAGGCGCTGGGTCAATCTGCAGCCCGAGCAGAAGTTCAAGAAGAACTCCTGGCCGAAGTCCGAAAGCCTAACCCTTAGGCGGGACTGGCCGAGCTTGAGTCAATTGCAGCCCGAGCAGGAGTAAACAAGAAGATGCTGGGTCAATTGCAGCCCGAGCAGGGAGTAACGAAGTAAGACGCTGGGACAATTGCAGCCCGAGCGTAAGAGTTCAAGAAGAACTCCTGGCCAAAAGTCCCAAAGCCTAAGCCTTAAGTGGACGGGCCGAGCTGGTCAATTGCAGTCCGAGCGAGATTAACAAGAAGACGCTGGGTCAACTGCAGCCCGAGCAGAGTAAAATAGAAGAATCTGGGTCAATTGCAGGCCCGAGCGTAAGTTCAAGAAGAACTCCTGGCCGAAGTCTCAAAGCCTAAGTCTTAGGCGGACGGTGCCGAGCTTGGGTCAATTGCAGGCCCGAGCAGGAGTAAAACAAGAAGACGCTTGGGTCAATTGCAGGCCCGAGCAGAAGTTCAAGAAGAACTCCTTGGCCAGAAGTCTCAAAGCCTAAGTCTTAGGCGGGACGGTGCCGAGCTTGGGTCAATTGCAGGCCAGAGTAGGAGTAAAACAAGAAGACGCTTGGGTCAATTGCAGGCCCGAGCAGAAATTCAAGAAGAACTCCTTGGCCATAAGTCCCAAAGCCTAAGCCTTAGGCGGGACGGTGCCGAGCTTGGGTCAATTGCAGGCCCGAGCAGGAGTAAAACAAGAAGACGCTTGGGTCAATTGCAGCCCGAGCGTAGTTCAAGAAGAACTCCTGGCCGAAGTCCCAAAGCCTAAGTCTTAGGCGGGACGGTGCCGAGCTTGGTCAATTGCAGGCCCGAGCAGGAGTAAAACAAGAAGACGCTTGGGTCAATTGCAGGCCCGAGCAGAAGTTCAAGAAGAACTCCTTGGCCGTAAGTCCCAAAGCCTAAGTCTTAGGCGGGACGGTGCCGAGCTTGGGTCAATTGCAGGCCCGAGCAGGAGTAACACAAGAAGACGCTGGGTCAATTGCAGCCCGAGCGTAAGTTCAAGAAGAACTCTTGGCCATAAGTCCCAAAGCCTAAGTCTTAGGCGGGACTGTGCCGAGCTCAGGTCAATTGCAGCCCGAGTAGGAGTAAAACAAGAAGACGCTGGGTCAATTGCAGGCCCGAGCAGAAATTCAAGAAGAACTCCTTTGCCATAAGTCCCAAAGCCTAAGCCTTAGGCGGGACGGTGCCGAGCTCAGGTCAATTGCGTGCCCGAGCAGGAGTAAAATAGAAGAATCTTGGTCAATTACAGCCCGAGCAGAAGTTCAAGAAGAACTCCTGGCCGAAGTCCCAAAGCCTAAGTCTTAGGCGGACTGTGCCGAGCTCAGGTCAATTGCAGGCCCGAGCAGGAGTAAAACAAGAAGACGCTGGGTCAATTGCAGGCCCGAGCAGAAGTTCAAGAAGAACTCCTTGGCCATAAGTCCCAAAGCCTAAGTCTTAGAGCGGACCGGCCGAGCTTGGTCAATTGCAGCCCGAGTAGGAGTAAAACAAGAAGAAGCTGGGTCAATTGCAGGCCCGAGCAGAAGTTCAAGAAGAACTCCTTGGCCATAAGTCCCAAAGCCTAAGCCTTAGGCGGGACGGTGCCGAGCTTCAGTCAATTGCAGGCCCGAGCAGGAGTAAAAATAAGAATCTTGGGTCAATTACATGCCCGAGCAGAAGTTCAAGAAGAACTCCTGGCCGAAGTCCCAAAGCCTAAGTCTTAGAGCGGACGGTGCCGAGCTTGGGTCAATTGCAGGCCCGAGCAGGAGTAAAAATATAAGAATCTTGGGTCAATTACATTCCCGAGCAGAAGTTCAAGAAGAACTCCTTGGCCAGAAGTCCCAAAGCCTAAGTCTTAGGCGGACCGAGTGCATCGAAGCTCAGGTCAATTGCAGGCCCGAGCAGAAATTCAAGAAGAACTCCTTTGCCATAAGTCCCAAAGCCTAAGCCTTAGGCGGACGGTGCCGAGCTCAGTCAATTGCAGCCCGAGCGGAGTAAAATAGAAGAATCTGGGTCAATTACAGCCCGAGCGTAAGTTCAAGAAGAACTCCTTGCCGAAGTCCCAAAGCCTAAGTCTTAGGCGGGACGGTGCCGAGCTTGGGTCAATTGCAGGCCCGAGCAGAAAAAATAAAAGAAGCCGCTCGGGTCAATTGCAGGCCCGAGCAGAAGTTCAAGAAGAACTCCTTGGCCGTAAGTCCCAAAGCCTAAGTCTTAGAGCGGACGTGCCGAGCTCAGTCAATTGCAGCCCGAGCAGAGTAAAACAAGAAGACGCTGGGTCAATTGCAGGCCCGAGCAGAAGTTCAAGAAGAACTCCTTGGCCAAAAGTCCCAAAGCCTAAGTCTTAGAGCGGACTGTGCCGAGCTCGAGTCAATTGCAGCCCGAGTAGGAGTAAAATAGAAGACGCTCGGTCAATTGCAGTCCCGAGCGTAAGTTCAAGAAGAACTCCTGGCCATAAGTCCCAAAGCCTAAGTCTTAGGCGGATCTGGCCGAGCTCAGGTCAATTGCAGCCCGAGCAGGAGTAAAACAAGAAGACGCTGGGTCAATTGCAGTCCGAGCAGTAAGTTCAAGAAGAACTCCTTGGCCATAAGTCCCAAAGCCTAAGTCTTAGAGCGGACTGGCCGAGCTCAGTCAATTGCAGCCCGAGTAGGAGTAAAACAAGAAGACGCTTGGTCAATTACAGCCCGAGCGTAAGTTCAAGAAGAACTCCTGGCCGAAGTCCCAAAGCCTAAGTCTTAGAGTGGACTTGCCGAGCTTGGGTCAATTGCAGCCCGAGCAGGAGTAAAACAAGAAGACGCTGGTCAATTGCAGCCCGAGCAGTAAATTCAAGAAGAACTCCTTGGCCATAAGTCCCAAAGCCTAAGTCTTAGAGCGGATTCGCCGAGCTTGAGTCAATTGCAGCCCGAGCAGGAGTAAAATAGAAGACATCTGGGTCAATTGCAGCCCGAGCAGAAGTTCAAGAAGAACTCCTGGCCGAAGTCCCAAAGCCTAAGTCTTAGAGCGGACTGTGCCGAGCTTGGGCCAATTGCAGGCCCGAGCAGGAGTAAAAATATAAGAATCATGGGTCAATTACATTCCCGAGCAAAAGTTCAAGAAGAATTCCTTGGCCAGAAGTCCCAAAGCCTAAGCCTTAGGCGTGACGTCATGCCGAAGCCTAGGTCAATTGCAGCCCGAGCAGTAAATTCAAGAAGAACTCCTTGCCATAAGTCCCAAAGCCTAAGTCTTAGAGCGGACTGTGCCGAGCTCAGTCAATTACGAGCCCGAGCAGGAGTAAAATATAAGAATCTTGGTCAATTACAGTCCAAGCGAAGTTCAAGAAGAACTCCTGGCCGAAGTCCCAAAGCCTAAGTCTTAGGCGGACGGCCGAGCTCGGTCAATTGCAGCCCGAGCAGGAGTAAAACAAGAAGACGCTGGGTCAATTGCAGCCCGAGCAGAAGTTCAAGAAGAACTCTTGGCCGTAAGTCCCAAAGCCTAAGTCTTAGGCGGACTGAGTCAGCCGAGCAGTCTGAGAGTCAATTGCAGGCCCGAGCAGAAGTTCAAGAAGAACTCTTGGCCATAAGTCCCAAAGCCTAAGTCTTAGAGCGGACTGCGCCGAGCTTGGGTCAATTGCAGTCCGAGCAGGAGTAAAACAAGAAGACGCTGGGTCAATTGCAGCCCGAGCATAAATTCAAGAAGAACTCCTTGCCATAAGTCCCAAAGCCTAAGCCTTAGGCGGACTGTGCCGAGCTTGGTCAATTGCAGTGCCCGAGCAGGAGTAAAATAGAAGAATCTGGGTCAATTACAGTCCGAGCGTAAGTTCAAGAAGAACTCCTGGCCGAAGTCCCAAAGCCTAAGTCTTAGACGGGACTGTGCCGAGCTCGGTCAATTGCAGTGCCCGAGCAGTGAGTAAAACATAAGACGCTTGGGTCAATTACAGTCCCGAGCGAAGTTCAAGAAGAACTCTTGGCCGAAGTCCCAAAGCCTAAGTCTTAGGCGGACGTGCCGAGCTCGAGTCAATTGCAGCCCGAGCAGGAGTAAAACAAGAAGACGCTGGGTCAATTGCAGCCCGGGCAGAAGTTCAAGAAGAACTCCTTGGCCAGAAGTCCCAAAGCCTAAGTCTTAAAGTGGACGGTGCCGAGCTCAGGTCAATTGCAGCCCGAGCAGAGTAAAACAAGAAGACGCTTGGTCAATTGCAGCCCGAGCAGAGTTCAAGAAGAACTCCTGGCCAAGTCCCAAAGCCTAAGCCTTAGAGCGGACTGTGCCGAGCTCGGTCAATTGCAGCCCGAGCAGGAGTAAAACAAGAAGACGCTGGGTCAATTACAGTCCGAGCGTAAGTTCAAGAAGAACTCCTGGCCAAAGTCCCAAAGCCTAAGTCTTAGCGGACAGCCGAGCTGGTCAATGCGCCGAGTGATTAACAAGAAGACGCTGGGTCAATCGCAGCCCGAGCAGGAGTAAAAATAAGAATCTTGGTCAATTACAGTCCCGAGCGAAGTTCAAGAAGAACTCCTTGGCCGAAGTCCCAAAGCCTAAGTCTTAGAGTGGATCGGTGCCGAGCTCAGGTCAATTGCAGTCCCGAGCAGGAGTAAAACAAGAAGACGCTGGGTCAATTGCAGCCCGAGCAGAAGTTCAAGAAGAACTCCTCGCCAGAAGTCCCAAAGCCTAAGTCTTAGGCGGACGTGCCGAGTCAATTGCAGCTCGAGTAAAGTAAGATGCTGGTCAATTAGCCCGAGCGAAGTTCAAGAAGAACTCCTGGCCGAAGTCTCAAAGCCTAAGTCTTAAGTGGACTGGCCGAGCTCAGTCAATTGCAGTGCCGAGTAGAGTAAAACAAGAAGACGCTGGGTCAATTGCAGCCCGAGCAGAATTCAAGAAGAACTCCTTGCCATAAGTCCCAAAGCCTAAGCCTTAGAGTGGACGTGCCGAGCTTGAGTCAATTGCAGCCCGAGCGTGAGTAAAAATAAGAATCTGGGTCAATTACATGCCCAAGCGAAGTTCAAGAAGAACTCCTTGGCCGAAGTCCCAAAGCCTAAGTCTTAGGCGGACAGTGCCGAGCTTGAGTCAATTGCAGCCCGAAAGCAGAGTAAAATATAAGAATCTTGGGTCAATTACAGTCCCGAGCAGAAGTTCAAGAAGAACTCCTGGCCGAAGTCCCAAAGCCTAAGTCTTAGAGTGGACGGTGCCGAGCTCAGTCAATTGCAGCCCGAGCAGTGAGTAAAACAAGAAGACGCTGGGTCAATTGCAGTCCCGAGCAGTAAGTTCAAGAAGAACTCCTTGGCCGAAGTCCCAAAGCCTAAGTCTTAGGCGGACTTGGCCGAGCTTAGGTCAATTGCAGACCCGAGTAGGAGTAAAACAAGAAGATGCTTGGGTCAATTGCAGGCCCGAGCAGAAGTTCAAGAAGAACTCCTTGGCCATAAGTCCCAAAGCCTAAGCCTTAGGCGGGACGGTGCCGAGCTTCAGTCAATTGCAGTGCCCGAGCAGGAGTAAAATAGAATAACTTGGGTCAATTACAGTGCCCGAGCAGAAGTTCAAGAAGAACTCCTGGCCAGAAGTCCCAAAGCCTAAGTCTTAGGCGGACGTGCCGAGCTTGGGTCAATTGCAGCCCGAGCAGGAGTAAACATAGAAGATGCTTGGGTCAATTGCAGCCCGAGCAGAGTAACATGTAAGACGCTGGGACAATCGCAGCCCGAGCGTAAGAAGTTCAAGAAGAACTCCTCGCCAAAAGTCCCAAAGCCTAAGCCTTAGGCGACAGGCCGAGCTTGGTCAATTGCAGTCCGAGCGGATTAATAGAAGACGCTGGTCAATTGCAGCCCGAGCAGGAGTAAAATAGAAGAATCTGGGTCAATTACATGCCCGAGCGAAGTTCAAGAAGAACTCCTTGGCCGAAGTCCCAAAGCCTAAGTCTTAGGCGTGATGGTGCCGAAGCTCAGGTCAATTGCAGTCCGAGCAGTGAGTAAAACAAGAAGACGCTGGGTCAATTGCAGTCCCGAAGCAAGAAGTCCAATAAGTACTCTGGCCGAAGTCCCAAAGCCTAAGTCTTAGGCGCGACTGGCTCGAAGCTGGAGTCAATTAGCAGAGCCCGAGCAGTAAGTTCAGAAGAACTCCTGGCCGAAGTCCCAAAGCCTAAGTCTTAGGTGGACTGGCCGAGCTCGGGTCAATTGCAGGCCGAGTAGAGTAAAACAAGAAGACGCTTGGTCAATTGCAGCCCGAGCAGAAGTTCAAGAAGAACTCTTGGCCATAAGTCCCAAAGCCTAAGCCTTAGGCGTGACGGTGCCGAGCTCAGGTCAATTACAGGCCCGAGCAGGAGTAAAATAGAAGAATCTGGGTCAATTACAGTGCCCGAGCGTAAGTTCAAGAAGAACTCCTGGCCGTAAGTCCCAAAGCCTAAGTCTTAGGCGGACGGCTGCCGAGCTTGGGTCAATTGCAGTGCCCGAGCAGGAGTAAAATAGAAGACGCTGGGTCAATTACAGTGCCCGAGCAGAAGTTCAAGAAGAACTCCTGGCCAAAGTCCCAAAGCCTAAGTCTTAGGCGGACTGGCCGAGCTCGGGTCAATTGCAGTCCGAGCAGGAGTAAAATATAAGAATCTGGGTCAATTACAGTCCCGAGCAGAAGTTCAAGAAGAACTCCTTGGCCGAAGTCCCAAAGCCTAAGTCTTAGGCGGACTGTGCCGAGTCAGGTCAATTGCAGGCCCGAGCAGGAGTAAAACAAGAAGAAGCCTGGGTCAATTGCAGGCCCGGGCAGAAGTTCAAGAAGAACTCCTTGGCCAGAAGTCCCAAAGCCTAAGCCTTAGAGCGGACGCTGCCGAGCTCAGTCAATTGCAGCCCGAGCAGGAGTAAAATATAAGAATCTGGGTCAATTACATGCCCGAGCAAAAGTTCAAGAAGAACTCCTGGCCGAAGTCCCAAAGCCTAAGTCTTAGGCGTGACGTGCCGAGCTTGGATCAATTGCAGTGCCCGAGCAGAGTAAAACAAGAAGACGCTGGGTCAATTGCAGGTCCGAGCGTAAGTTCAAGAAGAACTCCTGGCCGAAGTCCCAAAGCCTAAGTCTTAGAGTGGACTGTGCCGAGCTCAGTCAATTGCAGCCGAGCAGGAGTAAAACAAGAAGATGCTGGGTCAATTGCAGCCCGAGCGAATTCAAGAAGAACTCCTCGCCATAAGTCCCAAAGCCTAAGTCTTAGAGCGGACTGGCACGAGCTCAGTCAATTGCAGCCCGAGCAGGAGTAAAATAGAATAACTTGGGTCAATTACATGCCCGAGCGAAGTTCAAGAAGAACTCCTGGCCGAAGTCCCAAAGCCTAAGTCTTAGAGCGGACTGCGCCGAGCTGGGTCAATTGCAGTCCCGAGCAGGAGTAAAACGAAGACGCTGGTCAATTGCAGCCCGAGCAGAGTAACAGTAAGACGCTGGGACAATCGCAGCCGGAGCGTAAAGTTCAAGAAGAACTCCTCGCCAAAAGTCCCAAAGCCTAAGCCTTAGAGCGGACGGCCGAGCTTGGTCAATTGCAGCCCGAGCGGATTAACAGTAGAAGACGCTGGTCAATTGCAGCCCGAGCAGAGTAAAATAAGAATCTGGGTCAATTACAGCCCAAGCGAAGTTCAAGAACTCCTCGGCCGAAGTCCCAAAGCCTAAGTCTTAGGCGGACGGTGCCGAGCTTGGTCAATTGCAGTCCCGAGCAGTGAGTAAAACAAGAAGACGCTGGGTCAATTGCAGTCCCGAGAAGAAGTTCAATAAGAACTCCTGGCCGAAGTCCCAAAGCCTAAGTCTTAGGCGTGGACTGCGTGCCGAAGCTTGAGTCAATTGCGAGCCCGAGCAGAAGTTCAAGAAGAACTCCTTGGCCGAAGTCTCAAAGCCTAAGTCTTAGGTGGACTGTGCCGAGCTCAGGTCAATTGCAGCCCGAGTAGGAGTAAAACAAGAAGACGCTTGGTCAATTGCAGTCCGAGCAGAAATTCAAGAAGAACTCTTGGCCATAAGTCCCAAAGCCTAAGCCTTAGGCGGACGATGCCGAGCTCAGTCAATTGCAGCCCGAGCAGGAGTAAAATGAAGAATCTGGGTCAATTACAGCCCGAGCGTAAGTTCAAGAAGAACTCCTTGGCCGAAGTCCCAAAGCCTAAGTCTTAGGCGGACTGTGCCGAGCTTGAGTCAATTGCAGCCCGAGCAGGAGTAAAACAGAAGACATCTGGGTCAATTACAGCCCGAGCAGAAGTTCAAGAAGAACTCCTGGCCAGAAGTCCCAAAGCCTAAGTCTTAGAGCGGACTGCGTCGAGCTCAGGTCAATTGCAGGCCGAGCAGTGAGTAAAATATAAGAATCTGGGTCAATTACATGCCCGAGCAGATGTTCAAGAAGAACTCCTGGCCGAAGTCCCAAAGCCTAAGTCTTAAGCGGATTGCGCCGAGCTTAGGTCAATTGCAGCCCGAGCAGGAGTAAAACAAGAAGACGCTGGGTCAATTGCAGCCCGAGCAGTAAGTTCAAGAAGAACTCCTGGCCATAAGTCCCAAAGCCTAAGCCTTAGGCGGACGTGCCGAGCTCAGTCAATTGCAGCCCGAGCAGGAGTAAAAATAGAAGAATCTTGGGTCAATTACAGGCCCGAGCAGAAGTTCAAGAAGAACTCCTTGGCCAGAAGTCCCAAAGCCTAAGTCTTAGGCGGGAGGGTGCCGAGCTTGGGTCAATTGCAGTCCGAGCAGGAGTAAAACAAGAAGACGCTGGGTCAATTGCAGCCCGAGCGAGTAAGCGAAGACGCTGACAATTGCAGCTCGAGCAAGTTCAAGAAGAACTCCTCGCCAAAAGTCCCAAAGCCTAAGCCTTAGGCGGACGTGCCGAGCTTGGTCAATTGCAGCCCGAGCAGGATTAACAATGAAGACGCTTGGGTCAATTGCAGCCCGAGCGTAGAAGTCCAATAAGTACTCCTGGCCGAAGTCCCAAAGCCTAAGTCTTAGAGTGGATCGGCGCCGAGCTCAGGTCAATTGCAGCCCGAGCAGAGTAAAATATAAGAATCTGGGTCAATTACATTCCCGAAGCGAAGTTCAAGAAGAACTCCTGGCCGAAGTCCCAAAGCCTAAGTCTTAGAGTGGACTGTGCCGAGCTCAGGTCAATCGCAGCCCGAGCAGTGAGTAAAACAAGAAGACGCTGGGTCAATTGCAGTGCCCGAGCGAGGTTAACAGAGAAGACGCCTGGTCAATTGCAGCCCGAGCGTAGAAGTCCAATAAGTACTCCGCCGAAGTCCCAAAGCCTAAGTCTTAAGCGGACGTGCCGAGCTCGGGTCAATTGCAGCCCGAGCAGGAGTAAAAATAGAAGAATCTGGGTCAATTACATGCCCGAGCGTAAGTTCAAGAAGAACTCCTTGGCCAAAGTCCCAAAGCCTAAGTCTTAGAGCGGACTGCGCCGAGCTCAGTCAATTGCAGCCCGAGCAGTGAGTAAAATATAAGAATCTGGGTCAATTACATTCCCGAGCATAAGTTCAAGAAGAACTCCTGTCCGAAGTCCCAAAGCCTAAGTCTTAAGGTGGACGTGCCGAGCTTGAGTCAATTGCAAGCCCGAGCAGGAGTAAAGAAGAAGACGCTGGGTCAATTGCAGTGCCCGAGCGTAGAATTCAAGAAGAACTCTTGGCCATAAGTCCCAAAGCCTAAGCCTTAAGCGTGACTGTGCCGAGCTCAGGTCAATTGCAGCCCGAGCAGGAGTAAAAATAAGAATCTTGGGTCAATTACAGCCCGAGCGTAAGTTCAAGAAGAACTCCTGGCCGTAAGTCCCAAAGCCTAAGTCTTAGAGCGGACGTGCCGAGCTTGGGTCAATTGCAGCCCGAGCAGGAGTAAAACAAGAAGACGCTGGGACAATTGCAGTGCCCGAGCAGTAAGTTCAGAAGAACTCCTCGGCCAAAGTCCCAAAGCCTAAGCCTTAGGCGGACTGGCCGAGCTCGGGTCAATTGCAGCCCGAGCAGGATTAACAAGAAGACGCTGGGTCAATTGCAGCCCGAGCGAAGAAGTCCAATAAGTACTCTCGGCCGAAGTCCCAAAGCCTAAGTCTTAGGCGTGACGTGCCGAGCTCAGGTCAATTGCAGTCCGAGCAGGAGTAAAAATATAAGAATCTTGGGTCAATTACATTCCCGAGCGTAAGTTCAAGAACAACCGCTTGGCCGAAGTCCCAAAGCCTAAGTCTTAGAGCGGATGGTGTCGAGCTCGGGTCAATTGCAGTGCTCGAGCAGAGTAAATTCAAGAAGAACTCCTTGTCCAGAAGTCCCAAAGCCTAAGTCTTAGGCGGACGTGCCGAGCTTGGGTCAATTGCAGCCCGAGCAGGTGAGTAAACAAGAAGACGCTGGGACAATTGCAGCCCGAGCGTAGAAGTTCAAGAAGAACCCTCGGCCAAAGTCCCAAAGCCTAAGCCTTAAAGTGACGGCCGAGCTGGTCAATTGCAGTCCGAGCGATTAATGAAGACGCTGGTCAATTGCAGCCCGAGCAGGAGTAAAAATAAGAATCTGGGTCAATTACAGCCCAAGCGAAGTTCAAGAAGAACTCCTTGGCCGAAGTCCCAAAGCCTAAGTCTTAGGCGGACGTGCCGAGCTCAGGTCAATTGCAGCCCGAGCAGGAGTAAAACAAGAAGACGCTGGGTCAATTGCAGCCCGAGCAGTAGTAACAGAAGACGCTGGGACAATCACAGCTCGAGCGTAAAGTTCAAGAAGAACTCCTCGGCCAAAAGTCCCAAAGCCTAAGTCTTAGGCGGGACGGTGCCGAGCTTGGTTCAATTGCAGGCCCGAGCTGGATTAACAGTAGAAGACGCTTGGGTCAAGTGCAGGCCCGAGCAGAAGAAGTCCAATAAGTACTCCTCGGCCAGAAGTCCCAAAGCCTAAGTCTTAGAGCGGACTGTGCCGAGCTCAGTCAATTGCAGCCGAGCAGGAGTAAAATATAAGAATCTTGGTCAATTACATTCCCGAGCGTAAGTTCAAGAAGAACTCTTGGCCGAAGTCCCAAAGCCTAAGTCTTAGGCGGACGGTGCCGAAGCTCAGGTCAATTGCAGTCCGAGCAGGAGTAAAACAAGAAGACGCTGGGTCAATTGCAGTGCCCGAGCGTAAGTTCAAGAAGAACTCCTCGGCCATAAGTCCCAAAGCCTAAGCCTTAGGCGTGACTGCGCCGAGCTCGGTCAATTGCAGCCCGAGCAGGAGTAAAATAGAAGAATCTGGGTCAATCTGCAGCCCGAGCAGAAGTTCAAGAAGAACTCCTTGGCCATAAGTCCCAAAGCCTAAGCCTTAGGCGGGACGGTGCCGAGCTTGAGTCAATTGCAGGCCCGAGCAGGAGTAAAAATAGAAGAATCTTGGGTCAATTACAGGCCCGAGCAGAAGTTCAAGAAGAACTCCTTGGCCAGAAGTCCCAAAGCCTAAGTCTTAGGCGGGACGGTGCCGAGCTTGGGTCAATTGCAGGCCCGAGCAGGAGTAAAACAAGAAGACGCTTGGGTCAATTGCAGGCCCGAGCAGAAGTTCAAGAAGAACTCCTTGGCCATAAGTCCCAAAGCCTAAGCCTTAGGCGGGACGTTGCCGAGCTTGGGTCAATTGCAGGCCCGAGCAGGAGTAAAAATAGAAGAATCTTGGGTCAATTACAGGCCCGAGCAGAAGTTCAAGAAGAACTCCTTGGCCAGAAGTCCCAAAGCCTAAGTCTTAGGCGGGACGGTGCCGAGCTTGGGTCAATTGCAGGCCCGAGCAGGAGTAAAACAAGAAGACGCTGGGTCAATTGCAGCCCGAGCGGGAGTAAGCAGAAGACGCTGGGACAATTGCAGCTCGAGCGTAAGTTCAAGAAGAACTCCTCGGCCAAAAGTCCCAAAGCCTATGCCTTAGGCGGGACGGTGCCGAGCTTGAGTCAATTGCGAGCCCGAGCAGGATTAAAGCAGAAGACGCTGGGTCAATTGCAGCCCGAGCGTAAGAAGTCCAATAGTACTCCTGGCCGAAGTCCCAAAGCCTAAGTCTTAAGCGGATCGGTGCCGAGCTCAGTCAATTGCAGGCCGAGCAGGAGTAAAATATAAGAATCTTGGGTCAATTACATTCCCGAGCGAAGTTCAAGAAGAACTCCTTGGCCGAAGTCCCAAAGCCTAAGTCTTAGGCGGATCGGCCGAAGCTCAGGTCAATTGCGAGCCGAGCAGGAGTAAAATATAAGAATCTTGGGTCAATTACATTCCCGAGCATAAGTTCAGAAGAACTCCTTGCCGTAAGTCCCAAAGCCTAAGTCTTAGGCGGGACGGTGCCGAGCTTGGGTCAATTGCAGGCCCGAGCAGGAGTAAAAATATAAGAATCTTGGGTCAATTACATTCCCGAGCAGAAGTTCAAGAAGAACTCCTTGGCCAGAAGTCCCAAAGCCTAAGCCTTAGGCGGGACGGTGCCGAGCTTGGGTCAATTGCAGGCCCGAGCAGGAGTAAAAATAGAAGAATCTTGGGTCAATTACAGGCCCGAGCAGAAGTTCAAGAAGAACTCCTTGGCCAGAAGTCCCAAAGCCTAAGTCTTAGGCGGGACGGTGCCGAGCTTGGGTCAATTGCAGGCCCGAGCAGGAATAAAACAAGAAGACGCTTGGGACAATTGCAGGCCCGAGCAGAAAGTTCAAGAAGAACTCCTCGGCCAAAAGTCCCAAAGCCTAAGCCTTAGGCGGGACGGTGCCGAGCTTGGGTCAATTGCAGGCCCGAGCGGGATTAACAGTAGAAGACGCTTGGGTCAATTGCAGGCCCGAGCAGAAGAAGTCCAATAAGTACTCCTCGGCCAGAAGTCCCAAAGCCTAAGTCTTAGGCGGGACGGTGCCGAGCTTGGGTCAATTGCAGGCCAGAGCAGGAGTAAAAATATAAGAATCTTGGGTCAATTACATTCCCGAGCAGAAGTTCAAGAACAACTGCTTGGCCAGAAGTCCCAAAGCCTATGTCTTAGGCGGGATGGTGTCGAGCTTGGGTCAATTGCAGGCCCGAGCAGAAATTCAAGAAGAACTCCTTGTCCAGAAGTCCCAAAGCCTAAGTCTTAGGCGGACGGTGCCGGGCTTGGGTCAATTGCAGGCCCGAGCAGGAGTAACAGCAGAAGACGCTTGGGACAATTGCAGGCCCGAGCAGTAAGTTCAAGAAGAACCCTCGCCAAAAGTCCCAAAGCCTAAGCCTTAGGCGGATGGTCGAGCTGGTCAATGCAGTCCGAGCGGATTAACAGAAGACGCTGGTCAATTGCAGCCCGAGCAGGAGTAAAATAGAAGAATCTTGGGTCAATTACAGTGCCCAAGCGAAGTTCAAGAAGAACTCCTGGCCGAAGTCCCAAAGCCTAAGTCTTAAGGCGGATCGTGCCGAGCTCGGTCAATTGCAGCCCGAGCAGTGAGTAAAACAAGAAGACGCTGGTCAATTGCAGCCCGAGCAGGAGTAACAGAGAAGACGCTGGACAATTGCAGCCCGAGCGTAAGAAGTTCAAGAAGAACTCCTCGCCAAAAGTCCCAAAGCCTAAGTCTTAGAGCGGACGCGCCGAGCTTGGTTCAATTGCAGCCCGAACTGGATTAACATAGAAGACGCTGGGTCAATTGCAGCCCGAGCGTAAGAAGTCCAATAAGTACTCTCGCCGAAGTCCCAAAGCCTAAGTCGTAGGCGGACTGTGCCGAGCTTGGGTCAATCTGCAGCCGAGCAGGAGTAAAATATAAGAATCTTGGTCAATTACATTCCCGAGCGTAAGTTCAAGAAGAACTCCTTGGCCGAAGTCCCAAAGCCTAAGTCTTAGGCGGATCGGCACGAAGCTCAGGTCAATTGCAGCCCGAGCAGGAGTAAAACAAGAAGACGCTGGGTCAATCGCAGTCCCGAGCGTAAATTCAGAAGAACTCCTCGGCCATAAGTCCCAAAGCCTAAGCCTTAGGCGGGACGGTGCCGAGCTCAGGTCAATTGCAGCCCGAGCGGGAGTAAAATAGAAGAATCTGGGTCAATTGCAGCCCGAGCGAGGTTCAAGAAGAACTCCATGGCCGAAGTCCCAAAGCCTAAGTCTTAGAGCACGACGGTGCCGAGCTCGATCAATTGCAGCCCGAGCAGTGAGTAAAACAAGAAGATGCTTGGGTCAATTGCAGTCCCGAGCGTAAGTTCAAGAAGAACTCCTCGGCCGAAGTCCCAAAGCCTAAGCCTTAGGCGGATCGTGCCGAGCTCAGTCAATCGCAGCCCGAGCAGGAGTAAAACAAGAAGACGCTGGTTCAATTGCAGCCCAAGCGGAGTAACAGCAGAAGACGCTGAGACAATTACAGCCCGAGCGTAAGAGTTCAAGAAGAACTCCTCGGCCAAAAGTCCCAAAGCCTAAGCCTTAGGCGGACGGTGCCGAGCTTGGGTCAATTGCAGTGCCCGAGCGTGAGTAACAAGAAGACGCTGGGTCAATTGCAGCCCGAGCGTAAGAAGTCCAAGAAGAACTCCTCGGTCAGAAGTCCCAAAGCCTAACTCTTAGGCGGGACGGTGCCGAGCTTGGTTCAATTGCAGCCGTAGCAGGAGTAAAACAAGAAGACTCTGGGTCAATTGCATGTCCGAGCGAAGAAGTTCAAGAAGAACTCCTGGCCAAAGTCCCAAAGCCTAAGTCTTAGAGCGGACGGTCGCCGAGCTCGGGTCAATTGCAGCCGGAGCAGGAGTAAAACAAGAAGACACTGGGTCAATTGCAGCCGCGAGCGTAAGTTCAAGAAGAACTCCTGGCAGAAGTCCCAAAGCCTAAGCCTTAGGCGGACGGTGCCGAACATGGGTCAATTGCAGGCCCGAGCAGGAGTAAAAGCAGAAGAAGCTTGGGTCAATTGCAGGCCCGAGCAGAAGTTCAAGAAGAACTCCTTGGCCAGAAGTCCCAAAGCCTAAGTCTTAGAGCGGACGTGCCGAGCTCAGTCAATTGCAGGCCCGAGCAGGAGTAAAACAAGAAGACGCTTGGGTCAATTGCAGGCCCGAGCAGGAGTAACAGCAGAGGACGCTTGGGACAATTACAGGCCTGAGCAGAAGAAGTTCAAGAAGAACTCCTCGGCCAAAAGTCCCAAAGCCTAAGCCTTAGGCGGGACGGTGCCGAGCTTGTGTCAATTGCAGGCCCGAGCTGGATTAACAGTAGAAGACGCTTGGGTCAATTGCAGGCCCGAGCAGAAGTTCAAGAAGAACTCCTTGGCCATAAGTCCCAAAGCATAAGCCTTAGGCGGGACGGTGCCGAGCTTGGGTCAATTGCAGGCCCGAGCAGGAGTAAAAATAGAAGAATCTTGGGTCAATTACAGGCCCGAGCAGAAGTTCAAGAAGAACTCCTTGGCCAGAAGTCCCAAAGCCTAAGTCTTAGGCGGGACGGTGCCGAGCTTGGGTCAATCGCAGGCCCGAGCGGGAGTAACAACGTAAGACGCTTGGGACAATTACAGGCTTGAGCAGAAGAAGTTCATGAAGAACTCCTCGGGCAAAAGTCCCAAAGCCTAAGCCTTAGGCGGGACGGTGCCGAGCTTGGGTCAATTGCAGGCCCAAGCGGGAGTAACAGTAGAAGACGATTGGGTCAATTGCAGGCCCGAGCAGAAGAAGTCCAAGAAGAACTCCTCGGCCAGAAGTCCCAAAGCCTAAGTCTTAGGCGGGACGGTGCCAAGCTTGGGTCAATTGCAGGCCAGAGCAGGAGTAAAACAAGAGGACACTTAGGTCAATTGCAGGTCCGAGCAGAAGAAGTTCAAGAAGAACTCTTTGGCCAGAAGTCCCAAAGCCTAAGTCTTAAAGTGGACGCGTCGAAGCTCAGGTCAATCGCAGTCCGAGCAGGAGTAAAACAAGAAGATGCTTGGGTCAATTGCAGGCCCGGGCAGAAGAAGTTCAAGAAGAACTCCTCGGCTAGAAGTCCCAAAGCCTAAACGTTAGGCGGGACGGTGCCGAGCTTGGGTCAATTGCAGGCCCGAGCGAGAGTAACAGCAGAAGACGCTTGGGTCAATTGCAGTCCCGAGCAGAAGAAGTCCAAGAAGAACTCCTCGGCCAAAAGTCCCTAAGCCTAAGTCTTAGGCGGGACGGTGCCGAGCTTGGGTCAATTGCAGGCCCGAGCAGGAGTAAAACAAGAAGATGCTTGGGTCAATTGCAGGCCCGAGCAGAAGTTCAAGAAGATCTCCTCGGCCAAAAGTCCCCAAAGCCTAAGTGGGCGACAACTGGAAAACGTGGGGAAGCGTAAAAGGCCGCGAATTCGGCCCATCATCAATGAGTTTCCAGTCTTATCTCGCTTCTCTCAAAAGACTAGAAACTGGGGGACTGGTGTTTGGGTAATATCGGGCAGGTCTTCTCGAGGCCCTTTCAGCTCGACTAAAATACCCCGAGGATAGTCTAGCTCGAGCAGGAGTCCCGACCACTGGCACCAGGACGATCTCATTAAACGTCAAAGATGGTCGAGGTCGAGGAATTCAGAGCCATCCGAGCTCCGAGCTCTCTTGCTTGCTCGAGGTCGTCTCTCCGGCCAAAGCCGGTCAAGATCGAGGAATTCATAGCCATCCGAGCTCCGGAGCTCTATTGCTCGCTCGAGGTCGCTCTCCGAGTCAAAGATGGTCAAGGTCGAGAACTGAGCACTCCCTTCCCTGCTCGCAGAGATTAAGTCCCCGAGTACAACTGGACAAGACCCGGCCTAGGGCAGCCCGACCCACTTTCTCCGAATCCCGGCATGCCTTTAGATGCTTGATCAGGGCCCCACGTGGTATGGTGGCGGTACTATTTTCGATGGCCGGCACATGCCCCCACGGTGTCATCATTCCCAGCGCACATGTCCAACATGGTGATTTGGTCACGTGAACCGGGTTAAGGAGACAGCTGCGCATCCCCAGGGAATATTACATCAATCACGGTTGTCAGAGGGACCCAGATACCACTAACGTGGGAGTGGACAGCCTGGAAATGGAAAGAGCGGGAAAAAAAGAGAATAAAAGGAAGCGGATGGGCAAACTGCAGGGGTTCCGATTTTTCATACAAGTTCTTCATATTCTGATTTCCCTTGTCTAGATTCTCTGAAAACACCATATTTATTCAAAAGGGAGGGCAAAGAATATCCCTTTCATCTTTCCTGTCTCTTTCACTAAAGGAGATACCAAAAAGAACAATCCGATTACTGACTTGAGCGTCGGAGGGTTTTCACCGGAACATGCCCGACTACCCCTGACCCTATTTTCGGTGAGTACAGGTTCAGGAGATCTCCGTTCTGGAAAGATAATGGAATAGGACGAAGGAGACAATCCTGCTCGAGCTCGAGCTAATCGCGAGCAGAGGATTCCGTGTGCTGCAGAAAGTCGCGAGCAGAAGGTTCAGAATACTGTTTGAAGACACGTGGGAAAAACTGCATCAACAATACTAATTCTAAATGAAAGATTCATAAGTATATAACATAAATTGGAAGAGACTATGCAAACATCTTATCCAATAGAAGTGTTTTAATATTATATCCAAGATGATTAGAAAGATGAACTAAATTTCTGCATAATACAACCAATTCAAAAAAATCATTAAAAATTCAATACCAAAGCTATTCATATGATTCCAATTGCAAATGAAAGGTTGGTAAGTATATAATGTGAATTGGAAAGAAACTATTAAAAAATCACAACCAATAGATATAGTTTTAAAAATATATACAGTATGGTTAGAAATGTGAATTAAATTTCTTCCTCTTACAACCAATTTAAAAAAATCACTAAAATTTCAATACAAATGTTGTACATGTGATATCAGTTGCAAAAGAAAATTTTAATTAATGTATAATGTGAAATTAAAATAAAATAAGCAAATAGCTCATCCTTAGAACAATGATCAATCTCTCATACATTTTGTCAAATACCTTATGAGCACAACTTTTTATCATCTTTTTTTGACAAATTTTGCCCACGCAAATATATTACACAACAAAAAAAAAAAGCAAATGTAAAATTTAATTGTAGATTATAACCCATGAACAAATTTATAAAATACTAGTTTACCCCATTCATGCAAGTCCCATAGAAATCTTAATTGTTTCAATTATCCAAGTAGAGCAAATTTATCCAAATAATGAAAACGAATCCATCATTAAGATGCCACATATAACTCTTTACAGAACTAGCCCCAAACGAAGAAATTGATATAAAGGCCAATAGTAGTACTTTTAGATCGGTCTATAGCTCCAATAGGCTAGTTACTCAAATCGTCTTCTAAATCTTCTTCAGAAACGCTAGGTGCTGCTACTCATTAGCATCTTCTACTTACATATTCAATAAAGCCAAACTTGTATCTAGCTGCAAAAAGCATTTGATGAGAAAAAGATACCGTGAAGAGTTTAAAATATCGAAAGGGATTTTGATTTAGGTGGGAGAAACAAGGGAATTTGGGTTAGAAGATTAAAGATTTTAGGTTTAAGACTTTCGTTTATTTTAGTTTTAGGGTTTCTGTATAAACTGAGGAGGGAATCGATTTTAGGAGTAGGGGAAAAATGAGGAGCCAAAATTTTTTAAGTGTTAAATTTAGAGTGTCGAAAATTTTAACAATAAGAATAACGTTGTGGGATAGGTTTTAACTTTGACAAAAAATTTTCTGACAAAAAATTTTCTATTTTAGGTTTCATATACTTATACTTTAATTTTTAATTGTTATATATTATTTAAGGTAACTTAAAAGATTAAAATGAAACTCTTGGCCCAGTGGTTTCATATTTAAAATTGAGTAATTTATGCTTTAAAGCTTTTGAGTTCGATTCGTCATAGGTACAAAATTAAAATTTTATTTTTTAACTACTAATACATTAGTGTCACAAATTTTTAATGTTCAATTAATTGGCACACTAGTATGAGTAATTTATGATACTTATTTGTTAAAAGTGGAAAATAGTACATATGTATATAATTACTGACACTTTTTACAAAGTGTCAGTAATGACCATTTTTCTAGTAGTGCGAGAATATGGAGTTGCCAAAGAAATAAGAGGAGATTTCTTACGTTTACTAGATCCAGTTGATTGAGTCATGTCCATAGCTTCCTCTCTTTCTCCTCCACAAGGCAGTGACCAATAAACTTGTTTTAAAGACTTGCCAATGCAAGCTCATTTTCTTTCATCATAAACTCTATGCCAGGGCAAATTCTTCTACTAGCTCCGAACGGAATGAAATGAAGATCATTGCTAGGAATTAATGAAGAATTTACTAAGAACCCCTTAGGCCAAAATTCTTAGCTCGATCCCACGAAGCATGGTCTTTGGCGATTGCCCCATAATTAATGTACACTTGCATTCCCTCAGGAATATCATAGCCATTTATTTTAACAACATGAGTCGATTGCCGAGAAAGTAGTATTGGGATTGGTGGATGAATGCGAAGAGTCTCTTTAAACCTAGCTTTTAAGTAATCGAATTTATCCAAATCATCCTTTGTTATATTTGATTTGTCGACCAACAATTTCTAATTTCATTTTGCACTTCCTTCATAATCTTTGGGTGCCTTAAAATCTGTCATTGTCCATTCTAGAAGAGTGTATATTATGTACGTACACTCCCTAAACGTATTCTACACAAATTGTATTTGTTTATAAAGATCATTAATAATCCAAGAGTGTTAGTTCATATGCCAAATAAGTCGAAATACATATTTTCTGCACCAAATTTTTTTTTTTTTGGGACAAATGTGCACCTAATTTATATGCCAGAAATGATAAACGTACCGAGATTCAAAGAGAAATGATAAACGTACCGAGATTCAAAGAGACCGAGAAGACCCAAATGGTCGGGTTTTGAAATTTAATAAATCTCACGTGTGTTTCACTTGATAAACAGAAAAAAATAAAATCCCTTTTACCCAACTCACTCTAAAACGACCCATCAACACCACTCTAGCTCCTTCACTTGTCTTCGCCATCTAAGTATGTTTTATTTTTTAATTTATTTTTTTCAGTTTTGGTTTTTGATTTGCTCGGTGATGGGTTTGTTTTATATGATGATGGGTTTTGTTTTGATAGCATTTGGGTCTCGATTTTCCATGAAAATTAGTTTTTAATGATATGTTCCATTTCGTATGACTTCATGGAGTGTTAAAAAATATACACTGGGTTTCATTTTCTATGATGATGGTTTTCGTTTAATGGCATTTGGTCTTGAGCTTTCATGGAAATTTTAAATTGATGATGGGTTTCATTTTGTTTAAGTGTTAGGAGTGTTGGAAAATGTATATTATATATTTTAGATAGTTGAGATTCATAGTAGTAAAAAGCTAAGGTTTTGTTTTCTTTATATTGAATTATATTCTAACCAGTATATGATTGCCTGATTGGGGATAGTTTTATAATTGTCAGTTCCAGTATTCTCTTAATCACAAAGTCATCTAGCACATGTGAACTTCTAAGCTCACTGGGAATATGTGAAGAATGCGGTGATCATAAGGAGTGGTTAGATGTTAAAGCTTTGAATGCGTAGAAAGTTAGCATTGTAGATTGAAAGTTTATTCGTTAAATTTCAGTTATTTCATAAGGAACTTGAACAGATGCAACAATGTGTAGCGCGAAGGTGATTGTTCGAAGATGAACTAGGAATGAGGTAGACAATAAGAAGAAATGATTTCATTAAATTATTGTAGTGGTTATTGTACTATATTTTCTATTTAAGTGTTATTTTCAGTTGTTTAAATTCGAACTTATGTGCTAGGCAAAGATCTGTTCTGATCAACCTGGCAACATATGTCTCAGTGAATGTAGTTGATCTTTATATGGTTTCTTTCTGCTCTTGATCCTGCATTATTAAAAGAGCATGTCAAATCTGTCTTAGTTATTCGTTTGAGCTTGAGAAGGAAATTGATATATTATAGGCACTTCATTAACATTTGCTGAAAAAAATAATTTCTTAAGTAATATTTGTGATATAATTTGTTTTCCTATAATAAAAGACTAAAGAATAATAATTTGCGAACTCGATTCCACGATGATTTGACCTTGTGCGCGGAAAAATGATTAAAAAATAACTATGTTGGTTCAGTAAATTGATCATTCTCATTTCTATGTTTCAAAATCTATTAAAAATTGTAACTGAAAAAAATAAAATGTTAAAAGTTAACAAATCTTCTTTAATGAGAACTTTAATAGATTTTGAAACATTGAGAAGAAAAATTACTAAATTTGAGAAAGATAGGGGCTTTGATCATTTTCTCTACCTTCTGCTAAGTAAAATAAAAATAATTGGAGATTAGTAGATAATTGTGTAAAAATATAATATTCTTTCGGAAATGGTAAGATCTTTCAAGCAAAAAAGAGGGGTTGATCCGTATCATCTTGACTTGGTTCTGATTTCTTTATTTTTTTAAGAATACCGCTTCTCCTACTCGTATCGAATAGAACTTATTCATAGAAAACCTGCTTGATTTAGATCGGAAGAATAAAAATATGATATCTTGATCATTCGTCATTATAAATTTACGCTTGATATAAAATCTTTACAAACTTAGCATAACTACTTGGTCATGACTCCTTGTATTTACTAGGGTTGGGCAATTTTGGATTCGGATGAATCTTTCGAATTGAAAAATAATCCATTTGATTTTAATCCGAACCTCAAATTCGATTCGATCCGATCTAAATTAGTTTGGATAAGATGAATAGAAATAGGTTTAGTTTTTCTGTTTTAAGGAGCAATAGTGCAGAACAATGTAGATCCAATCCGATTGGATCAACCAAAATTCGATCTAGTCTAAATTAAATCCGATCGGATTTGAAGACAAATCTGAATTCGTTCTGAATTGGTTCTGATCGAATAAGATTGGATCTATCCGAATCTGATCCAATGCCCACCCTTAGTATTTACTTCCATTGTGAAAATCTTGCGGACCTGCCCCAAATTTCTGAAAAAATGTAATTTGAAAATCATCCCAATTAAACGCGTCTATTTTCAACTTTTTATGTGTGCGTTCATTAATTTACTAAAATATCAAATTTTTTCATTTAAAAAAATCAACTAAATTATCTTGTACAACTTTTTGTTTTCTTTTTGGAAAAGTTTTCATTGGATGAAAAATCTCACCTGTTGAATTTCATCAAATCTTATTTCTATTATATTCAAAGTCAAGTGACGTAAAAAGCATTCATAGTCAGCCGAACCACGTCCAGAGAGTGATATTTTTCTAGATACTAATTACATACGTCTTTTCAAAAATCTATGGACAGAGCAAATAGAGATAGCAAAGTCGAAAGCACCAGAGAGCCTATGAATTTTTTTTATTTTAAAAGGAAAGGGGGGCGGGCAAACCCAAATACAATTTTTTAACTCCCTTCCCAACCCCAAGAATCAAACCCAGCCTTCCACGGCTCTACAGCGAGCATGGTGACCAACCCGACCACACCCTTGGGGGCTGTATCAATAAATTTTCATGTGTTTATTATTGATTAACAAAGATTTTATTTGGTTCATGCATGAAACGCTTTACATGCAGACACACTATACATGCAACAGACAAAAATCCTAAATATTTTCCAAACCTGGAAGCGTTTGACCCATCAAGATATGAAAGAAATGATCCGATTGTTCCTTACTCTTATATGCCATTTGGAGGAGGACAGCACATATGTTCTGGAAAAGATTATGCAAAATTACAAATACTCTTATTCATGCATCATGCAATAAGAAAATCCAAGTGGGAGAAGGTGAACCCAGATGAACAAATGATAAGAGACCTAGACTTGTCTCCTGCCGAGGGATTCCCAGTTCGCCTCTATCCCTATGCCAATGATAATTAGTTAGCATGATGATTAATTTAAGCAGAGTCTTCCTTGTAAGCCTATTTATGTAAAACTTTGAATTTGGTTAATAAGTGAAAGTTTATTTATGCAGGATTTTTTTTTGGGGAGGGGGTTTGTTTCATAATTAAATAGTTTGAGACTTGATAAAAGCTGTAAGAATTCTTGGTTGGTGGTAATAAAACGGTGAAAACCAAAAAGACCAATAATTGATTTGCATTGAGACCTGGGGGTAATTGTTGGATTAGATTTATAATCGACCCAATTAAAAGCCGAATGGAATGTTTTTTCATGATCAAGCCCAAGAAAAATATGATTTACCCCTTTTTTGGGAGGGGAAAAATGATTTGCTTAATTATCTCCATATTACTAAATAAAAATACTAAATGGTGATAATGGTGAGGGAAAGATGAGAGAAACAAAAGAGAAAAAGTGGCAAAAAATCATCTTTTTCAAGACATTCTTGCCGTTTAGCAGCACTTATTACTAAAAGTAAATTATATAGATACTAGTACTTTTTAAGCCCTTTAACAACATAATTTAGACATTCATTTGTATTTTTTAATTATTTTTTGGCTAAAAAATGTATCTTTGAGACTGTTCTACACATATGAAAAAATTGTTAGAAAAATAAAAAAAGAAGAATCGAATCAAAATTGAAAAATATAAAAAGATGATTCTTTGAAAAAATATTTTCGCAGTTAATAAAACTAATGTTGGGAAAATGACAGTGAAAAAGCTGTGTACTTATATTGGACCACAAAACGTTTGGGGACAATAAGGTTAAAGTATCAGGTGGTCTTCTCATCTGAGTTTCTCCCTAATCAAATAAAAGGCGAGTAATTAGCATTTATCAATTCAAACATTATTATTAAATGTGGCATAAAAGAAGATCTCATTAATAATTCATCATAGTTTTTATTGTTTCTTAACAGTTATATATCTCTAGTGGCTTAACTGAATGATTTTTAATTAGCTAGATTTCTTTTGCCAGTCACCAAAGTTCAAGCTGTGGAAGGTAGAGGATAAAATTTTCAACCTTGGCTTTATCCACCCCTAACCTTAAAAGAGAAAAAAGAAAAAAAATATTTCACAGTTATATTATTATTTAGGTTCATCTAATAGCAGTGCCACGTTTAAAAATTTTCAAATTCGTTTTGATAACTGTACTATTTTTAACTTGATTTACCATAAAAGCCCCGATAAAATTTTAAAAATAATTAAAGTACCAAATATATCCTTTGTCAATATCTGAAAAGCCAGGCTGAGGACTATTATAAATGCATTAAGTTATATATTTTAATAATTTTTTTGATATTTGTTATTTGTTGATTACTTTTTCATTTATATTACTGTTTGAAATTAACCGTAACTAAATTGAATTCTTGGTACTGCCGCTGTGTTCATCCTTCTTAACGATAAACTTGACTCTAATGCATTAAATGATAGGACAAATTAGATTGTAGGTTTTTCATATATTTTTGTTTCCCTGTTTTATTAAAATAAATGATGTCGTAGATAGCACTCTTCACAAATCAAAGAGCAGTAGAATTTCGCCACGTTTGTATATGCAAAATGGAGAATGCTCACTGTCATTTTTCTGTCCGGTAGCTCACTATCATGATTGGTCAGGAATCATGATTGGAAACTCACGTTCAAAGCTTGATTTTGTAACTGCCAGTAAATCTTTGTAATATTGTAATAGGCACCCCACTAATCCTAGTTCAACATTAGTTGAAATTATAATAATATTTGCCATTGTTGACTAAATTATATTAATTTGTAGCTTTCCGTCACAGCCTTTAAAAACGTGGATTTGCAACAGACTCAAATCAATAGAAGGAAAAAAAAATAATGTTTGAAAAAAAATACATTGTTAAAGGATAAAAGTGATTCTTAATTTTCACATACAAATTGGTCTTTCGAAAACCAATTGAAGTGACCTAATTTATCTATCAAAATGTAAGTTATGTACTTTAACATTGTTTCATTTTATCAAACATTATGACACTTAAAAAATCTATCAATATGCCACTAAATGAGTGTACAACGGAATGCACTTTTTTCTCACATATATATATGACAATCTGTCATTATAGACAGGTACTTATTATAGCTGACAATATCTGTTATTTTTTAATTTTGATGATGAATTATTGGAGGTTAGGTCCAGTCGATAGTTTTACCTCATTAGCTGAAATTGAACTTTCGTATCTTGTCCATCGGTGAATTTCACCTATTTGAATGGATTTAAGATCATTATATATTACCAAGTGCAATTAAAATTTATTTACTTATATTAAATTATTATTAAACAATTATCGTATGTATATGATATTTGAAAGCATATTTTAGGGTGCGAGCGAATAGGTCCAATCATCTATAAAACTTGAAGTTTTTAAGTTACTATTAAGAATAATTAATTAATTAATTAAACTAATTAATATTATTCTTTCTTCGATACGAAGAGAGATTATTGTTACACGCTTTATTTAAAGTTCATTTAATTGAATTAAGATAAATAAATTGATTATAATTATTTCTTAAAGATTTTGCCAATAGGAAACATTTAATTAATATATAAAGTAAGAAGAACAGAAAATAAAACAAGTTTGACAAAAAATAAAATATTGAGATTAATTTTTGTTTCCCAGTTCGGAGCTATAGTATACAATAGCAAAACCATAACCATACGCCGGGGTAGTGATGCATCACAAGTAGGGGTAGATACAAATCCACGCCTAGTAGCATGCCTTCTAGTTCATTCCGTTGATTCAGTAGATTATTTCAGCAGTAGATTCTACAATTAGTGAGGTTTATGAAAGGAGTACATACTCAGTTCCAGGCACATCCATTGCAGCTTGGCCCATTGACCGTCCTCTTGTCGCAACAAAATCCTGGCTCCTCTACTGCTGAAAAAAATAATTTCTTAAGTAATATTTGTGATAAAATTTGTTTTCCTATAATAAATGACTAAAGAATGATAATTTGCGAACTCGATTCCACGTTGATTTGACCTTGTGCGCGGAAAAATGATTAAAAAATAACTATGTTGGTTCAATAAATTGATCATTCTCATTTCTATGTTTCAAAATCTATTAAAAATTGTAACTGAAAAAAATAAAATGTTAAAAGTTAACAAATCTTCTTTAATGAGAACTTTAATAGATTTTGAAACATTGAGAAGAAAAATTACAAAATTTGAGAAAGACAGGGGCTTTGATCATTTTCTCTACCTTCTGCTAAGTAAAATAAAAATAATTGGAGATTAGTAGATAATTGTGTGAAAATATAATATTCTTTCGGAAATGGTAAGATCTTTCAAGCAAAAAAGAGGGGTTGATCCGTATCATCTTGACTTGGTTCTGATTTCTTTATTTTTTTTTAAGAATACCGCTTCTCCTACGCGTATCAAATAGAACTTATTCATAGAAAACCTGCTTGATTTAGATCGGGAGAATAAAAATATGATATCTTGATCATTCGTTATTATAAATTTACGCTTGATATAAAATCTTTACAAACTTAGCATAACTACTTGGTCATGACTCCTTGTATTTACTAGGGTTGGGCAATTTTGGATTCGGATGAATCTTTCGAATTGAAAAATAATCCATTTGATTTTAATCCGAACCTCAAATTCGATCCGATCCGATCTAAATTAGTTTGGATAAGATGAATAGAAATAAGTTTAGTTTTTTTTTTTTTGGAGGAGCAATAGTGCAGAGCAATGTAGATCCAATCCGATTGGATCAACCAAAATTCGATCTAGTCTAAATTAAATCCGATCGGATTTGAAGACAAATCTGAATTCGTTCTGAATTGGTTCTGATCGAATAAGATTGGATCTATCCGAATATGATCCAATGCCCACCCTTAGTATTTACTTCCATTGTGAAAAATCTTGCGGACTTGCCCCAAATTTCTGAAAAAATGTACTTTAAGAGAAAATTATCCCAATTAAACCTGTCTATTTTCAACTTTTTATGTGTGCGTTCATTAATTTGCTAAAATATCGGATTTTTTCATTTAAAAAAATCAACTAAATTATCTTGTACAACTTTTTGTTTTCTTTTTGGAAAAGTTTTCATTGGATGAAAAATCTCACCTGTTGAATTTCGTCAAATCTTATTTCTATTATATTCAAAGTCAAGTGACATAAAATGCATTCATAGTCAGCCGAACTACGTCCAGAGAGTGATATTTTTCTAGATACTAATTACATACGTCTTTTCAAAAATCTATGGACAGAGCAAATAGAGATAGCAAAGTCGAAAGCACCAGAGAGCCTATGAATTTTTTTTATTTTAAAAGGAAAGGGGGGCGGGCAAACCCAAATACAATTTTTTAACTCCCTTCCCAACCCCAAGAATCAAACCCAACTTTCCACGGCTCTACAGCGAGCATGGTGACCAACCCGACCACACCCTTGGGGGCTGTATCAATAAATTTTCATGTGTTAATTATTGAGTAACAAAGATTTTATTTGGTTCATGCATGAAACGTTTTACATGCAGACACACTATACATGCAACAGACAAAAATCCTAAATATTTTCCAAACCCGATCAAGATATGAAAGAAATGATCCGATTGTTCCTTACTCTTATATGCCATTTGGAGGAGGACAGCACATATGTCCTGGAAAAGATTATGCAAAATTACAAATACTCTTATTCATGCATCATGCAATAAGAAAATCCAAGTGGGAGAAGGTGAACCCAGATGAACAAATGATAAGAGACCTCGACTTGTCTCCTGCCGAGGGATTCCCAGTTCGCCTCTATCCCTATGCCAATGATAATTAGTTAGCATGATGATAAATTTAAGCAAAGTCTTCCTTGTCAGTCTGTATTGTTTTAAGCCTATTTATGAAAAATTTTGAATTTGGTTAATAAATGAAAGTTTATTTATGTAGGATTTTTTTTTTGGGGAGGGGTTTGTTTCATAATTAAATAGTTCGAGACTTGATAAAAGCTGTAAGAATTCTTGGTTGGTGGTAATAAAACGGTGGAAACCAAAGAGACCAATAATTGATTTGCATTGAGACCTGGGGGTAATTGTTGGATTAGATTTATAATCGACCCAATTAAAAGCCGAATGGAATGTTTTTTCATGATCAAGCCCAAGAAAAATATGATTTACCCCTTTTTTGGGAGGGGAAAAATGATTTGCTTAATTATCTCCATATTACTAAATAAAAATACTAAATGGTGATAATGGTGAGGGAAAGATGAGAGAAACAAAAGAGAAAAAGTGGCAAAAATCATCTTTTCAAGACATTCTTGCCGCTTAGCGAGCACTTATTACTAAAAGTAAATTATATAGATACTAGTACTTTTTAAGCCCTTTAACAACATAATTTAGACATTCATTTGTATTTTTTAATTATTTTTTGGCTAAAAAATGTATCTTTGAGACTGTTCTACACATATGAAAAAATTGTTAGAAAAATAAAAAAAGAAGAATCGGATGAAAATTAGTAAATATAAAAAGATGATTCTTTGAAAAAATCTTTTCGCAGTTAATAAAACTAATGTTGGGAAAATGACAGTGAAAAAGCTGTGTACTTATATTGGACCACAAAACTTTTGGAGGCAATAAGGTTAAAGTATCAGGTGGTCTTCTCATCTGAGTTTCTCCCTAATCAAATAAAAGGCGAGTAATAAGCATTTATCAATTCAAACATTATTATTAAATGTGGCATAGAAGACGATCTCATTAATATTTCAGCATAGTTTTTATTGTTTCTTAACAATTATATATCTCTAGTGGCTTAACTGAATGATTTTTAATTAGCTAGATTTCTTTAGCCAGTCACCAAAGTTCAAGCTGTGGAAGGTAGAGGATAAAATTTTCAACCTTGGCTTTATCCGCCCCTAACCTTAAAAGAGAAAAAAGAAAAAAAAATATTTCACAGTTATATTATTATTTAGGTTCATCTAATAGCAGTGCCACGTTTAAAAATTTTCAAATTCGTTTTGATAACTGTACTATTTTTAACTTGATTTACCATAAAATCCCCGATAAAATTTTAAAAATAATTAAAGTACCAAATATATCCTTTGTCAATATCTGAAAAGCCAGGCTGAGGACTATTATAAATGCATTAAGTTATATATTTTAATAATTTTTTTGATATTTGTTATTTGTTGATTACTTTTTCATTTATATTACTGTTTGAAATTAACCGTAACTAAATTGAATTCTTGGTACTGCCGCTGTGTTCATCCTTCTTAACGATAAACTTGACTCTAATGCATTAAATGATAGGACAAATTAGATTGTAGGTTTTTCATATATTTTTGTTTCCCTGTTTTATTAAAATAAATGATGTCGTAGATAGCACTCTTCACAAATCAAAGAGCAGTAGAATTTCGCCACGTTTGTATATGCAAAATGGAGAATGCTCACTGTCATTTTTCTGTCCGGTAGCTCACTATCATGATTGGTCAGGAATCATGATTGGAAACTCACGTTCAAAGCTTGATTTTGTAACTGCCAGTAAATCTTTGTAATATTGTAATAGGCACCCCACTAATCCTAGTTCAACATTAGTTGAAATTATAATAATATGCGCCATTGTTGACTAAATTATATTAATTTGTAGCTTTCCGTCAAAGCCTTTAAAAACGTCGATTTGCAGCAGACTCAAATCAACAGAAGGAAAATATTTTACTAATGATATGAGGATTACAAGTATTGTAATATTTTGGCTCACTTCCCAGAACCCCAATACACAAAATCTCTCAAATCCTAGACACACAAGAGTACTAGAACTTTTGAGCACTCACAAAACACTTTCTATCTTTCAAAACAAAGAAGAGAACTTTTTATAAAAAAATGAGATATCAAATGAGGACGTGCATTCCTAGGGATGGCTGAAAAATTCTGATCCGGCCCGGATCCGCAAAGATCCGGATCCGGATCCTAATTTTTAGAATCCGTGCGGATCCGGATCCAGATGCACTTGCATCCGAAAAGCGGATATCCGGATCCGCATTTTTTATTTAATTATTAATTTAATTAAATTTCTATAGAAAAATATATATATAAGCTAAAAAGTCTAAAAGTGTGAACTTATGATATTATTGTATGTTATGCATGTTGAACTATTAATATTTGAATTATTAATTATTGAATTATAAATTTATAATTTGATTTTATTTGATATTATTAAGTAAATTGTGAATTTATATTATTTTTTATGTTTAATTTGTATTTTGATATCTTTAATTATGGATTATGATGTAAGATGTTATTGTATGTTATTCATATTGAATTGTTAATTATTGAGTTATGAATTTATGATTAGATTTTATTTGGCATTATTAGATAAATTGTTGAATTTATGTTATTTTTATGTTTAATTTATAGTGTGATAATTTTAATTATGAATTTATGATGTTATTGTATGTTCTTCGTATTAAATTATTAACTATAAATTTATTATTGTATTTTATTTAATATCATTATACAAAATATTAAAATTTTAAATTATTAAAATTTAATATTTGTGGATCTGGATATTCGGGATATCCGCCCGCAATCCGGGCGGATATTACCTGCATTCGGATCCGCATATATTTTTTCGGATCTGGATGCAGATCTGAATATGAAATTATTATTGCGGATCCGGATCTAGATTTGGGTGCATTCGGATCCAGATACGAATTTTGCCATCTCTATGCATTCCTCTATTTTGTAGCTAAAATCATAAATAAAATAATAATTTTTTTTCTTTTCATTTCGTCAAATGTATTGGCTTCTTCTTCCTTGTCAAACTATGCTACTTTTTTCTTCAACAATCTTCTAGATGGGTTGGCTTCTAGATGGGTTGGCTTCTAGATGCACCAATATCTGATCAGTCTTGGTTTTGTCCCCAGCGCATTCAATAAATGCACCCTTGATGATCACTTTCCATTGCGAAGAAAAATTAATAATAATAAGCCATAAATTAACCAAAAGCAAGCAGAACCTACCAAGAAACAAATGGATTCTTCAACAAAATCTCAACAAAAACACAAACACAATGAAGAAGAAGAAGAAAATGAAGAAGAAACTTATTCATTTGCCATGCAACTAGTAATGAGCATAGTGTTATCTCGCGTCTATGCAAGCGTAGCAGAACTTGGAGTCTTTGAGATTATAGCCAAAGCAGGTCCAGGGCTAAACTCTCCGCAGAGAAATTGCAACACGGATGCTAAGCCAAAACCCCAATGCGGGGTGATGCTTGACCGGATCCTTCGGTTACTTGTGACCCACCGTGTGCTTCGTTGCTCTCTTTCATCAGTGGTGATGATCGGAGGCTGTCATGATCTTTCACCTTTGGCCAAATACTTTGTGGCTAATCAAGATGGTGTTTCATTGTGTCCCCTCTTGGCCATGTCTGGAGACCAAGTCATCCGAAATATATGGTTTGTCTTATTAACTTTAAACATCTTCTAATTTTAAACATTTTTCCAACTCAATTAACGTCGATATGCGATTTGAAGCTATAAAGCATGAGAAAGTCTTTGATACTCCTTTGTGTATACTCTCTTTTGCATATTCTTTTTAATTCTAGTTGGAGTTTATTTATTTATTTTGTTTCCTTTAATTTTGTTCAGATGATTAATTAGATGGCCGGATGTCGAGCATCAGATTTCTCAAAAAATATTAAATATTTTACTAGATTAATTCTTGACAATACCTTTTTGTGTATGTAATTAATAATAATAATATTCTAAATTTTATTAGGTATAGTTGACGGACACAATTCTTGAAGGAGGAATCCCATTCAACTTGGTTCATGGAATGGGAATCTATGAGTATGCATGCAGATGATTCTAGATTCAACGAGTTTTCAACAATGCAATCGTTGAATAACACTACCGTAGTTATGAATATAATCCTTGACTCTTACAAAGGCTTTGAGCAAATTAATCACCGGTGGATGTCGGTGGTGGCCTTGGAGTCACTCTTAATATAATCACTTCTAAATATCCTCATATTAAAGGGGTTAATTTTGACTTGCCTCATGTTATTCAAGATGCCCCATCTTATTTTGGTATACTATCTACTTATTATTAAGTTCTATCATTTTTAATTTAGACTTTTACAAACTCAATGCTTTGTTAATCCACGCGTGGTGTGTATGTATATATATTTGGTGTAGGTGTGAAACATATAGGAGGAAATATGTTCGAAAGAATTCCAAAGGGGGATGCCATTTTGATGAAGGTTAGCTAAAGATTTAATTGAAGCGCAAATTAATGTTCATCCTTAGTCTTTGTGTTAATTATCAATTTAGTCATTGTGTTTAAAAATTACGTAAAAAGTTCATGGTAGTATTTTATCTGTCTCATAATGTCAAATTTGTTAATTTGTAAGTTATATATCAGAAGAAATATATTATTTTACCTTGAGAAGTTTTGTCCAACCGTATAGAAGCATTAATGGAGTCATGTCTTCTTATCAGAAAAAAAAAATGTTTGTGTAAAAGGTAGAGTGACGGGAAACTTAAATAGAATTGTTTGAAAATCCCTATGTTAGGCCCTTAGGGGCATGACAATAGGTTCGTCGATGACTAGTGCTAATCAATAATAATATTTTGCAGTGGATACTTCATAATTGGGGCGATGAGCAGTGCTTGAGTTTGTTGAAGAATTGCTACGAGGCTATTCCAGAAAATGGAAAGATAATTATTATTGAAAGCATGCCAATGGTAATTCCTGAGGCTACACCAACCGCCAAAACAGCCTCCATGGTAGATATAATTATGTTAATGCAATTTTCGGAAGGAAAGGAACGAACCAAACAAGAATTTATGGCATTAGCAATCAAGTCTGGATTTAAGGGTGTCAATTATGAATGTTTTGTTTGTAACTTTTGCATCATCGAGTTCATCAAGTGATTAAATTACATGCTTGCTTGCCTAATTATGGTATGTATTATTAGCTATGATCCTCGAACGAAAAATAATATTGGGCAGTACGACCACATCAGTATTACCTACGCATCGTTGTAATAAAATTATGTTAAATGTGTTACATTTTGTTTTTCATGTATGGGAGAGTTACACTTTAGACTCTTAAATTTTATTTTTATTACTTTAGTGTAGATTATTAATGTATATTTTATCCATGATGTTAGAACATCAATTGAAAAAAAAATACATTGTTAAAGGATAAAAGTGATTCTTAATTTTCACATACAAATTGGTCTTTCGAAAACCAATTGAAGTGACCTAATTTATCTATCAAAATGTAATTTATGTACTTTAACATTGTTTCATTTTATCAAACATTATGACACTTAAAAAATCTATCAATATGCCACTAAATGAGTGTACAACGGAATGCACTTTTTTCTCACATATATATATGACAATCTGTCATTATAGACAGGTACTTATTATAGCTGACAATATCTGTTATTTTTTAATTTTGATGATGAATTATTGGAGGTTAGGTCCAGTCGATAGTTTTACCTCATTAGCTGAAATTGGACTTTCGTATCTTGTCCATCGGTGAATTTCACCTATTTGAATGGATTTAAGATCATTATTATATATGAAAAAGGGACATTAATAACTTGGGTTCCCTAGATGAGTCCCAAGTGCTATTAAACTTTATTTACCAAGTGCAATTAAAATTTATTTACTTATATTAAATTATTATTAAACAATTATCGTATGTATATGATATTTGAAAGCATATTTTAGGGTGCGAGCGAATAGGTCCAATCATCTATAAAACTTGAAGTTTTTAAGTTACTATTAAGAATAATTAATTAATTAATTAAACTAATTAATATTATTCTTTCTTCGATACGAAGAGAGATTATTGTTACACGCTTTATTTAAAGTTCATTTAATTGAATTAAGATAAATAAATTGATTATAATTATTTCTTAAAGATTTTGCCAATAGGAAACATTTAATTAATATATAAAGTAAGAAGAACAGAAAATAAAACAAGTTTGACAAAAAATAAAATATTGAGATTAATTTTTGTTTCCCAGTTCGGAGCTATAGTATACAATAGCAAAACCATAACCATACGCCGGGGTAGTGATGCATCACAAGTAGGGGTAGATACAAATCCACGCCTAGTAGCATGCCTTCTAGTTCATTCCGTTGATTCAGTAGATTATTTCAGCAGTAGATTCTACAGTTAGTGAGGTTTATGAAAAGAGTACATACTCAGTTCCAGGCACATCCATTGCAGCTTGGCCCATTGACCGTCTCGGTTATGTAGTTGGTGAGATTAGTTCATCGGTCAAGCCAATCCAGTTGCACGAGTAGATCCATACTGAGTTAGAGTAGAGCATATAGTAGTTTCCCAATTCCAACTAAAATTTTATCTAACAGATTGTGTATTGATCTTGAAATAAATATATTAGCTAGGGCATCTAAATTTTAGAGCTAATTTTTTTGTCTAAGTTATGCCCATGAACTACAATATATAAATGGTTGGACAAGCACACAATAGTTTAACTTTCTTTGTGTAATTACATTTGAATTGTTAAATGCATGTGATTGAATTTAGTAATATAATAAAAGATGTCTTGAAATCATGAACTGGATAATCTTTTACTTCATGCTTATCCAATCCTGTCATGAAAAACCTATGAAAATTAATTAATTGGCAATTGGCCGAAGCATTCTAAACAACGAAAAAGCTAGAATCTTCTTCAAAATTTTAGGTTTTAACAATTTGCGTAGCTTAATGTTTTACAACAATTTGTTATTTTTAGTGTAAAAATTTTCATAACAAAATTCATTCTAGCTACAATATCATTACTTTTTAAAAAGAAAACTTCAAATGTCAAGAGAATGACGAGATATTACATATAAAAAATTTGATTATGTAGAAGGGCGGCGCTCACTTGATCAGCTCTCTTATTTATAAACTATAAAACATACATGCATATTTAAAATTTAGCGGGAATATGGAGTTGCCAAAGAAATAAGAGGAGATTTCTTACGTTACTAGATCCAGTTGATTGAGTCATGTCCACAGCTTCCTCTCTTTCTCCTCCACAAGGCAGTGACCAATAAAACTTGTTTTAAAGACTTGCCAATGAAATGAAGATCATTGCTAGGAATTAATGAAGAATTTACTAAGAACCCCTTAGGCCAAAATTCTTCAGCTTGATCCCACGAAGCATGGTATTTGGCGATTATATATCATAATTATTTTTCATAAATTATATACCAAATGCTTACCTAATAAACATTTATAATATATAAAAACTATTGCACTAGAAAAATATTGTAAATATATACTTATTTAAACTTAAAATATATATAATATTTTCAAGGTCATAAGTGTAAAAATATTAGAATTAAGATGTTTTGAGCTTATAAAAATAAACAACTTACCACTTATATTTAAATGTCAAAGAGTAAAAAACAAACATAATTTTCAAACATATGCATTCAGATTTCAGTAATATTCAGATCCATTCAGATTTCAGATAAAAATATAAACACTACCTATGTTTATCACTACTTATATTGTTTATATGTAATTCTATTGTTATTTGTTGAAAAATTAGGGGTAGACGCCATAGGGCCAACAGTCTCAAGCCCAAAAACAATTCCAAGAAAGATAAGGCTGTGTTGGGCTCACATATTTATTGTAGATTTTATGTAACCAAGTTTGCTATTTTTTAACAATAGCCCTCGTCGCAACAAAATCCTAGCTCCTCTACTGCTGAAAAAAAATAATTTCTTAAGTAATATTTGTGATAGAATTTGTTTTCCTATAATAAATGACTAAAGAATGGTAATTTGCGAACTCGATTCCACGTTGATTTGACCTTGTGCGCGGAAAAATGATTAAAAAATAACTATGTTGGTTCAATAAATTGATCATTCTCATTTCTATGTTTCAAAATCTATTAAAAATTGTAACTGAAAAAAATAAAATGTTAAAAGTTAACAAATCTTCTTTAATGAGAACTTTAATAGATTTTGAAACATTGAGAAGAAAAATTACTAAATTTGAGAAAGGCAGGGGCTTTGATCATTTTCTCTACCTTCTGCTAAGTAAAATAAAAATAATTGGAGATTAGTAGATAATTGTGTAAAAATATAATATTCTTTCGGAAATGGTAAGATCTTTCAAGCAAAAAAGAGGGGTTGATCCGTATCATCTTGAATTGGTTATGATTTCTTTATTTTTTTAAGAATACCACTTCTCCTACGCGTATCGAATAGAACTTATTCATAGAAAACCTGCTTGATTTAGATCGGGAAAATAAAAATATGATATCTTGATCATTCGTTATTATAAATTTACGCTTGATATAAAATCTTTACAAACTTAGCATAACTACTTGGTCATGACTCCTTGTATTTACTAGGGTTGGGCAATTTTGGATTCGGATGAATCTTTCGAATTGAAAAATAATCCATTTGATTTTAATCCGAACCTCAAATTCGATTCGATCCGATCTAAATTAGTTTGGATAAGATGAATAGAAATAGGTTTAGTTTTTCTGTTTTAAGGAGCAATAGTGCAGAACAATGTAGATCCAATCCGATTGGATCAACCAAAATTCGATCTAGTCTAAATTAAATCCGATCGGATTTGAAGACAAATCTGAATTCGTTCTGAATTGGTTCTGATCGAATAAGATTGGATCTATCCGAATCTGATCCAATGCCCACCCTTAGTATTTACTTCCATTGTGAAAATCTTGCGGACCTACCCCAAATTTCTGAAAAAATGTAATTTGAAAATCATCCCAATTAAACGCGTCTATTTTCAACTTTTTATGTGTGCGTTCATTAATTTACTAAAATATCAGATTTTTTCATTTAAAAAAATCAACTAAATTATCTTGTACAACTTTTTGTTTTCTTTTTGGAAAAGTTTTCATTGGATGAAAAACCTCACCTGTTGAATTTCATCAAATCTTATTTCTAATATATTCAAAGTCAAGTGACGTAAAAAGCATTCATAGTCAGCCGAACTACGTCCAGAGAGTGATATTTTTCTAGATACTAATTACATACGTCTTTTCAAAAATCTATGGACAGAGCAAATAGAGATAGCAAAGTCGAAAGCACCAGAGAGCCTATGAATTTTTTTTTTTATTTTAAAAGGAAAGGGGGGCGGGCAAACCCAAATACAATTTTTTTACTCCCTTCCCAACCTCAAGAATCAAACCCAGCCTTCCACGGCTCTACAGCGAGCATGGTGACCAACCCGACCACACCCTTGGGGGCTGTATCAATAAATTTTCATGTGTACATTATTGATTAACAAAGATTTTATTTGGTTCATGCATGAAACGTTTTACATGCAGACACACTATACATGCAACAGACAGAAATCCTAAATATTTTCCAAACCCGGAAGCATTTGACCCATCAAGATATGAAAGAAATGATCTGATTGTTCCTTACTCTTATATGCCATTTGGAGGAGGACAGCACATATGTCCTGGAAAAGATTATGCAAAATTACAAATACTCTTATTCATGCATCATGCAATAAGAAAATCCAAGTGGGAGAAGGTGAACCCAGATGAACAAATGATAAGATTCCCAGTTCGCCTCTATCCTTATGCCAATGATAATTAGTTAGCATGATGATTAATTTAAGCAGAGTCTTCCTTGTCAGTCTGTATTGTTTTAAGCCTATTTATGTAAAAATTTGAATTTGGTTAATAAATGAAAGTTTATTTATGTAGGATTTTTTTTTGGGGGGGAGGGGGGTTTGTTTCATAATTAAATAGTTTGAGACTTGATAAAATCTGTAAGAATTCTTGGTTGGTGGTAATAAAACGGTGGAAACCAAAGAGACCAATAATTGATTTGCATTGAGACCTGGGGGTAATTGTTGGATTAGATTTATAATCGACCCAATTAAAAGTCGAATGGAATGTTTTTCATGATCAAGCCCAAGAAAATATGATTTACCCCTTTTTTGGGAGGGGAAAAATGATTTGCTTAATTATCTCCATATTACTAAATAAAAATACTAAATGGTGATAATGGTGAGGGAAAGATGAGAGAAACAAAAGAGAAAAAGTGGGCAAAAAATCATCTTTTTCAAGACATTCTTGCCGTTTAGCAGCACTTATTACTAAAAGTAAATTATATAGATACTAGTACTTTTTAAGCCCTTTAACAACATAATTTAGACATTCATTTGTATTTTTTAATTATTTTTTGGCTAAAAAATGTATCTTTGAGACTGTTCTACACATATGAAAAAATTGTTAGAAAAATAAAAAAGAAGAATCGGATCAAAATTGGTAAATATAAAAAGATGAATCTTTGGAAAAACATTTTCGCAGTTAATAAAACTAATGTTGGGAAAATGACAGTGAAAAAGCTGTGTACTTATATTGGACCACAAAACGTTTGGGGACAATAAGGTTAAAGTATCAGGTGGTCTCCTCATCTGAGTTTCTCCCTAATCAAATAAAAGGCGAGTAATTAGCATTTATCAATTCAAACATTATTATTAAATGTGGCATAAAAGAAGATCTCATTAATAATTCATCATAGTTTTTATTGTTTCTTAACAGTTATATATCTCTAGTGGCTTAACTGAATGATTTTTAATTAGCTAGATTTCTTTAGCCAGTCACCAAAGTTCAAGCTGTGGAAGGTAGAGGATAAAATTTTCAACCTTGGCTTTATCCACCCCTAACCTTAAAAGAGAAAAAAGAAAAAAAATATTTCACAGTTATATTATTATTTAGGTTCATCTAATAGCAGTGCCACGTTTAAAAATTTTCAAATTCGTTTTGATAACTGTACTATTTTTAACTTGATTTACCATAAAAGCCCCGATTAAATTTTAAAAATAATTAAAGTACCACATATTGTTGAAAAAATAATAAACTTGTTTACAAAATAATAAGGTGTTGAGTTGTATATGACCCTCCATTATCATGCTCCATCATTATGCTTCATCATCATGGGTCTACAATGTTGAGTGGAGGCTAGCTTTACACATTTGATACCACTAAAGGATTCCTTTAGAGCATGTTAGGTGAGTGAAATATGTTTGGTGTTATGATGAAAGGTTGGCGGAATGTGCTAGGTGATGTGTATTGTTATGATTATGTTTGTGTTTTATTCACTATAAATACCTATGATATTGTGTTGTGAGATATAAGTCTAAGAGTAAGAAAGCATAAGAAGCATAACAAAGCTCCTGAGAGTGATTTGCGAGAGTGTGTGAATTATTCTTGTAATGTTCTTGAATTTTTTCTAATAAACTTTGTGTTTCATCCTTCAAATTCTCCAACAAAGTGGTATCAGAGCAAGGTTTTGAGGATAAAATAGTCGTGTAGCATATCAAATCGAAGCTCTCGATGAGACAAACGCAACGCCGCAAGAATCAGCCTGATCGGAGTTTGGACGAGCCCGAAATCACCATCGAAAGTTTGCTGTCCAGAAACATGTTGACCGTTGACCGTTGACCAAAGTTGACCCGAGACCTGCCAAGGGTTTTTCGACGTTCCGGATTCATTCGTGCATTCAGAATCTCTAAATTCTCACTCGATTTTTGAGATATGGCAAATGGTGGTATGATGTCATTTCAAGTTCCACAATTGAAAGGGTGCAAATTTGACAATTGGAGCATCAAAATGAAGGTCGATTGAGTGCACACGATGTGTGGGATGTCGTGGAAAAGGCTTTATAGTACCGTAAAATGAAGGTACTTTAACTCATGGCACAAAAGGAGAATTTGAAAGACTTAAAGAAGAAAGAGAACAAAGCAAAGTATCTCATCTTTCAATCATTAGATGAAGATGCTTTTGAAAAGATCGCTGGCACAACATCCTCAAAGGAAGCGTGGGAGAAGTTAGAAACCTCTTACAAAGGAGCATAACAAGTTAAGAAAGTCTGTCTTCAAACATTAAGAGGTGAATTTGAGTCCTTACACATGAAAGTATCAGAATCAATTTTTGATTACTTTACTAGAGTTGTGATCTGCTATAATGAATTAAAAAGAAATGTAAGAGTTGAGAAAGCTAAGGATTATTGAGAAAATACTTCGATCAGTAGATTCCAAGTTTGACCTCATTGTAGTAACAATAGAGGAGACTAAAGATTTGGAGGCTATGACGATCGAGCAACTTCAAGGAAGGTTGCAAGCTTATGAAGAAAAACTGAAGAAGAAGCAAGGGATCGAAGAACAACTCTTCAAGATGGAAATCAATCCAAAGAAAAGAGAAGAAAGCTTCAAAGAACGATAGAGGCACTATGTCCGAGGAAGAGGCCGAGGACGAGGTAAAGGTCGTGGTCATGGATGAGGCTGGAATTTCAACAACAAAAACTCCTTCAATAATGAAAGAGGAGAAAGATCAAACAGAGGGTGAGGAAGAAACAATCCAAGATCGAAGTATGAAAAATCTCAAGTGCAGTGCTATAATTGTCAAAAGTTTGGGCATTATGCTTCAGAGTGCAGAATTCTAAGCAACATAGTAAATGAGAAAGTGAATTATGTTGAAGAGAAGAATGATGGAGATGGCACACTTTTACTAGCACGTAATGACAACAATGGAGGTCAAGAAAATACTTGGTATCTTGACACAGGTGCTAGCAATCACATGAGCGGAAATAGAAGCATGTTTGTGGAGATGAATGAATCAGTGAATGGTAGCGTCGCTTTTGGAGATAATTCAAAAGTACTAGTAAAGGGAAAAGATAACATCCTTTTTCGCATCAAAGATGGTAGCCACCAACTAATTTCAAATGTTTACTATGTGCCCAATATGAAAAGCAACATTCTAAGTTTAGGTCAACTTTTAGAAAAAGGCTATGATATTCATCTTAAATATTATAGTCTTTTTTTAAGAGATGACAAAGGAAACCTAATTACAAAAGTGAGAATGTCGAAGAATAGAATGTTTCCTTTAAATATTCAAAATGATGTTACAAAGTGTCTCAAGGCTTGTCATAAAGATCCAACTTGGATTTGGCATCTTCGATATGGACATCTCAACTTTGGTGGACTAGAGCTACTATCAAGAAAGAACATGGTGAAAGGTCTACCTTCAATCAATCATCCCAATCAAGTTTGTGAAGGATGTTTACTTGGCAAGTAATTTAGAAAGAGTTTTCCAAAGGAGTCAAACTCAAGATCTTGGAAGCCACTCGAGCTTATTCATACTGATGTGTGCGGTCCATTCAAGCCAACCTCTCTTGGTAAAAGTAACTACTTCCTTCTTTTCATAGATGATTTTTCAAGAAAAACTTGGGTGTATTTTTTAAAGCAGAAATCAGAAGTTTTTGAAGTTTTCAAGAAGTTCAAAGCTGCAGTGGAGAAAGAAAGTGGACACCAAATCAAGGCCATGAGATCTGATCGAGGTGGAGAGTTCACTTCCAAAGAATTTGTGAAGTTTTGTGACGAAAATGGAATACGACGCCCTTTGACAGTTCCGAGATCCCCCCAACAAAATGGTGTTGCAGAAAGAAAGAACAGAACTATCCTCGACATGGCGAGAAGTATGCTCAAGAGCAAAAGACTACCCAAAGAATTTTGGGCTGAAGCTGTTGCTTGTGCAATCTATTTATCCAACCGATCTCCAACAAGAAGTGTGTGGGGCAAGACACTACAAGAAGCATGGAGTGGAAGAAAGCCTGGCATAACCCATCTGAGAGTTTTTGGAAGCATTGCCCATGTACATGTACCGGACGAGAGAAGAGCCAAGCTGGATGATAAAAGTGAGAAGTTCATTTTTATCAGCTATGACATCAATTCTAAAGGATACAAGTTGTACAATCCAGACAACGGAAAGATCGTGATTAGCCGAGATGTAATCTTTGAGGAAGAAGGAGAATGGGATTTTGGCTCTCATGTGGATGACTTCAATTTTTTTCCTTTTGAAGAAAATGAACAGACAATGAAGGAGCAAGTAGTAGAAGAACAACAAGAGCCGGTTAGTCCACCTATCTCACCAGCATCAACCACACATGGAGATTCACCACCATCTTTCTTAAATGAAAGAACTGAAGAACGCACAAAGAGTCTTCAAGATCTCTATGAGGTAACTGAGAGACATGATAATCTCACTCTATTTTGCCTCTTTGCTGATTGTGAGCCAGTTTACTTCGAAGAAGCAGTACAAGACGAAAAATGGAGAATCGCAATGGATGAAAAAATCAAAGCTATAGTGAAGAATGACACTTGGGAACTTACTACACTTCCCAAAGGTCACAAAGCCATCGGTGTCAAATGGGTTTACAAGATGAAGAGAAATGTCAAAGGTGAGATTGAAAGGCACAAGGCGAGGTTAGTTGCAAAAGGCTATAGTCAAAAAGCTGGCATCGACTATGATGAGGTATTTGCTCCTGTAGCCCGAATGGAAACTATAAAACTAATCATTTCTTTAGCAGCCCAAAAATAGTGGAAGATTCATCAAATAGATGTAAAGTCTACTTTCTTAAATGGATTTCTCAAAAAAGAAGTCTACATCAAACAGTCATTGGGCTATGTGGTGGAAGGATACGAAGACAAAGTTCTGAGATTGAAGAAAGCACTTTATGGGTTAAAGCAAGCACCAAGGGCATGGAATAGCAGAATTGACAAATATTTCAAAAAGAATGGCTTCACCAAATGCCCACATGAACATGCTCTCTACGTTAAAGTTAAAGATGGAGACATCTTGATTGTATGCCTGTACGTGGATGATCTCATTTTCACTGGAAGCAATCCAAACTTATTTGAAGAGTTTATGAGAGTGATGGTGAAAGAGTTCGAGATGACTGACATTGGACTAATGGCATACTACCTGGGCATTGTAGTCAAGCAAAAGGAAGAAGGCATATTCATTTCCCAAGAATGCTATGCAAGGGAAATACTCAAGAAGTTCAAGATGCAAGCCCGTAAGTACGCCAATGGAATGTAGAGTCAAATTGTCCAAACATGACGAAGAAGAAAGAGTTTATCCAACTTTTTTCAAGAGCCTTGTTGGAAGTTTGCGTTACTTGACATGTACGAGGCCAGACATTCTCTATGTCGTTGGGCTCGTTAGTCGCTATATGGAGAATCCAACAATCACCCATTTTAAAGCTGCAAAAAGAATCATTCGCTATATAAAAGGTACAATTGATTTTGGCTTATTATACTCATTCTCTGATGATTACAAGCTTGTTGGATATAACGATAGTGATTGGAGTGGAGATTTAGATGATCGAAAGAGTACTCTTGGATTTGTATTCTTCATGGGAAACACTGCTTTCAAGTGGATGTCAAAGAAGCAGCCAATCGTCACACTGTCCACCTGTGAAGTTGAGTATGTAGCTGCTACTTCAGGTGTTTTCCATGCAATTTGGCTAAGAAATTTGTTGAAGAAGTTAGGTTTGCTCCAAATAGATCCAACTGAGATTTTTGTTGACAATAAGTCTCCAATTGCCCTATCAAAGAATCCAGTCTTCTATGATCGAAGTAAGCATATTGACACTCGCTACCATTTCATAAGGGAGTGTATTAAAAGAAAGGATGTACAAATAAAGTATGTCAAATCTCAAGATCAAGCAGCTGATATATTTACTAAACCATTGAAACAAGAAGATTTTATCAGATTGAGAAATTCATTGGGTGTTATGAAATAATTGGCTGTGGAAATCAAAGAAAATAACGCGAAAGTGAAGGAGAACAAGTACAAGTACGAAAAAGAAGAATAAATGCATATTCCTACAGGGCATTGTTCAATCAAAATAAGAAGAATAAAGCCAAAGAACAAGTTGGTGATAATTTCACTAAACTCCTCGAGCAAGAAGACTTAGAGTTGCAGAAACAAGTTTAAGGGGGAGTGTTGAAAAAACAATAAACTTGTTTACAAAATAATAAGGTGTTGAGTTGTACATGGCCCCCCATTATCATGCTCCATAATCATGCTTCATCATCATGGGTCTACAATGTTGAGTGGAGGCTAGCTTTACACATTTGATGCCATTAAAGGATTCCTTTAGAGCATGTTAGGTGAGTGGAATATGTTTGGTATTATGATGAAAGGTTGGTGGAATGTGCTAGGTGATGTGTATTGTTATGATTATGTTTGTGTTTTATTCACTATAAATACCTATGCTATTGTGTTGTGAGATATAAGTCTAAGAGTAAGAAAGCATAAGAAGCATAACAAAGCTCGTGAGAGTGTGTGAATTATTCTTGTAATGTTCTTGAATTTTTTCTAATAAACTTTGTGTTTCATCCTTCAAATTCTCCAACACATATATCCTTTGTCAATATTTGAAAAACCAAGCTGAGGACAATTATAAATGTATTAAGTTAAATATTTTAATAATATTTTTTATATTTGTTATTTGTTGATTATTTTTTCATTTATATTACTGTTTGAAATTAACCGTAACTAAATTGAATTCTTGGTACTGCCGCTGTGTTCATCCTTCTTAACGATAAACTTGACTCTAATGCATTAAATGATAGGACAAATTAGATTGTAGGTTTTTCATATATTTTTGTTTCCCTGTTTTATTAAAATAAATGATGTCGTAGATAGCACTCTTCACAAATCAAAGAGCAGTAGAATTTCGCCACGTTTGTATATGCAAAATGGAGAATGCTCACTGTCATTTTTCTGTCCGGTAGCTCACTATCATGATTGGTCAGGAATCATGATTGGAAACTCACATTCAAAGCTTGATTTTGTAACTGCCAATAAATCTTTGTAATATTGTAACAGGCACCCCACTAATCCTAGTTCAACATTAGTTGAAATTATAATAATATGCGCCATTATTGACTAAATTATATTAATTTGTAGCTTTCCGTCACAGCCTTTAAAAACGTCGATTTGCAACAGACTCAAATCAACAGAAATTAAAGCTAGCTAAAATATAATGGAACTCCTCCTCCTCCTTTCTTGTGTAGAGCTTCAATTTCTTCCTGCATTGCTGCCATCCACAAAGAAACATCTAAGTAGTTTAAAGCTTCATGGAAAGTTAATGGCTCTCAATCCTCTGTTAAAAGACAATATACAACATTGATCTCTGTAACGTACTCTGAGTGCCAAGTTGGTGGTCGTCTCTCACGAGTTGACCGACGAACTTCTAGAATTTCAGACTCGACTGGTTCTTATTCCTCGTGCTCTGGTGCTGCTTCAGAAGACTCTGAATCTTCCTGATTATTTTCTACATATACCAGTGTAGTCTCTAACTTTTCTTTCACAATACTATCATCCCCATATTTCTTTTGCAGCTGATCTTCTATAAAGACAACATCTCTGCTGATGACAATCTTGTGGGCAGTGGGATCCCACAGACGATACCCCTTTACACCATCAGCATACCTCAAAAAGATACACCTCCTAGATTTTGGATCTATCTTTGTTCTTTCTTGGGCATTATACATTACATACACAGGACATTGAAATGTATCGAAATGTATGTAAATTAGAGTAATCAGCTGGCTTACCTGTCAACATCTCCATCGGTGTCTTCAACTCAATAGTTGTTTTGGCAACTTCAGCCCCAAATGAGTTAGGTAGACGAACAGTCCTCAACATAAATCTTATCCTCTCTATAAGAGTTCTGTTCATCTGCTCTGCCACTCCATTTTGTTGAGGAGTATGTGTCGTTGTAAACTGTCTCTGAATACCTTCTTGCTTATAATATGCAAGAAATGCACCATCTGTATACTGTTTACCACTATCTATTCTTAAGCACTTGATCCTTTTTCTAGATTCAATTTCAACCCGTGCTTTGAATTCCTTGAATACTAGAAACACATCTGACTTTTTCTTGATTGGATACGCCCAACATCTCCTGAAGTAATCATCAATAAAAGTAACGAAGTACTTTGCACCTCCTAGGGATAAATCCGATGATTCCCAAACATCAGAATGAACTAATTCTAGAATGCATTTACTTCTAGCATGAGATTTGCTAAACTTCAATCTATGCTACTTAACTTGTAACACAATGCTCGCAAAATGGTAAACTTATCGATTTGAGTCCCGGAAGCAGCTTTCACTTAGAGAGAATCTTCAAACCTTGTTCTGACATGTGGTCAACTCTGAGATGCCACATCATCCCTGACTTTTCTCCATTTGATGTGACACATTCATCAGCTTCCTGTAGTGTTTCTCCTTGAAGCATGAATATATTTGCACCGATCTTTTATGCCTTTATTAATACAAGTGCTCCTCTGACAATTTTTATCATCTCATTTTCAATATGGGCTTTGCACCCAAAACTATCTATTTATCCCAAAGATAATAAATTTTTGTTTAAGCCTTTGACATATCGTAAGTTCTGAATTGTGCGAACTGTACCATTATACATTTTTATTTTGACAGTATCAATAGCAGCGATCTCCAAGGCATGGTCATCACCCATGTACATAGATCCTCCTGAGATAGGTTCATATGTGTGGAACCATTCTCTCCGAGAGGTCATGTGCCATGTTGCTCTTGAGTCTATAAGCCAGACGTTAGCTAACGCTTCCTGCCTTCTGTAATAGCTGCTGCCTCGCTTTAGAGAATTTCACCATCATCCGAAGTACTAGCCACACAACCCTGAGCATTTGATGACTCAGGTGCTTTACCCTCTCTACTCTTCTGATTGCTCCAGCACTCTTTCTTTACATGCCATTTCTTGCCACAATTGTAGCATTTCACATTCTTCCTACTTCTGGACTTTGATCTATTATGATTGTGACTCCCACTGGGGCCACGTTCATTGATCTCCCTCTCATTATTGATAGCGCTTCCGCTTGCTGCGAACTTGCCAGTCTGTCTTCTTAACTTTTTTGCCTGCTTTCCTCGTTTAAAATAGAGGCTACAACATCATCAAAAACTAGACTGTTCGTCGAGTTTTTATTCGTCTGATTGATGATGAATTGATCATACGATTCTGGTAGACTTTGAAGTAAAAACTCTGCACGTTTATTTTCCTCTATTTTGTGACCCAACGTTGTGAGTTACGAAAGTAAAGTCTTCAATGTGTTTCTATTTTGTGAGAGTATCGCATATTTCCTTCACCATCTTTTTCTCTGCCACACTAGATAGCACTTCGTCTGCAAGTGCTAATGTAGATCAGCAATTGCATTGCCATCTATCTCATTCCACTTGGCATCATCAGTTATCTCTATGGGCCAATTGCTGCCAAGCAATTATTTTTTCTCAGAATAGCTTTCATCTTCATATTCCACAACGAAAAATTATTCCCGTTGAACTTCTCAATCTGGTTGAATTTAAGTAACCTTATGTGAACAGTACCTGATTCCAAAAAATGCAACCAAAGGCTCTGATACCACTGTTAGCAAAGTTATGGGTGAACTTGAACCACAGCTAAAGTGAAATTAGACAAAAAATGAAAAAAACACCCACCAGGACACCAAAAATTACGTGGTTCGGCTTATAGGCGACATCCACGGGCGATAACAGAAGGAAAATATTTTACTAACGATATGAGGATTACAAGTATTGCAATATTTTGGCTCACTTCCCAGAACCCCAATACATCAAATCTCTCAAATCCTAGACGCACAAGAGTACTAGAACTTTTGAGCACTCACAAAACATTTTCTATCTTTCAAAACAAAGAAGAGAACTTTTTATAAAAAATGAGATATCAAATGAGGACGTGCATTCCTAGGGATGGCTGAAAAATTCGGATCCGGATCCTAATTTTTAGAATCCGTGCGGATCCGGATCCGGATCCAAATGCACTTGCATCCGGAAAAGCGGATATCCGGATCCGCATTTTTTATTTAATTAAATTTCTATATAAAATATATATATATAAGCTAAAAAGTCTAAAAGTGTGAACTTATGATATTATTGTATGTTATGCATGTTGAACTATTAATATTTGAATTATTAATTATTGAATTATAAATTTATAATTTGATTTTATTTGATATTATTAAGTAAATTGTGAATTTATATTATTTTTTATGTTTAATTTATATTTTGATATCTTTAATTATGGATTATGATGTAAGATGTTATTGTATGTTATTCATGTTGAATTGTTAATTATTGAGTTATGAATTTATGATTAGATTTTATTTGGCATTATTAGATAAATTGTTGAATTTATGTTATTTTTATGTTTAATTTATATTGTGATAATTTTAATTGTGAATTTATGATGTTATTGTATGTTCTTCGTGTTAAATTATTAACTGTAAATTTATTATTGTATTTTATTTAATATCATTATACAAAATATTAAAATTTTAAATTATTAAAATTTAATATTTGTTGATCCGGATATTCGGGATATCCGCCCGCAATCCGTGCGGATATTACCCACATCCGGGCGGATATTACCTGCATTCGGATCCGCATATATTTTTTCGGATCTGGAAGCAGATCTGAATATGAAATTATTATTGCGGATCCGGATCCAGATTTGGGTGCATTCGGATCCAGATATGAATTTTGCCATCTCTATGCATTCCTCTATTTTGTAGCTAAAATCATAAATAAAATAATAATTTTTTTCTTTTCATTTTGTCAAATGTATTGGCTTCTTCTTCCTTGTCAAACTATGCTACTTTTTTCTTCAACAATCTTCTAGATTATTGGCTTCTAGATGGGTTGGCTTCTAGATGCACCAATATCTGATCAGTCTTGGTTTTGTCCCCAGCGCATTTAATAAATGCACCCTTGATGATCACTTTCCATTGCGAAGAAAAATTAATAATAATAAGCCATAAATTAACCAAAAGCAAGCAGAACCTACCAAGAAACAAATGGATTCTTTAACAAAAACTCAACAAAAACACAAACAGAAGAAGAAAATGAAGAAGAAACTTATTCATTTGCCATGCAACTAGTAATGAGCATAGTGTGTGGGGCAAGACACTACCCAAAGACTACCCAACTAGTAATGGCGAGAAGTATGCTCAAGAGCAAAAGACTACCCAAAGAATTTTGGGCTGAAGCTGTTGCTTGTGCAATCTATTTATCCAACCGATCTCCAACAAGAAGTGTGTGGGGCAAGACACTACAAGAAGCATGGAGTGGAAGAAAGCCTGGCATAACCCATCTGAGAGTTTTTGGAAGCATTGCCCATGTACATGTACCGGACGAGAGAAGAGCCAAGCTGGATGATAAAAGTGAGAAGTTCATTTTTATCAGCTATGACATCAATTCTAAAGGATACAAGTTGTACAATCCAGACAACGGAAAGATCGTGATTAGCCGAGATGTAATCTTTGAGGAAGAAGGAGAATGGGATTTTGGCTCTCATGTGGATGACTTCAATTTTTTTCCTTTTGAAGAAAATGAACAGACAATGAAGGAGCAAGTAGTAGAAGAACAACAAGAGCCGGTTAGTCCACCTATCTCACCAGCATCAACCACACATGGAGATTCACCACCATCTTTCTTAAATGAAAGAACTGAAGAACGCACAAAGAGTCTTCAAGATCTCTATGAGGTAACTGAGAGACATGATAATCTCACTCTATTTTGCCTCTTTGCTGATTGTGAGCCAGTTTACTTCGAAGAAGCAGTACAAGACGAAAAATGGAGAATCGCAATGGATGAAAAAATCAAAGCTATAGTGAAGAATGACACTTGGGAACTTACTACACTTCCCAAAGGTCACAAAGCCATCGGTGTCAAATGGGTTTACAAGATGAAGAGAAATGTCAAGGGTGAGATTGAAAGGCACAAGGCGAGGTTAGTTGCAAAAGGCTATAGTCAAAAAGCTGGCATCGACTATGATGAGGTATTTGCTCCTGTAGCCCGAATGGAAACTATAAAACTAATCATTTCTTTAGCAGCCCAAAAATAGTGGAAGATTCATCAAATAGATGTAAAGTCTACTTTCTTAAATGGATTTCTCAAAAAAGAAGTCTACATCAAACAGTCATTGGGCTATGTGGTGGAAGGATACGAAGACAAAGTTCTGAGATTGAAGAAAGCACTTTATGGGTTAAAGCAAGCACCAAGGGCATGGAATAGCAGAATTGACAAATATTTCAAAAAGAATGGCTTCACCAAATGCCCACATGAACATGCTCTCTACGTTAAAGTTAAAGATGGAGACATCTTGATTGTATGCCTGTACGTGGATGATCTCATTTTCACTGGAAGCAATCCAAACTTATTTGAAGAGTTTATGAGAGTGATGGTGAAAGAGTTCGAGATGACTGTCATTGGACTAATGGCATACTACCTGGGCATTGTAGTCAAGCAAAAGGAAGAAGGCATATTCATTTCCCAAGAATGCTATGCAAGGGAAATACTCAAGAAGTTCAAGATGCAAGCCCGTAAGTACGCCAATGGAATGTAGAGTCAAATTGTCCAAACATGACGAAGAAGAAAGAGTTTATCCAACTTTTTTCAAGAGCCTTGTTGGAAGTTTGCGTTACTTGACATGTACGAGGCCAGACATTCTCTATGTCGTTGGGCTCGTTAGTCGCTATATGGAGAATCCAACAATCACCCATTTTAAAGCTGCAAAAAGAATCATTCGCTATATAAAAGGTACAATTGATTTTGGCTTATTATACTCATTCTCTGATGATTACAAGCTTGTTGGATATAACGATAGTGATTGGAGTGGAGATTTAGATGATCGAAAGAGTACTCTTGGATTTGTATTCTTCATGGGAAACACTGCTTTCAAGTGGATGTCAAAGAAGCAGCCAATCGTCACACTGTCCACCTGTGAAGTTGAGTATGTAGCTGCTACTTCAGGTGTTTTCCATGCAATTTGGCTAAGAAATTTGTTGAAGAAGTTAGGTTTGCTCCAAATAGATCCAACTGAGATTTTTGTTGACAATAAGTCTCCAATTGCCCTATCAAAGAATCCAGTCTTCTATGATCGAAGTAAGCATATTGACACTCGCTACCATTTCATAAGGGAGTGTATTAAAAGAAAGGATGTACAAATAAAGTATGTCAAATCTCAAGATCAAGCAGCTGATATATTTACTAAACCATTGAAACAAGAAGATTTTATCAGATTGAGAAATTCATTGGGTGTTATGAAACAATTGGCAGTGGAAATCAAAGAAATTAACGGCGAAAGTGAAGGAGAACAAGTACAAGTACGAAAAAAAAGATTAAATACATATTCCTACAGGGCATTGTTCAATCAAAATAAGAAAAATAACGCCAAAGAACAAGTTGGTAATAATTTCACTAAACTCCTCGAGCAAGAAGACTTAGAGTCACAGAAACAAGTTTAAGGGGCAGTGTTGAAAAACAATAAACTTGTTTACAAAATAATAAGGTGTTGAGTTGTACATGGCCCTTCATCATCATGCTCCATCATCATGCTTCATCATCATGGGTCTACAATGTTGAGTGGAGGTTAGCTTTACACATTTGATGCCATTAAATGATTCCTTTAGAGCATGTTAGGTGAGTGGAATATGTTTGGTGTTATGATGAAAGGTTGGTGGAATGTGCTAGGTGATATGTATTGTTATGATTACGTTTGTGTTATATTCACTATAAATACCTATGCTATTTGTTAAATATAAGTCTAAGAGTAAGAAAGCATAAGAAGTATAACAAAGCTCCTGAGAGCGATTTGTGAGTGTGTGTATTGTTCTTGTAATGTTCTTGAATTTTCTCTAATAAACTTTGTGTTTCATCCTTCAAATTCTCCAACATAGGGGACTTCCAGTTTGCCTCTATCCCTATGCCTATGAGAATTAGTATGATCTATCTATCTTTCTTGTGAGTCTCTAGTGTTTTAAGCCTACCTATGTGATAACAATTTGAATAATTTGGTGAATAATGAATGTTTTTTGTCAGCTGGATAAAAGAAACACGTGTTTTGCTATTGTTATTATTATTAATTAATTATTATGTTTTTCATGGTTGTTAGAATTAATTTGAGACTTGAAAGAAGCCTTAAGAAATCTTTATTATATTCTCTGTTGAGCCCCTCTTCTTGGCTTTTTCAGAAAACCAACTCCGATTAGGATAAATTCATGATCTAACTTTCCTGCTTTTATAGAACTTTAATTCCAATGTAGAGTCCCTTTTATAAGAAAAATAAATGTTGAAGCTTTATTAAGAAAGAAAAAGAATGTTGATAACGAGTAAAGGCTGCCAAACCAATAAGGTTTACGGGGCATTTTGGCGTCTCCCTAGAATTTTAGGAAGCAACTTGGTCCACTTGAACTATGTGGCGTGATTCTATAACATCTGTAAATAATGAAACAATGGACAAAATAAAACGATTAATGTTAGTAGTGTCGCAATATACGAACAAGATCATTGACTAAATTCTAAGTTGTTTTTTTTGTAAGTTACAACCTGTCATCAACTACTTTTTCATAAATTTAATATTAATCATTGATCGAGCCAGGCATAAATTACGTAAAAGATAAATTAGCAATTATCATCAATGTAATGTTACATTCTACTTGTATATATACAAAAATTTTCAAGTGCAAACGGTTTTATATCTTAAAAGTTAGAAATTTTGAAAGTCTTTAATTGTACATATAATTGTTAAATTAAGATATAATTTGACACATAATCAATATGACAATACCTCAAAATCTATGATAATCTTTTTTTTTTTTGAGCAATTTTCGTATAAAGAGTTGGATACCCATTTTAAAAAAGAATAAATGTCCGTGAATGAAAACAAAATGAAAAGTAGGACGGTTATTGTGTATATATGGTAACAATAAAAAGTGGTAATTATCTTGGCCAGTCGAATCTGATAAGTCGTATATGGTAATGATTTGAATATATATATATATATATATATATATATATATATATATATATGTATATATTTTATTATTATTATTTTTTTTTGCTTTTGGGATGGGGTGGGGTCTATTTTGTGGTAACTAAAAAAGAAAGATGATGTGTTAGCAGCGAAGTGTCACAAAATGAGTATTTGTATAGTAATATATGTAGCACTTAGACAACTTCTAGCACAAAGTTGCTAAGTAAACCTAATGAACTTCTCAAACTAACTAAAAAACACTTGCGAGAATGTTAGAGAGAATAAAAGAGCAATAGAGTCAAATGTGATTTTATTATTCACAAGGGAGGGTACAAGAGAGCTTTACATATATTTGTGTGATATGTATGTGTGTGTAGGTGTTTGGAGAATTAGAGATGCCTAGGATGGTGGATGCTAACCCCTATTTATAGTGTGACTTTTCTAGTTCTAGAGACATCCATACAAGCTATTCAATTTAATTTGTACAAGTAACTTATGTACATAAAGATAGGGAAAAATATATGGATAAAGATAAGATAGGGATAAGGATAAGCATGGTGGGTTCTAAATATAAAAAATGATAGAGGTTTCTAGATAACGGGCTGGGCTCCTAAGTGCATACGCCTTGTGACAGCCCAATTGCTTAGTGCATCCGTACTAAACGCACCATGGCTTGCTAGTTGTCTGAGGTAGTCTATTTCTGAGTACAACCAACTTCTAAATACATCTCGTCATTGGGTGTACCCATACTAAGTGAACCCGTGTGCGCAAATTGGCCATCTTTGGTGGTAAACTTGAGCGGCCCGTGACAATCCTCCCCCACTCATGCTTGCGACGGGCTTATATTTTTTAATGTGGTCTGCAAATTGGCATAGTTCTTCTTTGCATTCCCATATTGCTTCGCTTTCGGGGAGGTTCCTTCACTTTACCAAGTACTCATTATATGCCGACACGCCCTTTCTCCGAGTCACTCGATTGGTACTAATGTAGTCCACATCATTATCGTATAAGGTGATAACAGCTGTTGGGGTTCTCTTTGATTCACTGCGACTTGGATCTTCTGCATCTCTGTGATATGGTTTGAGTAGACTCACATGAAAGACCAGATGAATCTTGAGTCTTGGTGGAAGTTGGAGTTGATATGAGACGTTACCCACATGTTGTACTTACCATAATGTTTTGAATTGTTGAGGTAGGAGATTGATCAAAACTTGGTCGCCTTCCTTGTATTCAACATGACGTCTCCTCGTGTCAGCCCATTTTTTCATCTTTCGTGCTGCTTTGTTGAGATATACCCGTGTGATGTCCGCTTTCTAGTGCCACTCAAGGGTGAGCTTGTGAGCTATTGGGCTTTTTCTTCCATAAGTTGAGGCTATGGCATTGCGTGTCATGGGCTGAAATCACATGATGATCTCAAAAGGGCTTTTGCCCGTAGCTTCACTCTGTTGAAGATTATACGAGAATTGGGCAACATCGAGCAATTTTGTCAAATCCTACTGATGAGCGCTTATATTATGCCTTAGGTATATCTCGAGTAGGTTGTTGATGAGCTCAGTCTACCCATCCTTTTACGAGTAAAAACTTGTAGAGAACTTGAGATCGGTTCCTAACATCTTGAAAAGCTCGGTCTAAAAGCGACCTCTGAATCATGAATCTCGATCGCTCACGATGCTCTTCGGGACTCCTTATAGCTTCACAATATGTTGGATGAAGAGTCGGGCAGCTTTATTCGCTTTGCAATCCGGTCGGTGTGGCGATGAAAGTTGCATACTTGCTGTAACAATTGACGATGACCATAATGCTTTCACATCCTTTGGACTTTGGTAAGGCCGAGATAAAGTCCATGGATACGCTCTTCTATAGTCTTGATGCTAAAAGTAGGGGTTCTAACAACCCTGCTGGAAGTTTTCAATCTGTTTTGTTTTATTGGCAAACAAGACATGTTCGCATATTGTCTCACATATGTGGCTAAAAATACGAGACTTGAGACTAGCCCACTTAGAGTCGTGACACTCTTTTATCACTTCTTTTCGTAGATTTTCGCATCTTGGCATAAATAGTCGATCAACTTTAATGAGCAGAATGTCTTCCTCTTGACAAATTCTCCTTGTCTTGCCTTGAAGAACTTTTTCCAATAAGTCTTTTGTAAGAGGGTATTGTTGAAAACCTTCTTTGATGCGTGTGACAATGTTGGACGTTCGTTAGCTCATACACAGCATAGCTAACTCCGCCTTACGGCTTAGTGCATCCATAATGACGTCAACTTTCCCCAGCTTGTATTCGAGCCTATAGTTGAATTCCGTAAGAAAGTCTTGACACCGTGCTTGCTTGGGGCTCAACTTCTTTTGTGTTTGGAAGTAGCTTGCTGCTATATTATCCGTTAAGACCACGTAGTGTGTGCTAAGCAAGTAATGTCGCCAAACTCATAGGCAATGAATGATTGTTATCATCTCCTTCTCTTGCATGGTGTAGTAGTATTCCGAATCATTGAGCTTTCGACTCTCAAATGCTATAAGGTGGCCTTCTTGCATAATTACTCCTCCAATGGAAAAGTCAGAGGCATCCGTATGAGCTTCGAATGGCTTTGCGTGATCTGGAAGAACGAGGATGGGTTCTTCAGAAATTGTCTTCTTCAAGTGTTCAAATGCATATTGGCATTCTTCAGACCAATGCCATGTCTGATTTTTCTTAAGGAGATCTGTCAAGGGTGCCGCCTTGGTTAAATAGCCCTTGATGAACCGGTAATAATAATTCACCAATCCAAGGAAAGATCTTAGTTCAGGTACTTTTATAGGAGATTCCCATTCAAGGATGGCCTTCATCTTTGAGTTCTCCATCATTAACTTCTCATCGGCTATATTGTGGCTACGGAACTCTACTTCTGTTGAGCAAACGAGCACTTCTCCATTTTGAGGTAGAGTTTATTTTCGCAAAGTACTTGGTGGACTTGTTGTAGATGTTGAGCATGCTTCTCGAGGGTGGTGCTATATGCTATGATATCATCCAAGTGCACTACAACAAAACGATTGAGAAATGGTTGAAGGACTTTATTCATAAGTGTGAAAAATGTGGCTGGTGCATTGGTGAAGCCAAATGACATAACAAGGAATTCAAAAGATCAATACCTTGTGACGCATGCCGTCTTTGATTTATCTCCTTTGGCAATCCATATTTGATAGTATCCTGAACGTAAGTCGAGCTTGGTGAAGTACTGTGCCTTGCCGAGTTGATAAAAAAGATACACTATCAAGAGAATTGGGTACTTGTTCTTGATAGTGATCTTATTGGGTGCCTGATAATCGATATACATTCATAAAGAGTCATCCTACTTCTTTTAGAAAAAGATAGGTGCACCGAATGGAGCTTTTGATTGATAGATATATTCGGAATCCAATAAATCAGTGAGTTGTTTCCGTAACTCTTTAATTCAGGTGGTGTTGTTTCCGTAAATTTTCAAGCTCGGGTAGTGGCATACGGTAAGGCGCCAAGGCTGGAGATTTAGCGCCTTACTCTAACTCAATCTCGTGACCACCTCTCTCCTAGGTGGGAGCTTCATTGAAATTTTGAAGGCATGACGTCCTTCAATTTATCGAGGATGACTTGTATTAGTGATGGGACTTGGCTTGGGGTACTTGCGGGATCTTCCTCCTCGTTGAGTTCACAAATAGAGACCAAGAAACTAGAGTCCTTCTTGAAAGCCTTCTTAAATTACATGGCAAAGAGTGTCATTTCTCCGATCTTAGTGCACTTGGTAGAAACTATGCAAGCTTTACTCCCATCAATGATGCTTAGGGAGTTCGTGGTTGATAGTGGGAAGGCATGAACTTTGTGAAAGAATTCCATGCTAAGGACCATCTTGTAGTTACCCATAGGCACGATGGATAAATCAAGCTTTCCGCTCCATGTCCTAATTACCACATACACACTTTGTGCGGTGCACACAATAGATTAAGCGGGTAAGTTTACCGCCTTAATTGTGCCACCTTCCTTTATTGTCTTGAGGCCTAGACGCTTATACTTATCTTCGGCAATGAAATTGTGCGTAGCTCCGGTATCTAATAACGCACGCACTGTCTTACTATTAATATTTGCACTCACGTACATAAGCCCTTTCTTCGTATGTGCCGGCGGCTGGCTCTCGAGGGCAACGAGGTACTGGAGGGTAGGTTGAGGTTCCTCTCTCGTAGGTGAAAGTTCGCCCTTGAGCTATGCAGCGAGAGCATTAAGAGACTTCTTCTCTGGACAGTCGCGTACTTAATGTGGACCATTGAAAATAAAGCATGGGCTATGAGGCTTAGGTGTTTTTTCTTTCCGTTTGCCTTACCTTGCTTAGTCTTTCCGCTAGGAGACTTTTTCTGCCCCTACTCCTAGCGGTTGTGGCCTTTGTCTTTACGACCCTCTCCCCCACCTTTGCTTTGGTTCGGCCTCTTGTCTTTGGCTTGAGCAGAGTAGTCGGTGAGTGATTCTGCAATGGCGATGGCAACATCAAGAGATTGTACGCCACACCTATCCAACTCCACTTTGGCCCAATTCTTAAGGCCGTCTTGGAAGTAGAAGAGTGAGTCATTGTCTGACATGTCGGTGATATCTAGTATAACGGTAATGAACTCGTTGATGTAGTCACGAATACTACTCGTTTGCTTGAGCCAATGAAGGCGCGCTCTTACTTCTTTCTCGGCATTGCTTGGGGCAAAGTGCCTTTAGAGTTCTTGTTAAAAATCTACCCATATATTGATGGCGTAAATTCTCTTACCCATGTCACCATACTTTGATTACCATCATAGTTGTGCGGCGCCTTAGAGAAACGTGGGTTCTGTGCCCACCTTCGATGCCTCATCTTGCACGCCTATGATATCGAAATATTGGTCTACCCCGAAGAGGAAATTATCCATGATAGTGGCATTCTGGATGCCACTGTTGGTATCAGGCTTTGGCATATCTATACGGCACGCATCACTTGAGCTTGAGAAAGCCAGGCTAGTGGTGAATGTGTGCTTGTGCGAAGCCCAATCCGAGTGGACTTCCTCTACTTCTACACAGACTACTTGTAACTCCTCTTATACGAAGCTACAAAGCTTGAATACATCATCGTGGAATGCTCAAAACTACCCACAAAGGGTGTTGTTTTAATCTTGCATGAGGGCCTTGGTGGCTATCGTGAAGTCGGTATATTCGCCTTCTAGACCGTCCATCATAACCTCTAAGTTGTCGTGGGTGTCCTGAACCATAGACATAGATGTTTCGAGCATGGTGACGCGAGGCTCCAAGACGTCTACGAAATGAGCCTTGGACTTTCCGCTGGTCTTGGTTGTGTCGACCCTCCTTGCGGCCACGTGTGGGCTTCGGTGGAGCTTCTACACTAACAATGTCCTCTTGTGTTATGCTAGTAAGATTGGTCATTACTTTAGACGTGAGTTAGGTTGCATGGGTGCAAAACCTTGGCTCTGATACCACTTGTCATGAGATGAGTGTTTGTGCAGAAACCCGTGCGGTACTTAGACAACTTCTAGCACAAAATTGTTAAGTAATCCTAATAAACTTCTCAAGCTAGCTAGGCAAAGAGACTTGCGAGAATGCTAGAGAGAATAAAAGAGCAATATAGCCAAATGTGATTTTATTATTCATAAGGGAGGGTACAAGAGAGCTTTGCACACATTTGTGTGACATGCGTGGGTGTTTGGAGAATTAGAAATGCCTAGGATGGTGAGTGCTAACTCCTATTTATAGTATGGCTTTCCTAGTTCTAGAGACATCCATACAAGTTATTCAATTAAATTTATACAAGTAACTTATTTAGATAAAAATAAGAAAAAAGATAGGATAAAGATAAGATAGTGATAAGGATAAGTATGATGGGTTCTAGATATAGAGAATGGTAAATGTTCTAGATAACGGGCTGGGATCGCTAAGTGCACACGCCTTGTGACGGCCTGATTTTTTAGTGCATTTATACTGATCACACCACAGCTGACTAGTTGTGTGGGGTTGTCCATTTCTAAGTGCAACCCACTTCTAAGTACATCTCACCATTAGGTGTACCCATACTAAGTGAACTCGTGTGAGCAAATTAGCCGTCTTTGGTGGTGAACTTGAGCGGCCTGTGACAAAAGGTTGTGAAACAAATCAAAATAGAATGAAACGACAGGAGATCATGCGTTTTGGATATGGATTCACTTAACCAAATGATAATTATTTTAGCATTTTCATGAGTTCAAATGTTACTTGTTAAACGACTTCAAGTTATGTCATTTAAGTTTAAGTGTTGCACGAGTAAATCACATGCAGAAAGATAGCTGTTTCAATTAGTTAAGAACCGTTAGAGCACATAAATTTCATGTGCAATTTTTGGGTTTCTTCTAGGTTTGTTGAGAAGCTGTTAATACAGCTGGTTCTGGTGTAACAAACAGGGGTCATTAGAGGGCTACATAAAGAGAGATAGCTTGGAGAGAGAAAGCATTATTGTTCACATTGTACCTCCCATGGATGTAAGCTTGTGAAAGCTAGTTGAAGCACGTAAAATCATCTTGTTCTTTGATCTGTATTCTAATTCACTCATTATAATCTTTTGTGTTTTGATCAATAATCATAGCTTTAATTAGTTCTTGTTCAGTTAAGATTCTAGTTCATTCTTTAATAAGCATCTTGTTTGATTTTTTTTGTGATCTTGGGGGTAATTGAAGTTGTCTCTGTTCAAACACTTCAATTATTTCAAAAGATAAGTATCATGGGCAGTGAACTATGATAAGTATCATCGTAATCATTTAAATAGATGTTTGTTTTTGTTTTAGTTTTTGGGATGGGTTCATGGTTCATATATATAAATATATATTGGTAACTATAAACAAAAATTATAAGTATCATAGCCAATTAAATCTGATAAGTATATTCGTAATAGTTTGAGTGTATATTCTTTTTTAGGAGTAGATGGATATAAGTGGTAAACTAAAGAAGGTAAATTCATGATAAATATGGTATTAGAATTTAGGAGAAATCTTCTTATTATTCTTGTATAAATTATGCATTAGCCCTTGAACTAATTAGATTAACTTTTCCTGTACTTTATATTAAGAAATTTATGGGTGACGCAGTGTCACAACTAAAATGAAATTAGATAGAAAATGAAAACAAACACATAAAGAGGACACCAGAGTTTACGTGATTTGTAAAGCCTACATCCACCGAAGAAGATACAAAAAAATTACAAGTGATATTTTAACTTACTATTCAAAACCTCTGTACATCCAAACTCTCAAATTACTAATCACTCAAGAGTTTATTAAATCTCTTATACTCTTGAAAAATGAATTGAATGGGATGATTGGGGAGGGGAAATGAAGCCTCTATTTCATTTTCTAGGATAAACCTATATTGTAACGGTGGCAACATACCACTATTTTTGTTATTTTATAGTTTGATTATACCATATTACCTTATATTTTCTCTAAAATTAAGTAGGTACCAGAAGTTACAAATTTTTACATGTAAGTCCTTTTTTTGTGAATAAAACAGCATTTGAAAAGAATTTTAATTGTTGTTGTTGTTATTATTATTATTAATGTCATTAATTTTATTATTATTAAATTTTATTAATTTTACTATTTTAATTATTATTTATTATTATTGTCGTCGTCATCTCCATCAAAATTTATTAAATTTATTATTTTAATTATTATTATTACTGTAATTAAGTCATTATTATTAATATTATTGGTATTATTAAAATTTCATTAATTTTTTTATTTTAATTAGTATTAAAATATATTAACTTTATTATTTTTTATTATTAATTTTATTATTTTAATTATTATTAAAATATTTTATTATTTTTTGTCTTAATTAATATTATTGTCATTATTATTATTAGTTTTATTACTTTTTTATTCTTACTATTGTTTTAATTATAATATATACAAATAATATTAAGGACACAATTAACAAATAGAATTTTAGTAACTTGCAACAACCAATTTATGTTATAAGATAAAGTAATCACATCAATAATAATACAATTCATTCCGATTTCGATTCATACAACTTAAGTAAACAACTTATTATTATTCAAATTCTTTATTCCCAATTCCAATTCATTCTCATTCCTATTTAGTAAACGTACTATTAGAGTGTGGTTGGAACATGATATTATATATTATTGTAATATTGTTCACATTAATTTATTGCTTACCTATATTTAGAAGTTTTGAAAGTTGGACTATGGTGCATTATATAATTCACTACAATACATCAACTTTTACCTTAATTTAAACATTAAATGTATTTTAATTATATTTTTATTTTTATTTTAATAATTAAAATATAAAAATAAATTATATTATAATAATATTTTATTATATTATATTATATTTAATATTAATAATTAATATAAGAACAATATTTTAGTATGATTAATAATAAATTTAAATAATGAGAGCAAATCTGGAAATGATAGCAATAATTAGAGAATTATAAAATATTTATGAATTTGTGGAATAAATCAAAAGATTTATCTTTCTAAAGTTAGAGAATAATCATAGAATTTATTCAGTATTTAAGAAATTATGTCTCTTATAAATGAGTACCGAATCATATAGTGTAATTGCTCAATATCAATAATAAAACTCTCAAAATTTTCTACTTCTTTTTTATTCATATCATTTAACAACTTAGCCAAAAAAATAAAAATATTTATTTAAAAAATAAGATAGACAACTAAGACAAAAGAAAAGAAAAGAAATATTAATGAGTTAGAAAGAGAGTGCAGGATGATTATTACCGGGAGTGAGAAAGTAAAATAAAAATAATTATATTTTTTTCTGATTTTTAAAAAATAATAAAAATTACATTGTTAATAACCGAAGAAAAAAGATCCCAACGTTCTTTTCTTAGATCCAATGATTAGATCACAGAAAAATAAATAATGTGGTACTATACCACAATAGTAACGTAGGTAAATCCTATTTTTAAGTTTTAATATATATTTTATTATTTTTAATTTTGTCCATTCGAAGTTTTGAATATTAATTTTCAAAACTTTGAATGTTGAATTTCAAAGATGGGCCCTGGGACGGCAGATCAGCTGGGACACGGGTCTCAGTTGGTTTTTAAATGTCTTTGACAGTAGTCTTAAAATAATTATATTTTATTTATTATTGTTTCAGCCAATTATAAAATTAGGACAATAACCCTGTATTATTAGCACTTTAATAAAGATAAAATGTTAAAATAAAGAGTAACTATAGCCAGCAAATGTTAGTGAAAGACTTTTTAAAGACTCTTTAAATTTTTTATAGGAAAATGCTTGGAAGCTAGATGGTGAGAGAAGGGCCCTCCCAAATCACGGGCCATTCTACCCCAAAAAATAAAAAATAAAAAATTAACAAAAAGTTAATAAAGAAACGCTTGAAAAATCAAAGGCAAGAAAAAGACAACAGCAATAATCAAATAATAAAATCTTACTGATCATTCTAGAGCAAAATCTTTTTCTTTTCAACTAACCCATTCTTAATTTTTTTTCAAACCCAGAAAATCAATCCACACTTCTAAAAATCAAATTTTTTTTTTTTTAACAAAACCATTCTCAGTTAACCCATTCTTTATTTTTTTTAAAACCCAGAAAATCAATCCACAATTCCAGCCAAGGCCTCAAAAAACAAGCAATTTCATGATGGGAAACTATATACAAGTGCGTGAGTGAGAGTGGGTCTTGCTGGATCTAGAACTGGCGAAGTCTTTGCTTGCCTTTTGCCCACCTTGAGTCTTGCTGGATAAAAAAATGGCTAAAGCGAAGTCTTTGTTTGGCTTTTGTTTGTCTTGGGTCTTGCTGCATGAGAAAATGATTTTTTTTTTTTTTTCTAGAATGGTGCGTGAGTTGCGTGTGGTGTTTGGGAGGGAGGGGCGGCCGCGAAGTCTTTGTTTGCCTTTTGTTTGTCTTTTGTCTTGCTGCATGAGAAAATGATTTTTTTTTTTTTTTTTCCAGAATGGTCCGTGAGTTGGGTGTTGGGCGGGGGGTGGTTGTTGGCCTTTTGCTTGTTTTGGGTCTTGCTGCATACGAAAACGAATTTTCTTTTTTCTTCACTAGAATGGTACGTGAATGGTCGGGTGTGGGGAACGGCAAGTAAATATTAAAACAATTAATAAATGTGAAGCGGTACCATAAATAATAAATAAATACGTGACTTGACAATCATAATTATTTGTGTTGGTAAATTTTTTTATTATCGTTAATTTTTTTAATTTTATCAAGAATTTAAATATTATTAAGTCTTTACGCATGAAAAATTTATATTTTATTAAATATATTAAAATTTAAATTATTAAAAATTTAATTAAATTACTTTTAATCGAACTTAATTTTATATGATAGTCCGTAATTTATAAGTATTTATATATAAGTCTAATGTTAGATTAATTATCCAACAATATTGAATTAAATATCTAACAATCTTCCACTTGAATTATATGTGAAACTTTATAATTTTGTTTTGTAAAAATAACTATTTGAACTTATTGTCATTATAAAATGAATCTATAATAAATTCGGTCTATCAATCTTATCAACATACAATCAAAGTGACCTTCATCACAACTGTCGTAACTCGATCTATCAATGGTCACAATATCAATACAACTGAATGACATGAATTATGATGTGGATGTGTAGCATGAAAATTTCATGCAATGCAATCTTAATATGATAATTTGTAATTGGTTCACTTTAAATTTTAGTGAGATCAAATTTTACTAAAATCAAATTATGAATAAATCAAAACATTATTTCTATAAAAATAACCTTAAATATTTATAAATTTAAATAATTAAAAAATACCTATAACACAAGAGTATTTAAAATTACAATATAACACGTGTCAATTAAACATTTTAGGTAATAATTCTTTAGTAACTAGATCCACAATAATAACGTTTGTTTCAATTCTATAGACAACCGTCCAGTCTCACCGTCTAGCTGGTACAACTCTTTTTTATATGTGGCCCTTCTCAGTTTAATTCCTGGCTAGATGGCCATCGTCTTTCGACACTTGCTGTGATTCTTTACAGCCAATAACAAACACCAATATCTGATCAGTCTTGGTTTTCTCCCCATCGCGTTCAACGAATGCACCCTTGATGATCACTTTCCATTGCTGAGAAAAATTAATAATAATAATAAGCCATAAATTAACCAAAAGCAAGCAGAACCTATCAAGAAACAAATGGATTCTTCAACAAAGACTCAACACAAACACAAACACAATGAAGAAGAAGAAGAAAATGAGGAAGACACGTATTCATTGGCCATGCAACTGGCAACGAGCATAGTGTTACCTGCGTCTATGCAAGCGGCAGCAGAACTTGGAGTCTTTGAGATTATAGCCAAAGCAGGTCCCTAAACTCTCTGCAGCAGAAATTGCAGCACAGATGCCAAGCCGAAACCCCAATGCAGGGGTGATGCTTGACCGGATCCTTCGGTTACTTGTGACCCACCGTGTGCTTCGTTGCTCTGTTTCAACCACTGGTGATGATCAGAGGCTGTACAGTCTTGCACCTGTGGCCAAATACTTTGTGGTTAATCGAGATGGTGTTTCACTCTGTCCCCTCTTGGCCATGCCTGGAGATCAAGCCATGCTAGATATATGGTTTGTCTTATCAACTTTAAATATCTTTTAATTTTAAACATTTTTCCAACTCAATTTAACGTCGGTACTCAGATTTGAAGCCACAAAGCATAAGAAAGTCTTTGATACTCCCTTTGTGTATACTCTCTTTTGCATATTCTTATTAATTGTACCTCGCTAATTAGACAAGCAAGATTATCTTTTAAAGACGTTTGGACGAAGTTAAAAGAGTAAACAAGAAAAATACAAATTCTAATGCATTATTTTTTATATTTTCATATATTAGTTGGAGCTTATTTATTTATTTTTTTTATTTCCTTTAATTTTGTTCAGATGATTAATTAGATGGCCAGATGTCAGCATTAGATTTCTCATAAAAATATTAAACATTTTACTAGATTAATTGCTGACAAAGCCTTTTTGTGTGTGTAATTAATAATAGTCTTCTGAATTTTATTAGGTATAAGCTGACAGACGCAGTTCTTGAAGAAGGAATCCCATTCAACATGGTTCATGGAATGGGAATCTATGAGTATGCAGGCAATGATTCTAGATTCAACGGAGTTTTCAACAACGCAATGCTGAATCATACTAGCATAGTTATGAATAGAATCCTTAGCAAATTAATCAGCTGGTGGATGTCGGTGGTGGCCTAGGAGTCACTCTTAATATAATCACTTCAAAATATCCTTATATTAAAGGTGTTAATTTTGACTTGCCTCATATTATTCAAAATGCCCCATCTTATGCTGGTATGCTTTTTACTAATTATTAAGTTCTGTCAATTTTAATTTAGACTTTTACAAACTCAATAATTTGTTAATCCACACGTGGTATATATATGGTGTAGGTGTGAAACATATAGGTGGAAATATGTTCGAAAGAATTCCAAAGGGGATGCCATTTTGATGAAGGTTAGCTAAGGATTTAATTGAAGCGCAAATTAATGTTAATCCTTAGTCTTTGTGTTAATTATCAATTTAGTCACTGTGTTTAAAAATTGCGCAAAAAGTTCCTGGCAGTATTTTATCTGTCTCATAATGTCAAATTTGTTGATTTGTAAGTTATATATCAGAAGAAATATATTATTTTACCTTGAGAAATTTAGTCCAACCGTTATAGAAGTATTAATGCAGTCATTTTTTTTTAACTGTTTATGTAAAAGGTAGAGTGACGGGAAAATTAAATAGAACTGTTTGAAAATCACGATGCTAGGCCCCTAGGCGCATGACAATAGGTTCGTCGATGACTAATGCTAATCAATAATAATATTTTGCAGTTGATACTTCATAACTGGGGCGATGAGCATTGCTTGAGTTTGTTGAGGAATTACTACGAGGCTATTCCACAAAATGGAAAGATAATTATTATCGATAGAATGCCAATGGTAAAGCCTGGGGCTACAGCAGCCGCCAGAGAAGCCTCCATGACGGACATAATTATGTTAATGATATTTTCAGGAGGAAAGGAACGAACCAAACAAGAATTGATGGCGTTGGCTACCAAAGCTGGATTTAAGGGTGTCAGTTATGAATGTTTTGTATGTAACTTTTGCATCATCGAGTTCATCAAGTGATTAAATTACATGCTTTCTTGCCTAATTATGGTATAAATTATTAGTTATGATCCTCGAATGAAAAATAATATTGGCCAGTACGGTCACACTGTATTACCTATGTATTGTTGTAATAAAATTATGTAACATGCGTTACACTTTTTTTTTCATGTATGAGAGACTTACACTTTACTCTTAAATTTTATTTTTATTACTTTATTGTAAATTATTAATGCATATTTTATCCCTTATGTTAGAACATTTGAAAAAAAAAATACATTGTTAAAAGATAAAAGTGATTCTTAATTTTCACAAATAAATTGATCTTTAGTAACCAATACTAATTAAAGCGACCTAATTTATCTATTAAAATGTAAGTTTTATACTTTAACATTGTGTTTCATTTTATCAAACATTATGACACTTTAAAAATTTATCAATATGCGACGAAATGAGTTTACAAGCACTTAATTTTTTTCTCACATAGAACAATCTGTCATTATAGATAGGTACTTATTATAGCTGACAATATCTGTTACTTAAAAGTCTGCTCCAGTTGATAGTTTTACCCCATCAGTTGAAATTAGACTTTCATATCTTGATCCATCGGTGAATTTCACCCATTTGAATGGATATAATTCACCCATTTGAATGGATATAAGAACATTATATATATATATATATATCCCGAGATAAGTCCCAAGTGCAACTATACTTTATTTATTTATATTAAATTATCCTTAAACAATTATCGCATGAATATGATTTTTGAAAGCATATTTTAGGGTGTGAGGACGTTTCAGTCATTCATAAAACTTGAAGTTTTTAATTAAAAGAGACCATAAACTTACTATTAAGAGTCATTAATTAATTAAAACTAATTAATATTATTCTTTCTTCCATACAAAGAGAGATTATTGTTGCAAGCTTTATTTGAAGCTCATTTAATTGAATTTAAAACAAATTGATAATAATTCTTTCTTAAAGATTTTGCCAATAGGAAACTAACAGCTTATCTAATTAAGATATAAAGTAAGAGCAACATAAAATAAAACAAGTTTGAAAAGAAAATATTGAGATTAATTTGTATTGCCCGAGTCCAACTAAAATTTTATCTAACAGATTGTGTATTGATATTGGAATAAATATATTAAGCTCGGGCATCTCAATTCTAGAACTAATTTTTGAGTGTAAGTTATGCCCGTGAACTACAGTATATAAATGATTGGACAAGCACACAATAGTTTAACTTTCTTTGTGTAATTACATTTGAATTGATAAATGCATGTTATTGAATTTAGTTATATAACTAGATTCATAAATAAAAAATGTCTTAAAATCATGTACTAGATAATCTTTTACTTCATGTTTATCCAATCATGTCGTAAAAAACCTATGAAAATTAACTATTGATACCAAAAAATGATTTCAACAACTAAATTTATTTCGGGTGAAAAAATGATACGAACCAAAATTGAATATTGATATAAACTTCAAATCTGCAACCTGACAACCACAAAAAACTGGTCAGGACTTGCTAAGAGGGATTTCGGTGAGAACCCTATTCTTAAGTTAAATTTAGAGTCTATTAGATAGTTGACACAAAAAGAAATAACTCAAACAAAATCACACTATAGAGTTCCAATAAAATAAATAAGATGAAATAAATTTTCTTCTCCTCTACAATGAAATATCCATTTTCCTCATTTTCATTCCCTATTTTTCTCGTTCCTCCCCCTTTCTCATGTCCATTGTTTTCTTCGGATATCCCCTTTGAAATACCAGTCACTGCAGACTATTTTTCTCCTTCAAAGTTGCCCATTTTCCTAACATGGGTAGTTGGTCCACACAAAATAATTGAACCTAACATATGTCCCTAGTTTTCAAGATCAAGAACTTGTGATAGGTCTTGGAAACTTAAGAATAATAAAAAGAAAAAAAAAGAAATATATGACCTAACACCAGTCCCCTAGTTTTTAATATCGAGAAGATGTGACTGGTATTAGAAACTTACAAAGAAAGAAGAGAAAATCTATCTCAAACTATTAAATCAAATATGTAGATGCAAATCTTAAAATTTAGAATCGCACATGCATATGTCGGTCTCAAATTACAGAGCGAAATATGCAGATACCAATCAAAATAAACAATTAAACATATAGATCAAAATTTGTAGATATTGATCTTAAATAAAGAATTAAACATGTAAATGTTGATTTCAAAATGTAGAATTAAATATGTAGAATAGAATTTGTAAATATCAATCTTAGCATGTAGAATTAAACACAGAGGTCAGTCTCAAATTGTAGAGCCAAATATATAGAACAGAATTTGTCCATATCAATCTTAACATGTATAACTAAACGTGTGGATGTCAATCTTAAGTTGTAGCAACAAATATATCGATGTCAATCTAATAAGGATGGGGGAACAAATCTACTAGACCTCAATGAGGTAAAGGTTGTAACCTCGATATCAATAAGATCGGACCATATATCTTATTCATGTTGGACCTCAACAAGGCCGAAGTAATTTATCAAACCAGACTTCAATAAAGCGAGCAGAACAAAATCAATTGGACCACAATAAGGCTAAGATGGCACCTTCGATCTCAATAAGATCGAATTATACAATTTATTCACGTTGAATCTCAACAAAGCCAAAACTATTTATTAAGCTAGACCCCTTCAGTAGGGCCAAGACAGTGATTTCGGTCTCAATAAAACCAAATAATACAATTTATTCATGTTGGACCTCAATAAGGCCAAAATAGGTAGATGTCAATCTCAAATTATAGAATCAAATATGTAGATACAACTCTCAAATTATAGAATCAAATATGTAGATGTAGATATCAAATTATAGAATCAAATATGTAGATGTTGATCTCAAATTGTAGAATCAAATATATCTAGATCTCGAATTGTAGAATCAAAAGCAAAAGTCAAAGTGGCCTCAACAAGACCCCAAAAAATAATGTTGAGAAATCAAGTATGTTGTAAGCATATATAAAACTAACTAGTATATGTCATAACTTGCGAGGACAACCACACGACAGGTTCAATAAGTTCCAGAACTTTTAGAAACTATTATAAAATTAAAGATAGCTTCATTTCAAACGTTTGGGATTTGGTAATTTCAATAAAATATGCGATCAAACATTTAGGATTTGGTAATTTTAGTAAAATATGCAATCCCAAAAAAATTATTTGAGGAATGTGGATGCTTTATAACCAATGACATCTCCAATTTCTAAAACTTATGCTTTATAACTAATTCCTAGATCTTTAGATAGAGGCAATTATTGACAAATATCATAAGTAGATTTACCCAGTAAATAGATATCTCGAAAAATGTTCAAACACTATGTGATAATGTCTCCCTCACATAACTGGTTCCATTTGACTCTTCAAAAGTATTCAACAAAGAATACCATGAAATTTGTATAGCCTACAAATGTGGCAGTAGACAATTGCAATCCTTTGGACAAAGAACACCCAATTGACCATTGGATATAATTTTAGGCACAAACTTCGAAGCATGTAAGCTTAACAAAATTAAACTAATAAATCAAGGTTAGTGAATTGGTAGATAATGAGCATATCATCATGAAATTCTCTAGTTTCTCACGGTATTTAAAGATCAAACTTGCTTTTAGCAAAGATTTATAGCAGATTGTCTAAGGATGAATAGCATTTGATCATGTTGTGGGTGGGTATTAGACTAATAAATTTACACATGCATTATCACAATGAATAAAAACGAAAGCTGGTAGGCATTTCAATCTTAAGTTTTAACTTGACATTGAAAGGTAATGTATAAAATTGAGACTTAGAACAAATGCACCTGATCGAGTGCCTTATAAGAAAAAGTCATTTCACCAACAACTCGTGAGCTTGACTTACTTTGCATAAAAAAACTTTATGTCAACAACTCAGACAACTCGTAGTATAATTCGTGTAATAACAATCCAAGAAATATCAATGGAGCGAGAAAGAAGTTTCAGCCTTGTTAAAAAAACAAATGCTTTAAAGTCAAATATGCTTTTCTATTCTTAGTCCTCTATGAGCATTTTGTGTCCAAAGACACGATTAAAATCAGCCATGGCCAACACTTGGCCTTAACCAATTTGTGCTATTTCCTTTTCATACTCCTAACACTTTTCAATAGCTATTGAAAATTGTGCTATGTGAATTAGAGCCATCGTTTCAAGAAAACAAATATAGCTAATATGTAATACTTTCAAATGCGAAAGTAGTAATTGAACAACGATTAACAATAGATATATAATTCATGTTCTTTAAATAGTTTCGTGCTCATATTAAATAAATTGAAATAAAATTTGGATTTTATTCCTTAGCTTATAAGTAGAGTTCTCTCGAGCAAACAAATTTACACGTGTAACCACAATATGCAATTACTATATTGCCTACCACAAGTTATAGACGTTCAATTACTATATTATTAAAGACAACATCATTTCACGCATTTAAGATTTTGATGAATAGTGCTGGAGCATTAATTACACCAGTTCTAAAAATTAGTCATACTTTCGAAGATATCATACCAAAGTATTTTGTGAGTACAACTCTTATTATTTACATGCAAAAATTGCTAAAAAGTTGTAGAGTTAGCATTTTACCCAATTTTATCGATAAATGACGAATCAATATTATAAATTAATCCAGTAGAGGTATCAAACCAACAGACAAACTTTGAGTGAAAATGTTATCTGTAGAGTTGATGTATGGAACAAATGCACCTGATTGGAGTCTTTGCAAATAGTGGTTTCTGGAGGATCAGTCTTGGCTTTGATTCTCTTCTTCCCATGAATATAAATTCAACGAATTCATGATATCCATGCATAGGTTCAAAGTGAATCCCAAAGAGTACCTTTAAGCTTTTTCTTCTATCTTCTCCAGTTAATTCCTTCCTTATCTTTTTTAATAAGAAATTTCTTGCCAATAATATTTCATGATCAATTCTTTATAAACATATATACAAGGTTTTCAAGCATATATGTAGTTTGTAGTGCCAACCCAGTTTGATTTGCAAGTGAGATAATATATATACATATATACACCTAGCAGGAACAAGATCATTGAAGCTTTCATTCCTTCTCTAACCCATTACTTCATCTATCGCCTTGTAGCATTAAAAAAACATAAAGTATGTTGAAGATAACAATTAATTTAAAACTCACCAATTAGCAGCAAACTAACTTTGTTGAACTCTAGAAGCTCTTGCTAACATACCAGTTTGTAGTTCTTGTAGGGCCATTGTTGTTGTAATTTTATTGTTTTACCGCAACTATAATTCCTTCTTTTCGATGTTACTAGGACATCCTTGATTTTGTTGCAACTATAATATTGCATTTTGGTCATCTTGTGACATTTCTGTTGGGACCTTTGTATATCATCTTGCTCAATTTTCTAAATAAAGTCTCGGAACAATTCTTGCACCTTAAGATATTTTGTCAAACACCTCTTGCATTGAAGCCATAAATACAAAAATTGATCGGTTAGTACATAACTGTTGGGATTATGTGCTTTTTAAAGTATATTGATTTTCTGATTAATAAAATATTTCAAGTATTTATTCAGATATCTTGAATTACATTAATATTTTGAGTAATGTCCATTTAATCATATTATATGTATTTATACGATCACTATGTCGATTCGCAGAAGATATAAATACAAGTTATCTTATGATTAAATAAAACAAGTTCGCAGTTGATAAATAAAGTTTGGCACTTTATTTAGGTATAGACTGTAATAAATTCATTGAGTGATTTGTCTTAATTATTTATGAATTTATTGATATAATATGTCTACATTGAACTAGATCACATATGAGATTTAATTAACCTAGTAATAACTGTCAGACTTATTAAATCTCATAGGCATTAATTTACTATAATCTTAATCTTGAGTTAGTTATGATTTCATGATTGTAGTTGTTATTTCATTTGAATTACCAATGGGCATGACATACACATGTAGTCAATATTACCCGGTATCTTGGTGAGAGCAATTACAAGTATTGAAATTATAGATTAATAATGTAGAATTTGTACGACATATCTCTTGATGGGTTTTCAGTACTTGATCATAGAATTCTTTAGCCAGAGTGTCTCAACATAAATAAATATGTTGAAAATGATCATTAGAGAAAACCAATAAGTATCAAGGAATAAGATATAATTAAATTAATTGGACAGTTGAGATATCAATTTAAATTAACGATGTGGTACAAATGATTGTGCGGTAAATAAATCAATATGGCTTGGGCGAATTATATTCTAGCATACAATTATGGAGGTCAGTTCCAATCTTATAGTGGAGTAAAGTTGGAATTAAATAATTATATTTGTTTAATTACAAATTTAATTATTGTAGCCACTGTTGTATGTTCCCAAATTATTCCCGGGTTAGCTCATTTAATTGACAATACTATCACTGGACCCAAAAGTAAGAAAAACTGGCATATTAAATGAAAATCATAATTATAATATTTGTTAAGGCCTAGTATGTTATATTCAAGTGTAAAATGGGGCTTGTGATATTTTACAAGGTGGTCTCCTAGTTAGTTACATATTCTTTCCACTTTTACGTAAATGGATAGATAGTATTTAATTTAAATATTTAAATATTTAAATTAAAAGAGGAATTCTATTTTAAATAGGAATCTTAATCCTAACATACAAGGACTTTTCATAAGATATTATAAAAGGAGCATTATTCTCTTGAGAAAAAAAGAGAGAAGAGAATCCCAGAGATTTTAAGAAAAATACAGAAAACATCTAAGAGGAACCAGTTGCAATTGGGGAGTGGTGAAACAGATGCCCACACGTCCAGTGTTGATCAAACTTGAGTCATAGTCTGGAAGATCGTTTGGAGACAGATCTACAACTCTCAATTGTTCATATTCTCAAAACATCAATGTATGAATTTCTAGATTACTTAATTCTTATATGTTGTATGAGATCGATCCTAAAAGGTTTTAATTGAAAATTTGAAAAACCTAATTTTATTCCCTTCAATAATAAAATCCAATTTTGTAAACCCAATAAGTAATGCCTAACCATCCTAGTTTTTAATGAAATGGGGTCCATTCTAATTAACCCATTAAATTAGTGACTATTAATCTTACTCATTTCATTGATTTCTATTTATAAATCAAATATAATAATTTTGGGTAATTAGCCTATTCGAAAAGAAATTGAATAAGTTGTTCAATCAACTCAGCATTAAGATATGAAATTTCATTATGATCACTAATCAATAAAACAATGACTGTCGATAATTCACACTTGTCAATATTTTTTTAATATTGACTGTCGATAATTCACACTTGTCAATATTTTTTTAATTGAATAATTAAATTGTAATTAAACCTGGGTTTCTCTTGTCAGCCTCTGGGTCACATTCTTTCAAGCTATAATACCAACAACAATTTTATGCTGCCCTCATTTTTCCCATACGATGAATCTTACCATTTTTTTATGGTTTTTTATATCATTTCCCTGCAAACAGCGCCAAGATGTTGATATCGAAAAATGACTTCAACAACTAAATTTATTTCAAGTGGGAAAATGATACAAACCAAATTTGAACAATGATTTGAACTTCAAATTTGCGACTTGACAACCACAAAAAAACTGGTCAGGACTCACCAATAAGGGTTTCGGCGAGAACCCTCCGATGCTTAATTAGATTTGGAGCATATTAGACTATTGACTAAAAAAGAAATAACTCAAGTAGAATCACACTAAAGGGTTCCAATAAAATAAGTAAAATGAAATCTCATTCTCAACAATGAAAGATCTATTTTTCGTTCTCTCTTTTGTCTAGTTCCTCCCCCTTTCTCATATTCATTGTTTTCTTCAGATACCCCCTTTGAGGCAAACGGTTTTTCTCCTTAAAAGTTGCCCATTTTTCTAGCATGGGTAGTTGGTCGACACAAAATAATTGAATGCAACATTAATTAATTGGCAATTGCCCAAAGCATTCTCTTTAAACAACGAAAAAGTCAGAATCTTCCTAAAAAATTATTTGCAGTTATTTCTTCAGGAGAATGATACTTTCTCTCATATAATTTTTGGGTTTTAGCAATTTGCACACCTTAAGGTTTTGCAATAATTTGTTATTTTTTGTGTCAAAATTTTCAAAACAAAATTAATTGTAGCCACAATAACACTAGTTTTTAAAAGGAAAAATTAACGTCAAGAGAATAACGAGATATTATATATAAAAATTTGATTATACAGAATGATGGTGCTCCCCTGATAAGCCCTTTTATATATAAACTATAAACATACAAGCATATTTAAAATTTAGTAGGCATATGGAGTTGCCAAAGCAATAAGAGGATATTTTATTATGTTTACTAGCACCAGTTGATTGAGTCATGTCCATAGCTTCCTCTCTTTCTCCTCCACAAGGTAGTGACCAATAAAACTTCTTTAAAAGGCTTGTCAATACAAGCTCATTACTCTCATCATAAACTTTATGCTAAGGCAAATTCTTCTACCAGCTCCAAACAGAATGAACTGAAGATTATTGCCTAGGAATTTATTAAAGAATTTACTAAGAACCTCTCAGACCAAAATTCATCAGCTTGATCCCTCAAAGTAAGGTCTTTAGCGATTGCTCCATAAATAATGTACACTTGTGTTCCATTAGGAACATCATAGCCACTTATTTTAACAACTTGAGTCGATTGATGAGGAAGTAGTATTGAGATTGGTGCACGAATGCCAATAGTCTCTTTAAACATAGCTTTTAAGTAATGCAATTTCTCCAAATCATCCTCTGTTATGTTTGATTTGTCACCAACAATTTCTAATTTTATTTTGCACTTTCTTCATAATCTTTGGGTGCCTTAAGAGCTCTATCATTGTCCATTCTAGAAGTGTGCATCTTATGTTTATACCATCCCCAAACGCATTATAAACAAATTGTATTTGTTTATAAAGATCATTAATAATCCAAGAGTGCTAGTTCATATGCCAAAATAAGTCAAAATACATATTTTCTGCACCATTTTTTTTTTTTTTTGGGGGACAAATGTGACCTAATTTATATGCAATGTTATTGTTATTTGTAGATAAATTAGGGGGTAGAGGCCCATAGGGCCTCTCAAGCCCAAAAAGAATTCTAAGATAGATAAGGCTGTGTTGGGCTTTCATATTTGTTGTAGATTTTATGTAACCAAATTTGTTATTTTTAACAATAGGCCCCGTCGAAGCAAAATCCTAGTTCCTATACTGCTGGAAAAAATAAATTCTTCAAGTAATGTTTGTGATAGAATTTGTTTACCTATAATAAATGACAAAAGAGTAATAATTTATGAACTTAATTTCACTTTGATTTGACCTTATGTGTTAAAAAATGATTAAAAAAAACCTACTTTAGTTCAGCAAATTGATCATTTTCATTTCTATGTTCCAAAATCTATTAAAAATTGTAACAGGCAAAAAAAAAATGTTAAAAGTTAAAAAATCTTCTTTGATGAGAACTTTGATAGATTTTGAAACATTAAGAAGAAAGATTACTAATTTTGACAAAGACAAGGGCTTTGATCATTTTTCTCTACTTTTTGCCAAGTAAAATACAAACTTGTAATTGGTGGTTAGCAGATAATTGTATAAAAATATAATATCTTGATCATTCGATATTATAAATTTATGCTTGATAGAAAATTTTTAAAAACTTAGCATAACTCTGTGGTCATAACTTCTTGTATTTACTAGGAATGGGCAATTTTAGATTCAGATAAATCCGATCGGATTTATGATAATTCGAATTTAGAAAAAATCTATTCAACCTTAATCTAAACCTCAAATCCAATCCTAATTAGTTTGGATAAGATGAATAATTTAGATAAATTCAAATTCGGATCAGTTCAAATAAATTTATATTTCAATTAAAATTCATATTTGGATTATATTTCATATTTAGATTAATTCGGATTGAATTCAGATTAGGGACCTTTTTGATAAATTTCACAAAAAAATTATGCAATCTATAATTAATGAAAACACAAATAATGTAAACTATAAAAATAAAAAGAGAAATTATCATCGACCACTTTTTTTTTCTTGCTCTTTTAAAAATACACATTTTTTTTTTTTACTAATTTCTACTTGAAATTATATTTTCTTTTACCGGTCTACTTTTGTCTACTATCTATTAAGAGAATTAACATAAAATTAGCCAAATAATTTTTTTACCCCCAAATATAAAATTACAATTTTGCCTTAAATAAATGTCAAAAAATAGATTTAATATTGTAAAATTACTCGTCAAACCAGGGATGATAAAAAAGCACAGCCCTGATTTTGACCCGATTAGCCCAACCATATTTTTCGGGCTTAGGCCCGAATTTAAGGGCTAAAATTTGAACTCAGACTTATACATATCAAGCTCACTTAAATTTGGGCCAGGACTCCGGCCTTATGTAACCCAATCGGGCTCGACACGGCTCGGCCCGTCTCTAGCTTTAAAAAAAATAATAAATAAATGTACGCCTATAAGTATTGGAGTAGATTTTTTTTTTCCCTTCATATTAGATTGTGAATTATCATTTTTAAATTAATGAACTTGTTTAAATTGTGTAATCAAATTATTTATTTCTATTTGTTTGTTAAACTAATGAACTCTTTAGTTAAATTGTTGAATTAAATTGTGTTTTCATTTGAATTATGTCTAATTTTTGTTTATCTATAATTATTTATATAATTTATGGTAAAGTTGTTTATTAAAATAATTTTTATGTTTATATTATTTTAAAGAGATTTTAAATGTTTTTAAATATTAATATATTACAATATTTTAAATTAAAATTATTTAAATATTAAAAAAAATTAATCGAATTTAAACATACGAATCTAACCCTAATTTTAAATATTTAAACTTTTATAGAGGTTAGGCCTGTATTTATATTACCGGGCTGGCCCGCCCATTGCCATCCCTACACCAAACTGTGTGCCATTCATCTTGCTTGAATCTGAGGTTTACCGCGGGGCAAGAAGACGTGGAAGAGCTTCACATCCAAATTACAGAGCAGACTTATAAGCTTCACAAGTCCAAAGCTATCAAGAAACCCAAGAACTGACTTTATTATGTTACAAATAGTACTTCAAAAGCTCATATAATCATCAACCCATCTCCCTTCATTGACCAAGACCAACGCCATATCCAATGTAAGAAGAATATTCTTCAACCGTCCAACAAAGCCCTACGTTTTCGTCAGCATCGCCATTACCTCTTCAAGAAGAAAGTTGAGCCCGTGTATATTAATAAGCTCTTCAAATATCCTATAGCTGCTGCCCAACTTATAGTAAAGAGCACTAGAGTGGTCTTGGATCAGGAAGCTAGAGCGCTAGGGACAAGCAACGTTATTGTTAAGGGAGAGAAAGCTAGTGCTACTAGCGCAGCGGTTGATATGTGGGAGTCTTTGGCATTAGCGTCGCCGTAAATGAATAGGATTGACCAGAGAGCCGAGGAGTTCATTCATTGTTTCCGTACTGAAATGGAGCTTCAGGAGATTATGGCGAGTCGATTGTAGCAGCTACTTGCCAAATGTCTGATCATCAACAAGAGACTCAGTTTTGGTTTTTCTTTTGTTCTTGTCGTCCTTTTTCAGTGTAATAGCTGTACAAGTCCCGTTCGATGTAAGAAAAGTGTCCTTTCGTTCTTGTCCTTTTACCCTTTTTTGCTGGCAATGAAATGACAATTTTGTTCATATGACGTCAGCAAAGTTGTAACAGCCAATCAATGGAAGTGTACCGATGAAAGAAAATATAACTTAAAAAAAATTAATTAAAAAAAATTTTGTATTTTTTAAAAAATAAAAAAGGTAGTCAATAGATAATTTCTAAAAAAAAAAAGAAATAACATTTATTTTTATTCAAACTCATAAACTAAACCAATATTAATTTTCTTCTCCAATTAATTGAAACAAACTATTAAAAGAAAAAAACTAAATGAATGCAGTTTATACACCAAATCGAATAGAGAATTAACAAGTTGAGACAGATAATTGGAATACCATAAACAACATACGATTGGAGGATGTTGTGGGCTCGTGGCGGTTGGACGTGATCAGATTTGGCTTAGTTTCTCATTGGCAGCTGGCTTTCGATTGAATTTGACCTGTGGGTGTTGTGTGGTCGTGGGTCGCACGTCGTGGCTGCTGGACATGATCAAGACACGCCTGTTTCTGATTACAACTGGTTTGTGTTGACAGCTCGTTGGATAGGTTGTGTTTGGTCGTGGATCGCGACTGGCGAGACTGGTTTGTAAACATTTTCTCTGAGAATTAAAATAGTTACTTATTGAGTGTTGGCTATTGTTAGAGTTTTGTGAACTGTGATTTACGGATTGCACAAATTCCATCCGATTGAATTTGAAGACAATTCCAAATTCAATCCGATTCCCACCCTTAGTATTTACAGTAAGAGACCAACCAAATAATAATATGCACTAACAAGCCAAATGCCAATCTCAATAAGGAATGAATCTCAAAGTTTGCCATATTAATTACTTGTATATGAGGTTGTCTCTAGTGTGTTTTTAGGTGGGAATATAGGAATGTTTTATTTGAAACTCACTAATTATTTAATTTTATTGAAAAGATTGATTATTCTTCTTTGAAGATTTTGATCATTTCGCAATTAACAACTTTTTAATAAAGACATAAAGTATGGGGAGCACAGTAGAGTACAAGTCTAAAAAAGGAAAATAAAATATTGGAATTTGTGTTTCCGGCCAAAATTTGTTTATTACATGCATCTAATTGAATTTAATTATATAATAATTAGACTCCTTCAATTAAATATGACATGAAAATTTCTCTGAACTTCGGACGAAATAATTAATAATTGTTACATTGCTATGGATAATACCGTGGATTTTTTTTCCAATTATTTTTTGTCTTCACATTTCATTTGAAGAACACATTGTTCAAGAAGTGTAAATTTAGCCTTTTATCAAATAAATTAAATTGTAGAATGTTTGAATAATCAATTTGTATGCAAACATGTCAATCTTTTTTATAGTGTATTTTTTGTTATTGTATCATCAATCTATATAAAAGGTAGATAACTCACTTACAGCGAAACTGGACAACACCATAGTCAGTTTAATTATTGTTTTTTTTTTCAAATAAAGCTTGTTAATAAAATATAATGAAAAAAGTCGGTAAAAAAATTATAAATTGAAAAGACAATAAGATAAAAGCTAAGAGAACCTATAGTAGAGACCCATCCATCTTTGGAAAGAACTCTTGAACTTGAAGAGAACTCTTGAACTTGAAGAGGAGGAGAATCAAACAAAGAAAATTGTGTTGTTGCTTCAACACCGGGCTTTGAGCCCTGGCATATGCTGCGTTTTAACTATAGCCGTTGGATTCAAATAAAATGAATCCAACAGTTGAGATTGAATATGAAATATATATATATATATATATGGGTAAATTGTAAAGTCGATTGCCTTATCTCCCTCAAATCCCAAATTTTCTCTCATCCTTCTCTCTTGGATTTGTTTACTAATCACATAAAATCAAAGCCATCATCTTGCTCACAAAAAACAACTAGATGAATCCATCAACCCGTTGCTATCATCTTCAGCCCTGCAAGTTCAACACATCTTCCTTTTGTTCTCTTTCATTTTCGAGTTAAGGATAAGGTAAGGATGTAATCTTGACTTTTTGCCTCTTTTGATTATTAGACCAAGTGGCTAACCGCTTAGAAGATAGAAACATGCCATAATGCGGCGTTTAGCTACTCCAAGTCGGGCAGCTAATCGTTTCCCCTAGATTTCGAGTACCATTAGAATAATACTATTTTGTTTCATGAACTTGACATAAATGATTATTGTAAGCTTTTGTGCTATGAAGTTGAGTTTCGTTTATCAGCTTGAGGTGTATTTGCATATGATAGCAATTTAGATTTTTTGTTGCATGCTTGTTCATATAGAATCATAGTTGAATAGTAAATAAATTTGCAAATATTCATAGTAAACGTGTATATATTGTTTTGCTACATATGAAATTTGCATACTTAATTTAATACTTCATCTAAAGAATCAGTCTCCCCAGCTTTAAACTTTTTATTGTCAGTAGTGCTTTATTTGGATTTTTAAAATCATTTTAATAAGTAGTTTATTATCTTGGACTAAATTTTGTGGATAATTTTTTACAGTCTATGTTGTTATTTATTGCTTTTTTTTTCTACTGTTATTTATTAAATTGATAGTTTAATATATATGTTGTCTATTACAGGATTTTAACAATATAATCCAATTATAGAATGAATATAATAGATGCTACAAGTACGAGACTTGGTCAAAGATCATAGGTACACTTTTAGTAAGTATAAATAAATTGATTTCTTTGAAGTTGTTATGTTAGCAATTAGTTTTGCTTGTACTATTGACGTATCTATAGTAAATTTGAAACAAAAGACTCGGGCAGGGAGGGGCCCAAGTGGTGGGTAGAGCCACAATTGTTGAAAAATGGAAAAGCTAACAAATGAGGTGAAGCGTCAATTTCAGATAATGCCTGAGGACCTATTTTAGATGTTGGTGAAGCCAATGGTGCAAAAATTGATGAAGAACAAATAGATGAGAATAAGCATGACCAATTTCTATTATCTCGATGTCGTGTGAGTGCTTTCACAAAGGTTATTTCCTTAGTCTCACTCGAGTAACAAGATGTAGTTAAAGAAATCGGCTTCAAAAGTATCTTAGACTTAAAATGTGGTCATTTGAGACAAGAATTTTGTGAAGCACTTGTCTAATGGTGTAACACGATAAGGCATTCTATACTTTTGCATGGCAAAGAATATTGTTTAAATCCTACAACCTTTAGTATCATAATAAAGATCAGAGATAGGGTAAACCAGTAGACATATAGAAAGAAGTGGGTGATATTACTGAACTGCGTGCTAAGTATGAACCGAACAAAGAGAAGTCGAAATATTGACAGATAATGATAGTTTAATGGTCATTGAGTGCTATGATGATGATTTTAAAATCTTGTTTTGTCTATTTCTTCTAGGAACCATTTTTTGTCCTACAAGTGCTAATCACATCAATCCGATGTATCTCTATGACCTAAAAGATGTATAGTCAATTGGGGAAAAAAAAAAAAACAGGCTACATAGTGCTTTAACTTTTTATGAGACATTATAGGGAAGTAAATGGGCAGACCTAACTAAGGCTCAAAGAGGCTAAATTTTTCCTTTTAAATATGCCTTAAGCCCCTTCTAAAAAAGACAATAAAAAGAATTTGACCACATTCAAATTTAACAAAATGCTTATAGTTTAGTGATAAGAATTTTATTTATGATCTTGGAGACTTTGGTTCAAATCTCTACAACCAATTAAAAAAAAAAAATTAAACAAGTCAGTTGTTGTCTTGTGTTTATAAAGGTATGTTGAAAAATTTTAAATGTAATAGCTATTTTGGAAAATTTTGACATCTTTCTATGAAAATAAGATGATATAAATATTGATTTTCTCATGAGTAACTGTTTTACTTTACTGTTGTTCTATATGATTGCTGTTCTACTGATAGAACAGTATGCCCTGTCACTGCATGGACTAAAAAAGAGATTTGCCAATTCTTAAAATAGCAGAAAAAGTTTGGGGACATTATAAGTAATGAGGTTTTTACTATTCTTTAGGGACATCATAAGCAATGAGGTTTTTACTATTCTCTGTCTTGTTCATACATGTATACAATTTTAGAAACCCAATTACATGTGTTTCAATTATCAGTATGTATGGTTGCTGTTTTTATTTAGTTTATGTTCCGATGCATGAAGCTAGTTTTTTCCATGCTCAAAATCATTTCCCGCATTCTCAACATACCCAACATATTAGGCTGAGCGATGTTAATATGGAGATATCTTTAAAGGTGCCTATAGAGTCAGTCTAAAGAATTTAACACAAAATGAATTCATTTAATATGAGAATAGAGAAGGTTGAAAAGTCTACAGAGGAATTGAGATCAAATTATTCTGTTGGTGCACCATCAAAAAAACTATTTGATCTGTTGTCATCTTTGTCCTTCAAAATCTAAAACCCGTATGTCCAATCAGAAAAACCTAGCCAACTAGTGATGGGAAAAAATAAATGAAATGATTCTGGTCAGTGATGAGAACTTTATGGACTCAAATTGAACCTCGATAAATCGACGGCCTGGGACTAGTGAAGTAGTAGGTGAAATTCTTGAAGATACCTACTACTTTGTATGAGCTTATGTCCCCATTCCACAACATATTTTCCAAGATGAGTATACAATTTTTAAATCTCATATTGTAAATTTCATTTTGATGATAATTTAATAATGAATAGCTTTAAATTTAATTTTTTTTCTATATGATATAACCAAACTAGTTGACCTTAGACAAGAGTCTTTGGTAATTCTTACTTTGTTAATATGGATAACATAGATAATGTAACTATACGTGGCTGAACAGTTAGATACTTACTGGGTTGGAAAAATGCATTGATTTGTTAATGAACCGATTTATCCGAATTTGGTGAAAGTGTTTTTCTCAAACATGGATTTTGCTATTAGTAGTGAAAATTGAGTAATAACCAATATATATGGGATACCAATAGAGTTTGATTTGACATACTTGAATAAAATCCTAGGAACTAACGATCATGGGCTTGAACTCTGTATATCTAAGATAAACTTGAGTTTGTCTAGTACACACAAATAGATGCCATAAGGAATTTTTTTTTGGAGAACTTATTTTACAAGTGAATTTTGTAGTACCACCTTACGCGTACAATTTCTGTGTCTCTAAGTCCAGATCCTATATAATATACTTCAGCATGTGATAAGCTCTCTAAGGGATGTTAATGAGGTAATCTATTTGGATGTGGCTTTGTTGGATTGTACTTTACGGTGCCGACTAGTTAATGTAGGCTATATTATACTTCAGTACATGCTTGGCACCCGTATGGTAGAGAACAAATCATTCCCTTTCGGTGGTATCATTACTCGAATTCGCAAATAATTTTTGGTCCCCATTGATGAGCCGACTTTTGCCCTCTCGAGAATTAGGGCATAACGTTATTGCTAGCTTGGGATTTGTATAGAAGGATGAAAAATGGGTATCCCTTGGCTAAGAAAAAGTTCAAAGTTATTGGTCGTCCCGATAATCGAATGATTAATGATGTCCTTCCCGCTGATTAACTTCCAAATCTAAATACCTCGCAGCAACCTCAGGCTCGTTGTCTCGTTTCGGAACCTAATGAGGATATGTTTCAATAGTTGCTGGGTGAGGTTTATACTATCTTGAGAAGTATAACCACCTTCATTGCAATTTGAAGCGTTTCAAATCCAGCTCAGATCTAGTGATAGCAAATCCTCGACGAGCAACAGTGGATTTTTTAAGATCTTCACATTCCTCCACCAGTACCATCTTCGCAACCACGCCATTAGATTGTTTTTGTTTCCTCATCTTTTTTTTTTGCCCTAACATTTTTGCAGACATTTTATGATAAGAAGCTGCGTAAGTCCGTTCGAACAGCTAAGCCTAACATCATGCTAGAGGGATACGAATGGACACATGCTCACCATGCACATGCTCGCCATGCATGAGTAATACAACGTGAAGGGATGGGCATTGATTCGAATATTTGGAGTTAATTCTTCAAGACAAAGAACGATTGTTTACTGTGTCAAAACCATTGCTTGAATTAGTGGAGATTCCATATCTTATACTGGTTGTTTATTTGTTTCATTATTTTAGCTAAGTTGTTAATTTGTTAGCCTTCTTATACGGCTACTTAGCAGTGAGTATTGTTTTGTTTTTTAACTATAAATAAGCCCTGAAGAATTTAATAAAAGGGGGGGACAAAAAAATACTCTTTGAGTTAGTGGTAGTTCTCACCCTAAGAAGAACAAACTTATCAATTATCTGTTATTTTAGCAAGTTCTGACTGGGACCATTTATCATTTTATTACATTATCTGCGTATATTACTTAATTTATGTATTCATGCCTTGTTAAGCCTTTTGATGTTTTAACTAGTTGTGGATAATTTGATGCTCTCATAATTTTTGCTTATTGCTTGGTATATGTCTTGGATTCTTGGTTTTGAAAGTGAGTATGACTAAGCAAATGCATGATTAACGATTTAAAAGTACAAATTATTTTTCATGACATTAGAATACAAAGGCCCTATACTTAAAAGAAGAGATGATTTTATGAAGACAATTGCTTTCATTTTTATGGACTAAATTGAACAAATTTTGAAAACTTTAAAATCACCGCATATTGTTTAAAATTATGGAAAATGACTTTTTCATAGTTTTAAAACATTTTTTTGCCATTGTATGATTTTATTGTAAAACTTTAAAATAAAAAAATTGAGTTAGCGACTAACCGCATAACTATATTGGCTAATTGGTAAAATTTCTGAAAGTTTCTGGAACTCAAGCAACTAATAGGTAATTTCAAACGGATCCACTTAGGCAAAAATTAAAAACTTGTTTTATAATGCTAATTTACCACATCAGCTTAATGAGAACTGGTTACTCAAAGAAAATGGTATTTTGAGTGAATAACAACTATTTTTTTTATTCAAACTATAAAAAAAAATAACTTAAACTCATTTCCATCAACTTTTTCAATCCCTACTAAGCTTAAACTTGTTCATATAAATCATCTTGAATTTTTATTTGCTTATTCATGTATATTGAAACACCAAACTTTAAAAATTCAACAGAATAATGTAAAAATGAAACATGAACTTTACATGTAAAACAAAAATGAGATCTGCAAAAAATTAAAGTTAAACATGTAACATTAGACATTAAACACAAGTATGATGTAAACATACAAGAAAGCACTTGATACATATGACAGATGATATTGTATATGAAACATGAGCATTATACATGAAATGAATGAGTGGGAAAATAATAATTTTTTACACTATTTTTAACATGAAACACTAAACTTCAAAGACGCAATATGTGACATAAACTTGAAACATGAAATTTACAAGGAAAATAATGCATGAATTGTACAAAAATAAAAGTTAAACATGCAACATTAGACATTAAGCGTGAGTATGATGTAGACATTCAACATATACTTGATACATGTGACAAATGTGGTTGCACATGAAACATGAAAGGGGTCAAAAACTAATAATTTTAGCTTCATTTCTGACATGAAACTCTAAACTTTAAAAATAAAATGTGATATAAACATGAAACATGAAATTTACATCTAAAATAATAGCATGAAATATGCAAAAAATGAAAGTTAAACATACAACATTAGACACACTACTAAAAAAATGACATTTACTGACACTTAGTTTACTGACACTTAGCAAAAAGTATCAGTAATTATGAACATATGCACCTATTAACAAGTAGGTATTAAAAGTTATTGATACTAGTGTGTTAGTAAATTAAACATCAATAATCACTAACACTAAAGTATCAGAGATAAAAAAAAAAATTTATTAATAGTTGTTTTAGTTGCAACTCGAACTTGAGACTTCTAGAGTTTAAAATTTCAACATTCAAAACGCAGACCATTGAGCCACGTTGAATTCACTTAATTTGTTTGTTTTAAAGATTTAAAAAACAAAAATATAATAACAAAAACATAAAAAAAAACTAAATGCTCGATCTCTCTAACTCTCACCCATCTCTCAATGCTTTCCCCGTCGGAGGAAATGCTCGATCTCTCTAACTCCGAGAGTGGATTCGGAGACGGCGGAGGAGACGGCATCCCAATCGGAGGTGCTGAGGTTGCAGCGATTGAGAGAGAGCCACTTGGCACAGTAGGCGTTGATGATGGCTAGGGTTTCATTGGTGGTCCAGCAAGGCGGTGGGACGTCACCGTTTCGAGAGGAAGTGAGGTTCCTAGACGTCTGAATCATGAGAAATCGGTCGTGTTTGCAGATCGGTAGTGAGGTTCCTAGACGTCACCGTTTCGAGAGCCATGGGCTGTTTCTTCAGTTGCTTTCGTATCAGAGACGATCGCGCTCATATTTCTCATACTACTCGCGCTAATAAACACACCGTGAGCTTCATTTTGGTTCAATTTTTAGAATTTATGCTAGAAATTACTTGACTCAAGATTTTGTGTTTCTGTTTTCATCTCTGTTTTGATCTGAAGGTAAATTTTGTTTTTATTATTATTTTTTTTTAATTTTTTTGAATATAATTTTTTTGTTTCAAAATTGGAGTTCATTTGTGTTTGTTTTTGATAGAGAAAGAAGAGTCTTGGAGTAATGATATTGAAAATCGCGTTTGGAATCTCCAAAATTGATAAGAGCCTCGAGGATGAGGTAACGATTCATTTGTTTGTTTTGAATTTTGATTATGTATGTGGAAGCTGATGTGTGATCGACGAACAACAACTGCTATCAATTTCGGATATGAATTTACGGGGGTGGGGTGTTTTTGCATTGTGTTTGTTGTATGTTTGGATGCTGGGAAAGTATGTGAAAAGAGAAGAGAAGAGAAGATAAGTGAATGGGTTCAATCTTTTGTCTGTAGATGTTATGGCTTTATGGTTGGTATGTTGATTGGTTCATTCATTGCTGCAATTGTTTGACATCGAATCTGTTCTGGTGTATCCTGTTCATGTTGCTGTACAAACTAGATGCTAAAGAGTCCAGCGATTGGATGATATCTTATTTTTGATTGCTTGCTTTTCCGAAGAGTAACAAAAGATAATTTAATGATGTGCCAGATGCAATTTCAAAGCTGGAGGAGGCATTGATGGTTACACCAGCGAGACACGACACATTGTGGTGTTTGGGAAATGCTCATACTTCTCATGCTTTTTGACTCCGACCGGGATGAGGCCAAGGAGTATTTCAATAAGGCAACTCAAGACTTTCAATGAAGTCGTGGATGAGGTCTTGTTTTTCTATTTGCAGTGACTAGTAAATATTAGATATTATGATATGTGTGAAATAATAGATTTGCAGTGACTAGTAAACATTTTTGTTGTCGATTTTGATGTGACACTTGAATTGGCTGGAATTTGAATGTAGTTGTAAATAGAGCTTGAGATTACTCTGTTAAAGTATCTTAATATGATACTTCTTCCTTTTCTTTTCCTTTTCAATAAATCTTGGATTTTGTTTCTAATGCACCTTCTTTGTTATTTACTAAATTCTTTTGGGTTTTAGATTCACTTGCAAAGTTCTTGGACGTTGCAATTGATGCAGCTAAGAGGGCTGGCGAGGTCGGTTCAGTTCAAAATCATATCTTCTTTTGTTTTCACTTTATTTTCTGTATTTTATTATTTATTTTGGAATTGTTGTTATGTACAGATAATCCGTAATGGGTTCTATCAAACCAAAATGTAGAGCATAAAGGCCGGTATTTGCTTTCTTTTTCACGAAAATTGGACTTTGTAATTTTTTTTTTATAATCACAACTCGGGCAATTCTATTCATGCACATTGATGTGGTACTTATAGTCGGCTATTTAATTTTGAGTTCAGCCTGATGAATCAAATTATGGAACCATCAATGATTGATGCTCGTTAAGCATGTTAGTTCTAGAACTGAAGCTAATAAAGCTATGGAGAACAAGATAGTAATTGTTAGTTTAAGACCAAAATTTGTTTGAGATGTGATTCTGTGATCACACAGGCATAAATGTTGACCGATTGGGAGCGATATGTACTGTTGTCCTTGGATGTCTTGAAAGATTTTAGCTTTCCACGGGAGCAATTCACTAGAATTGTATATATATCTTAGTTTTAATCCTTATTTGAAATCTATGGTCATTTTGGATTTGAATTTTTGTTCTCTTGGACGTCATAAACTACATCAAGAATCCAGATACTACTTTTTGTTTCTTAAATTTGTTGTTTCCTGGAAGCTAAACAAGTGCATTTGGTAGCCTGAAGGAACTTAACCCATGTGGTGTGGAATTGCTCCTCATTTCCCCCCCGTACATGCAGTTTATCAAGTGTCACATTTTCTATTTGCTATTTTAGCTTTAACTAGCATTACTCTGTTAGAGTATCTTAATATGATGCTGAAATCTTATCTCTGTTTGTGGTGGTGGTGGAGGTAGACCAAGAATTGCAACAATTATAGGAATTGCATCTGCAACCACTACAGCAGCACAAGGGGCATGTTCTTGATAAGAGAAAATGAGTCCCAATTTGCACAAGCGATGGCTGCGATTCTTGCTGTCTGCAGCACTAGCGAGCATTGCTTTTGCTGCAGCTGCGATTGTTCTTCTTACACCACAGCAGCGATTGCATTTCTGCGATAGGAGCGCACCGATTCGCGAGTGCTATAGCTGCTTGTCTTTGCGATTCTAGCTGTCGCAGCTGCAAGCGCTTCTTGTTCTACGATGGCGATAATTGCAGTTGCTGCTGCTGCGGCACTAGCGATAGCTGCATTTTCTGCTGTCTGTAGCACTGGCAGTGCGGTTATTCTTGCTACACCACAGCGGCGGTTGCATTTCTGCGATAGGAGCTGCGGCGATAGCTGCTGGTCGCTGCGATTCCTCTGCCGCAATCGCAAGCGCTTCTTGTTCTGACGGCGGCAACAATTGCAGTTCTTGCTGCTGCTGACACTAGCGATTCTTGCATTTTACGTCTTGCAACACAAGCGGTATGCTTTTGCTGCGGTTGGAGCTACGATACAAGCATTGCGATTCTTCGCTTCTTGCTTTCTTGTGCTTTCCTTGTCAATATTATGAGGTAGTGCTACTGTAAAATTTTATTTACTCTCAATCCTTAATGCTAATGTTTTGTGGTAAAATACTTAATTTTTTTCCTGTTTTCTTAATTTTTTTGGTCTTCGTTTTGCAGAACAATGACGGTTCACAAAAGATCTCAGGAGATGCACTCAAAGATCTCTACAAGTCTTTCATCTCTAATTATCCTATTGTATCAATTGAAGATCCATTTGACCAAGACAAGTGGGAGCACTATGCCAAGCTAATCGGCGAGGTTGGAGAAAAAATACAAATTTGTAGATGGGCCTGGGAGGGATATGATCTTTATTCTTTTTTTTAAAATATTTTAATCTTCCTTAAATTTGTAGATGGAGAGCCTGATTTGTTTGTGTATGAAAGTAACGGTGTTTTGTCATAGAAATTTTATATATAATTGTTCATTTTAGCAGTTTACTAATATTCTTTTTTAAATAATATCATTAGATTGACAAAACTTAAAATGACAATAATAACTAATAAAAGTCATTGATACTAAAAATGTATCATAAAGTATCAATTTCATTGGGGTGATTGTTTTACTGATATTACTAACTCGTGATACTATAGTAATAGTAATTATTGATGCTATAGTGTCATAAAATCTGTAATACTATAGTAATAGTAATTCCTGACACTACATTCAAGTGTCAGTATTTTTCTGACTCCTAGATCACTGACACTATTAATAAGTGTCACTAAAAGTAATTAGTGACACTATTTTAATATCACTAAAGGTCATTTTTCTAGTAGTGGTTGTACATGAAACATGAATTTCATACATGAAGCAGACGAGAAAATAATAATTTTTGTCAACATTTCTAGCATGAAATGCAAAACTTAAAAAATACAACATGTAATGTAAACATGAAGCATGAAATTGAAATGTAAAAAAATATATATGAAATATGCAAAATTGAAATTTAAACATGCAACGTTAGATATTAAACATTAGTACGATGTAAGCATGCAACAAGGCAGTTGATACACATGATAGGCTGTGTAATACATGAAACATGAATGTCAAATATAAAAGGGGAAAGAAAAGAAAATTTTGGGATTTTTAAAATAATAAAGGTGAGACAAGTAATAAAAAATATAAAAATTATAATTTCAAATATGAGACATCACACATAAAATAAGAAACAAAATTTTATTCCTTTATTATATAAATTTTTTATTTTTTCTCTTAATTTTGATAAAAAAAAATATTTTTCTTTCATTTTTTATTTGTTTATCTTTTTTTTCACTTTTAGTAATACTATTTTTAAAAAATTTAATTAATATATTATTCTATTTTAATATTTAAAATTTAAATAGATCAACTGGTTAAAAAAATGGACCGATTGCTCTACTGAACCTCCTCTTAAAGGACTTATTACCATAACAAGATTGATTTTTATTAATAAACCAACTTGAGCTCTCTTATCTAAATAATGTGAGATATTAATATTTTAAAATATCAATACACTTATCTTACATTTTGTGCTTAATCAAGATGGTGTTTCACTCTATCCCATCGTGGCGATAGCTGGAGACCAGGCCATACGAGATATATGGTTTGTCTTATTAACTTAAATACCTTATATTAAATATTCTTTTTCCAATCCAAAAGTCAGTTTGCCGATTTGAAGACCAAAGAGAATGAGAAATTCGCACTTTTCCAAACTCAGAATACCGATGAAATTTTGATTCAAAGGAAAACAGCCGTGGAACCAAAATAACTCACTCAGAACACTTTTTAAAGGATTACATGGTACGATTGGATCTAATAAGCCTTTAGTCTTTGATACTTCCTTTGCGTTACTCTCTCATGTATATTCTTACTACTTATTCCTTGCTAATTAGACAAGTATAGATTATCTTTTACTGACTTTTGAAGAAGTTAAAAAATTAAAAAAAAAAGTGCCGCAATGTATACATTAAAATATTACTTTTTTGTATTTTCGCATATTCGTTGGAGTTTATTTTATTTTATAATTCAAATGATTAATTAAAAGGACAAATTAATGTCCACATAAGATTTTTCTGAAAAACATTTTACTTTTATTAGATTAATTTCTGCATTGTCTTTTTGTGCTTGTGTGTGTAATAACAATCTTTTTTGAACCTTTAGTTATCAGCTGTCAGATGCGATTCTTGAAGGAGGAATCTCGTTCAATAGGGGAATGGGAGTCTATGAGTATGCATGCAATGACTCTAGATTCAATGGAGTTTTTAATAAGGCAATGTTGAATCACACTGGCATGGTTATGAATAGAATCCTTGACTCTTACCAAGGCTTTGAGCAAATTAAGCAGCTTGTGGATGACGGTGGTGGCCTTGGAGTCACCCTTAATATAATCACTTCTAAATATCCTCATATTGAAGTAGTTAATTTTGACTTGCCTCATGTTATTCAATATACCACATCTTATCCTGGTATGCTTTTTACTAATTATTAAGTTCTGTCAATTCTTTTTTTTTTTTTTGGACTTTTCCAAACTCAATGGTTTACTGATCCACACGTGGTTTACATTTGTTCAAGGTGTAAAACATATAGGTGGAAATATATTAGAAAGAATTCCAAAGGAAGATGCCATTTTGATGAAGCTGAGCTTCGATTTAATTTACATGCATATAAATGCTTATTTAGTTTCTGGAATTGAAGGACTCGGATCAAATCTTAATCCAACTTTTTCTAAATTTTTACGAGAGATTTAAAAAATTTTAAGGGTATGATTTAAATTATTTATAATTTTCTTATTAGCCGTCAAAAAATTAAGTTTTCAAAACGAACTAAAGTTACCAACTATTGATACAAATTTCTAGTCAATTAGAGAAATAAATAAATGGGGCAATATAATAAATAAGATACAAATAATTTATATGGTTGAGCACTTTGTCTAAGTCCCCTGGCAGAAAAGAACAATTTCACTATTATATAATGATTACAATAAAATTTTTTTAAGCAGTTTGCTTGTGTCCCCCAACATATATCAAAAACTCTTTATTTATAATATAATTTAAATTACCCAAATCCTCAATAGCTCTTCTTTTATACGATTTTATACGATTTTTATCACTTAATTAAAGTTTTATATAAAGTCAACATTTATCACAAACACTTATCTCCTTCTCAAACTCAAATTGAAATTATGGAGCTTCTAAATTCTTCTATTAATAACCATGAATAATACTTTAATGTACCTGAATAAGGCTTCCAACAACTGCTGGATTCTGCAGCTAGGCTTTTTTTTTTTTTTTTTAAATCAAACTTATCTCTTATAGTTGTGCTCTCCTATCGCCGTGTCTCCTACAGCCAAGCTCTCCTGCTGTCGTGCTTCCTGTAATTGTGCTTATTTAACTTACTCAATCTTCCGGCCGTTGAACTTTCCAACAGTCAAACTTATTTTACTAAAATTTTATTTTCACTTTTTGAACTTCCACATTTCTTGTTACAACACCATCCAACTAAAGTTTAACTCCATCTTAGTCAAGTCTTTCTATTCTTTCTTATTCAACCAATAATCCATGAAAAAAATGAGAAGGCTTCTGAAAAAAAAATTAGGTAAAAAATTTTCATCTCCTATGTAGTTTTTTAATCATCTTTCTATCATATTGGTATCATAAACAAATATGAGAATTGAATCAAATTTAAATTCTTTCTCCCTTTTATTCTTATAGATAAATTCTAATAATTAGAAAAAATATTAAATTAAATTAAATCCTTGTGTTAATTATCTATTTAGTTTCTGTATTGTAAAAATTATACACAACATCCCTGACGTTATTTTTTCTGTCTCATCATGCTAAATTTTTCTTTTATTTCTAAGTTATATCAAGAAAATATATTATTATACCCTTTATAAAGTCAAATCTAACTGTTATGGAAGCAATAATGGTCCCTTTTTTAATTTTTTTTTTTTAAAAGTAGAGTGTTGGACAAAAACTAAATCATATTGTAACCCTCAATCCCCCCTAGATTTGAACTCATGACCCAATTAAATAAAACTGCTTGAACCCTAGAACATTACAACAGGGTCATAAAAAACCAATGCTAATCAATAATAATATTTTTCAGTTGATACTTCATAATTCGGGCGATGAGCATTGCCTGGGTTTGTTGAAGAAATGCTACGAGGCTATTCCACAAAATGGAAAAGTAATTATTATCGATAGAATGCCAATGGTAATGCCTGAGGCTACAGCAGCCGCCAGAGAAGCCTCCATGATGGATGTAATTATGTTAATGACATTTTCAGGAGGAAAGGAACGAACCAAACAAGAATTGATGGCGTTGGCAACCAAAGCTGGCTTTAAGGGTGTCAATTATGAATGTTTTGTGTGTAACTTTTGCATCATGGAGTTCATCAAGTGATAAATTATTTGCTTGCCAGCTTATTTATGGTATTAATTATTAGCTATGATTCTCGACCGAAAAATAATATCGGGCAGTACGGTCACATTATATTACGTACGTACTCTTGTAATAGAATTATGTTACATGTGTTAAATTTTCTTTTTCATGTATGGGAGAGTAACACTTTGGTCACTCTTAAATTTTATTTTTATTACTTTAATATAGATTTTTAATAATGTGGGTTTTATACCTAATGTCAGAACATCAATTGAAAAAATACATTGTTGGAAGATAAAAGTGATCCTTAATTTTCACATTTAAATGGATTTTTCAAAGCATATTTGATTCTGAAAATAGTTTTTCCTTTCTATAAAACTTGAAGCTTTCAATTAAAAGAGAACCATAAACATATTATTGAAAGAGTCATTAATTAAAACTAATTAATATTATTCTTTGTTCAGTACAAAGAGAGATTATTATTACATAGTGGTAAAGAATAACATATTTAATTTTTTTTGGCGCAGCGACAGCCATGCAGAAGTTCCAAACTTGAAGAGCCTTAGCCTTGGCTTCGGTTTGATTGAGTCGAGGGTAAAAAGTGAAGTTACCCTCCCCAAATTTTTCATGGCAAGCTTCTAGTTCAGTTATAAGTGACTTGCAGCATTCAACAAAAACCCTTTCCATTCTCATAAATGCTTGTCTGATTTCTTCACGTCTCTTTGGTATTTAACTTTGCTCCACATTGCTCTAGGTAATCATGAGTTGCTTGTGGTTATTAGGCAAGAAAATCAAATCCCCACAAATCATGACACCATAACTGACAATCTTTCCATTGATGGCGGTACTCCACATTCTTAGCCATCATATCCATAATATTTCCTTTGGTTCACTTTGTCATTGATATTGTAATATTTATTATTATTATTATTATTTCCTTGTATAGGCACAACTCTGATTCTATAAGTTCAGGTTCCTGTATCAATGAAAATTAAGCTTTTCCTTCCTCATTGCTATCAAGTTGTTTTATTAATTAATGTAATGTTTTATTTGAAGCTCATTTAATTGTATTTAATTAAACAATTTGATTATTAATTCTTCCTTAAGGATTTCGAAAATAGGAAACCAGCAGCTCATTTAATTAAGATATAAAATAAGAGGAGCACAACACAAAACAAGTCTTAAAAAAGATAAAATAAAATATTGAGATTAATTTGTTTTTTCGAGCCAAATTGTATATGACAAAAAGGTGCTTAAGATATTATAGGCTCTAAATTGGTCTTAGACTTTAAGTATGAATTAAGCCATAGACTTCTTTAAATAAAAGGTTGCACAAATACACAAAATAGTTTTACTTTCTTTGTGTAATTATATTTCAATTGTTAAATGCATGTGATTGAATTTATCTATACTACAAGATCCTTAAATTAAGACATGACATGAAATCATGTACAGGATAGTCCTTTACCTCACGCTCATGCAATCCTACAAGCATTTGAAAATATATTAGTTGGCAACTCCCAAAGCATTCGTTTTGAACAATAAAAAATTTTGAACCTTGCTAACACTTTATTTGCTACTAGTTATTTCTTCAGAGGAATGACACTTTCTCTGTTGTATTTTTGGGGTTTTATCATTTACACGCACCTCAACTTTTTATAATAATTTGTTACTATCAAAATTTTCACAACAAAATTCATTCCAACCACAAAATAACACTTTTTTAATACAACAAGAGAATAATGAGATATTATATATGAGAAATTTGATTATAGAGAGTGACAGTGCTCACTTGATCAATTCTCTTATATAAAAACTATAAAAGATACATGCTTGTTTAAGATTTAGCGGGAATAAGTAGTTGACAAAGCAATAAATGGAGATTTCTCATGTTTAGTAGGACCAGTAACCAGTTGATTCAATGATGTCCATAGCTTCCTCTCTTTCTCTACAGGGCAGTGACCAATCAAACTTGTTTAAAAGACTTGCCAATGCAAGCTCATTTACTCTCATTGTAAATTCTATGCCTGGGTAAATTCTTCTACCAGCTCCAAACGGAATGAACTGAAGATCATTGCCTAGGAAATTTATGGAAGAATTTCTTAAGAACCTCTCAGGTAGAAATTATTCAGCTTGATCCCACGAAGCCTGGTCATTAGCGATTGTCCCATAATTAATGTACACTTGTGTTCCCTCAGGAATATCATACCCATTTATTTTGACAGCCTGAGTCGATTTCCGAGAAAGTAGTATTGGAATTGGCGGACGAACGCGAAGAGTCTCTTTAAACATAGCTTTTAAGTAATTGAATTTATCCAAATCATCTTCTGTTACGTTTGATTTGTCACCAACAATTTCTCTAATTTCATTTTGCACTTAGCTCATAATCTTTGGTGGCTTAAGTCATTCTAAGAGTGTGTATATTGTGTCTTAGAGGTGACAATAATACTTGTCCGAACCGAATCGGACCAAACTCGGCTAATGCAGTCCGGGTAAAACCTGGACCGTATGCACTAATAAACAAATACCTAGATGTTTTTAGGCATGGCATCGAAAACCTGGAACCGAGATCCGTGCCCGGTTTTTTTAATAAGTGAAAATACACACACACACACACAAAAATTACAACCAAAATGAACCATAGCTTCCAAAATCATAAATCCCTAATACACACGCACCCAAACAAGCACAAGACACACCACGTGCTGTCACTCCCACTACCGCTGCCGTACCCGGCACCTCCAAACTTTCCAATACTCCAAGCCAGCAGCCACCACGCCATGCCTCCATGAACCTCTGCGCGGGAGTTCTCTCCATTCTCCATTCTCCATCGTCAATTCGTCTCTGTCACTATTGCAGAAGAAATATGCATGCTTGTTTGTTTTTTTCGTCACTGTCACCGTCAGATTTGGTTTATTTTTTGTTTTCTAAAGCTTTAGATTCATCAAGCCTTGCAGTATGATACAGAAGAAATATTCATCCATGCTGCTTGTGTATCAACATAAAAATAAAAATAAAAAATTTAGAATTTGGGAAGATTGGTGTGTTTAATTGTAGATATTTGGGTGAGAGAAATAAAAGAATTGAATCACAGTAAAGGATTTTACACTTTTCAGCAAGCATTTTTTGATGAAACAAGAATTGAATCACAGTAAAGGATTTTACACTTTTCAGCAAGCATTTTTTGATGAAACAGAAGCTTAATGTTTATTGAAATGGAAACCAAAGGTTTCTGAATAATATAAATTTTATTTAAAGAAAAACTGAATGAATAAAACTAAGGTTTTAAAGCCCTTTTATAACAAGACTAAATACTGCGAATTTACCAAAATAGGCAAATCCGAAATATAATATTATAATAAAATTCTCCTATCCGAAATAAGAAAGGCAAAGAAATTGGAAACCAAATCTGAATTGTAGAGAAAAAAAAAACAAAAATCCTAGAAGAATCAGGAAAAATAGGAAAAAAATCTTAAAATCTAAAAACGACTAGAAAAGAAAAGGAATTTTTGGGCCGAGCACAAACCAAAACAGCTTTGGCTATTTTGGGTTTTGTTCGTCTCGTAGCAAACTTTAAAACGAGAACAAGCCAAAGTTATGCCATCCAGAATGTACCCTACTTGCAATACACAGCATCCTGCATCAGTCCCTCTCACTTGGAAAAGAACTCGTCCTCGAGTTGGCCTTGTACAACTCCGCATCATCAGAATGATATTTAAATAGATTAGCCACATTGAAAGTATGAAAGATATTCCAATTATCAAGTACTTGAAGTACATAAGTATTATCATTAATTTTTTGAGCCACTCCAATTTGGCACGAATGCTTGGAAATTGACTTCGCCGCAGGTATGTCATCACTAAATCACCTTCAGCAAACATTTTCTTACGCCGATACTTGTCCGCTTCAGCCTTGTACTTTACATTAGCAGTTTCCAAGTGAGCTCGAACTTCTGTTTAAATCTTCAGAGCCTTTTCTGCCGTATTATCTACTACCTTGCATTTCCCAACTGCAGCTGCTGGTGGTATAACAGCCAAATCACAAACTTGTCTTGAAGAACAAGTATAGACAATCTCAAAAGGTTCCTTGACAGTTGATCCATTCACCATACTATTGTAAGCGAATTCAACCTGAGGCAATGCAGCTTCCCAGTTCTGTTGCTTGTCATCACACCCACGCTATAACATATTACCCAAAGTGCGATTGACCACCTCTGTTTGCCCATCTATCTGTGGATGAAAAGTACTACTAAATCTGTAACTGCGTGCCAAATTTATCCCAGATATGACGCTAAAACTTGCTGATAAATTTGACACCTCGGTCAGAAGTGATAGTCTTTGGAATCCCATGCAAACACACTATTTTCCAAAAGAATAAATGTGTCATTGAAGCAGCATCTTCAGTCTTCTTACATGCAATGAAATGTGCCATTTTAGAAAACCTATCTGCTACAACTAATACTGAATCTCAACCAGTCCTTGTGCGTGACAACCCTAACACAAAATCCATGGATAGATCTAACCAAATATTTTTAGGAACAGGTAAAGGTATGTACAAACCAGTATTCTGCACATGTCTCTTGCCTTCTTGACAAATCCGACAGCTCTGCACAATCTTGCGCACGTCCCTATTTAGTTGAGGCCAATAATAACGCTCTTCTACAAGCGCCTTAGTCTTGTCTCGACCCATGTGTCCGCCTAATCCTCCTCCACTCGCAGATTATTTGTTTCCGCAAAGAACTCCGAGGTACACATAACTGGTTGAACTTGAATAAGTACCCATCATGTACTAGGAAATCCTCCGCATTTTGATGGTTAATACAGCGATCCCAAATGCGTGCAAAGTCATCATCTTCTGCATACAACTCCTTCAAGCACTCAAAACTAGTAACTTCATTGACTAGAGTTACTAGTAAAGTTGCTCGCCTACTTAACGCATCTGCCACTTTATTTTGCTGCCCAGATTTATGCTTTAAGAAAAAAGTGAACTTCCACTCACCCATCTTCCATGCATCTTGCTCAGGTTCTGTTGGCTATTAAAGTACTTTAGTGCTTGGTGATCACTGTAGAGCACAAATTCCTTCTGAATCAAGTAATGCTCCCAAGTCTTTAATGCTCTAAGGATAGCATAAAACTCATGGTCATAAGTAGACCACTTCTGCGTGCTTCATTTAATTTCTCACTCATATACCCAATTGGTCGCCCTTCTTATGAAAGAACAGCTCCAATTCCTTTTCCAAAAGCATCACTCTAAACTTCAAATAATTTATTGAAATTCGGCAAAGCCAATACAGGAGCGGTGGACAACTTTTCCTTTAGTAAAGTAAAACTAGCCTCTTCTTCTTCTCCCCATTTGAATTTTCCTTTCTTCAAGCACTCTGTAATAGATGCGGCTACTGTACTAAAGCCACGAATGAACCTCCTATAAAACGTTGCCAGGCCATGAAAACTCCTAACTTCACCTACTGTCTTGGGCATAGGCCAATCTCTAATATCTTGTATCTTTGACTCAATAGCTTGAATCCCATCTGCACCAACAATAAAACCAAAAAATTTCACATTATTCTGTAGGAAACTACACTTCTTCATATTAATGTAAATCTTATTTCTTCTTAACACTTTCAGAACCATCCTTAAATATTCCAAATGTGTCACCACATCAATAGAATACACCAAAATATCATTAAAAAATACCACAACAAATTTACAGGAAAATAGTTTAAGAACCTGGTTCATTAAATGCATAAAGGTACTTTGTGCATTGGACAATCTAAATGGCATCACGAGCCACTCGTATAGCCCTTCCTTTGTCTTAAACGCTGTCTTTCATTTATCTCCCGACCTAATCTGAATCTGATGATACCCACTTCGTAAATCTATCTTCAAAAAAACCCGAGCACCGTCCAACTGGTCTAATAAATCTCGCAAGGTAGAAATGGGAAAGTGATATTTCACACGGTAATCTAGTTGATTCGTCTGCTATCCATACACATTCACCAACTTTCATCCTTTTTAGGCACCAACAATGCTGGTACAGCACATAAACTCATGCTCTCACAAATAAATCCTTTACGCAATAACTCATCAACCTGTTCTTGTGAAATCGCATGCTCATGTGGACTCATACGATAATGGGGCAAATAAGGCAAATTTGCACCAAGGACTAAGTCTATATGATGCTGAATATCTCCCAAAGGTGGCAGCCCATCGGACATGTCCAAGGGTGTAATGTCAGCAAACTCGGCCAACAAGGGTTGTACTTCCACAGAAATAGCCTTCTCCTCGAGTTTATCCTCTTTCTGCAACTTCTTACACCCATCGCAATCTTCCTCTATATGGTTCTTGATAATAGCTAGAAAATTCTTTCCTTTAACCTTAGAATTTTTCTTTTTATTTGTCAAAGGTACCAAACGAACCTTTTTGCTATTCTACCAAAACTCATACACATTATCTCTTCCCATATGAACTGCATCGACATTAAATTGCCAAGGTTTGCCCAATAATACATGACATGCATTCAAATCCACTACATCACACACCACATCACCCTTATATACCTTTCCAATAGAGAAAGAAACTCAACACACCTCTGTCACTCGTATTTATGTACCCTTCTTTATCCACCCAATTCTATAAGGTGCTGGATGTTTTTCTGTCGAAAGTCTCATTACATCAACCAATGTCTTGGACACTATATTCTCACTACTTCAGGTGTCAATTATCACATTGCACACCTTGTCATTAATAGTACCACGTGTTCTGAAAATTTTATTACGCTGATTATCCTCTTCAAACTTTGGTGCCAATAAAATTTTCTGCACAATGCAATTTAACAACTCTCCTTTATCGACCTCTAACTCTAATGCTTCTTCATCATCCACTTCATCGTTTACATCTGCCTAGCTAACTACAGCATCCACCAAATTCAATTTTTTTTAAAACATTCATTCGATCGATGTCTTGGTTCACCACACTTCAAACACTTATTCAACGTTGGCTTTGCATATGGGTTGTTCTGCACCTGTGGTTGGACTTGCTGCCTTGCTAGCTACCGCCTTAATTGATGTTGTACTGGTTGTTGTGCTTGACTATTATTGGCCCATGCTTTCTGCTTATTTTCAAACCCAACACTACTTGGTCTGCTTTGTATCCCGGTGAATTGCCACTACTAAGCCTTAGAAATAGCACGCTGCTTTCGTTCTTATAATTTCTTTGTCCTAGCAATCGCTGTATCCATGCCTCAAATAGCGTCTACAATCTCATCTTACAATTCTTGTTTCAATCTGCCAAGATATTTTGAAACTGTCCGAAACTCTGGCTCATCCATATTATTTATTGTGTGCAGATGGTAAAATTCTTTTGTATATTCATCCACATTGCGATTTCCTTACCTAAAATTCTGATACTTCATATACAACTATTGCTGGTAATCTACTGGCAAGAAATACTCCTTCATCAACCTCTGCATTCTAAGCCATTACTTGATTAATGGCTTCCCGGCAACTCTTCTTCGATTCTGTAAGTTTTGCCATCATGCAGATGTTACGCCGTTCAATTTGAATGCCACAAGCTTAACCCACTTATCCTGGGGAATATCCATATACTGGAAGAAATTTTCTACATCCGTTATCCAGTCTAAAAATTCTTCAACATGCATTCTATCATGAAAATCCGTGATATCAATATTAATCCTGTAATCAAACTCTTCCCGCGCCTCCTTTCATAATCCTCTGCATCTTCTTCCTCCGAATCGCTTTCTAACTCTTCCCGCATGTGCAGCTGCACTCGCCTTGCAGGTTCTAAATTCTGAGGAGCTACTTCGTAATTAATGTCCTGACGTACTACTGTTGTACGGTAATTATTCTGAGGTTGTTCCTGCAGTTTAATAACTTCCTCGCGGTTGTCTATTTCCCACAATCTTCTCTCTATATTGTTTATGGAAAGCGTGAGATCCTCGATTACTTGCTCTATCGCTGCCAACCTTGGATTTTTTGTATTGTCCCTGTTTTGTATAAATGCTTCTGCGACCATCTGCCTGATAGTCTCCACAAACATTGCCTGCATTCCTTGATCAGCGTCATCGGAACGGTTACTCCTTTGTTCGTGTGGTCGTACCACGATAACAAGCGAACTTACTCTAATACCAACTGACGAAACGGAAGCTTAATGTTTATTGAAACAATAATATAAATTTTATTGAAAGAAAAACTGAATAAATAAAACTAGGGCTTTGAAGTCCTTTTATAACAAGCCTAAAATTGTGAATTTACCAAAATAGCCAAATCTGAAATATAATCTTATAATAAAATTCTCCTATCTGAAATAAGAAAAGAAAACAAAGCAAAAACCAAATCCAAGTTGTAGAAAAAAAGATAAAAATCCTAGAAGAATTAGAAAAAATAGAAAAAAAAATCTTAAAATCTAAAAATGACTGGAAAAGAAAAGGAATTTCCAGGCTGAAAACGAACTAGAATAACTTTGGCTATTTTATGTTTTATTCGTTTCTTTGCAAGCTTCGAAATACTATATTATACACCGAAAACAGACACATGTAGCTAAAGTTATGCCATCCAGAAGGTACCTTGCTCCCAATACACAACATCCTGCATCATTTTTTGTGTGTGCAAAACTGCAAATCAGTTTGAATCATGCCCGTTTGGGAAGCCCAGCTCAAAAACCCATGACCGGGAGTGCCGGGCTTTCAAGCAATTAACAGGTAATTTCAATGGCGGTTTGCCTTGGTAAAAATTAAAAACTGGTTTTATAACAATAACTTACCACATCGGCCTAACGAGAGCTGGTAACTCAAAAGAAAGTGATATTTTGAGTGAATAATAGCTAGTTTTTTGTTCAAACTATATAAAAAAAAAAAAACTAAAACTCATTTTCATAAACTTTGTGAATCCCTATTAAGCTTAAACTTGTTTATATAAATCATCTTGAACTTTCATTTAATTATTCACATATATTGAAACACCAAATTTTAAAGATGCAACAAAATAATGTAAAAATGAAACATAAAATTTACATGTAAAACAAAAAATGAGATATGCAAAAATGAAAGTTAAAAATGTAACGTTAGATATTGAACATGAGTAGGATGTAAACATACAACCGAGTATTTGATACATGTGACAAATGATGTTGTACGTAAAACATGAGCGTCATACATTAAATGGGTGGAAAAATAATAATTTTTGACACCATTTCTAACATGAAACACCAAACCTCCAAGACGTAATATGTGAAGTAAACTTGAAGCATGAAATTTACAAGGAAAAGAATACATGAATTATGCAAAAATGAAAGTTGAACATACAACATTGGACATTAAACGTAAGTATGATGTAGACGTACACCATATACTTGATACATGTGACAAGCGTGGTTGTACATAAAACATGAACTTCAAACATGAAATGAGCCTATAAAATTTTTGTCACAATCTAATATTTATCTGCAAGTTTCAAATTAATTTTTTAAATTCCTGCTTTTTTGCTAAGATTTATCTAAATTTTGGTAAGTTATTTCAACTCATTTGTCCACTAGTATTTGGTTCTATATTTTCACTCTTTTTACTAAATTCTAACTTTTTAAGTGGATATTTTAAGTTTACTTTTTTTATCTCAACATTCTATTGAACTATATTTAGTTTTTGGTAAGTTGTTTCAACATATTTTTCTACCACTTTTTAGTTCTATATTTCTGCTCTTTTTTTGAATTTCAACACTTTTGGTAAATATACCAAGTTTAGTTTTTATATCTCTACTTTCCGTTAAAATTTACTATTTTTTTTTTAAGTTGTTCCAACTTTTGGGTTAACTACTTCAACTCTTATTCCCACTAAATTTTGTTGTATATTTCTACTCTTTTTATTGAATTCCAATATCTATGTGAATAATTTATTTTTCATATCTATACTTTTCATTGAAATTTGTCAAATTCTTGTTAAGACCTTCCAACTTCTAGGTTAAGCCCTTCCACTTCTTATCCCATCATTTATTGGTTCTATCTTTCTACTCTTTTTATTGAATTCTAATATTTTGGATAAATACATCAACTTCAATTTTTAGATCCATACTTTTCGTTAAAATTTATCAAATTCTTTGCAAGTTGTTTTAACTTCTATGTTAGACTATTTCACTCTTTTTCCCACTATTTATTGGTTCTATATTCCTACTATTTTCATTGAATTCCAATATTTTGCATGGATGTTTCAAGTTCATTTTTTAAATCTCTACTTTTCATTGGAATTTATCAAATTGTTGTCAAGTCATTCTAAATTTTGGGTTAAACTCTTCCACTCATTTTCCCACCATTTATTAGTTCTATATTCCTTCTATTTTCATTGAATTTGAACATTTTATGTGGATGTTTTAAGTTCATTTTTTAGACTCCTACTTGCTGTTGGACTTTATCAGATTCTTAGTAAGTCTTTCCAACTTTTAGATTAAGTTTTTCTACTTTGTTTTCACCACTTTTTATTTTTATATTCATACTCTTTTTATTGGATCCCAACATTTTACATGAACGTTTCAAGTTTACTGTTGGAATTTATCAGATTATTAGTATGTACTTACAACTTTTGGGTTAAGCTCTTCACTTATTGTTATCACCACTTTTTGGTTTTATATTCCCACTTTTTTAAACTAAATTTCAATAAATTGTGGGGAAATGAGTAGAAGAGTTTAACCTAAAAGTTGGAATAACTTGACAAAAATTTGATAAATTCCAATGAAAAGTATGAATTTAAAAAAATGAACTTGAATCATACATGCAAAATATTAGAATTCAATGAAAATAGTAGGAATATAGAACCAATAAATGGTGGATATGAGTCAAATAGTTTAACCTAAAAGTTGGAACAACTTACAAAGAATTTGAAATTTATCAAATTATTGTAAGTTGTTTTAACTATTGGGTTAACTTCTTCAACTCTTTTTCCTACCATATTTTGGTTCTATATTCCTGCTCTTTTTATTGAATTCTAACATTGAGTGAATGTTTCAAATTTACTTTTGAGTAGGACACTGTTAAAATTATATGATTATTCATTAAAAGAATATTTTATAACTTTTCCTTCCTGGTCATCATTTGCCTCATGTAGTTTTAACCTTTGCCGCTGCTTTCTATGGATTGCAACTCAGAATTGAATCAAGTTGTACATTTCAAATGTTAAAAGCTCTGATACTTCTAATGTTGGCACTTAGTTTGATCATGTTCTAATTTTCAGTTAAATTCTAATTTTTAAGAATTTTTATGATGCTTAGTTTGATTGTGATGTGATTTCATATTAACTTTTCTCTCAATTCAATTATAGATTTACTTAATTATTGATTGACTTGAATTAAATTATGATTGAATTGTGTAAACCGTAGGTGCTAAAGACATTATTTGATCATTTTTTATGACAAAGGGAACAAAATTGTAAGGAGGAGGACAAAGTCTGATTGAATTGAACAATAACGTTCTACAAGGTGCGAATTCGGAGCTGGCTGACATAGTTATGTTTTTGCGTGTATTAAATATCAACAATTTGGCTATGAAAAGGAGTTTTATCTTCATGCTATATTTATTGTCTTAGAATGAAAAAAATGGCAACTTCCTTGAGCTGTGAATGCTTAATAAGGCTTCTTAAAAGTCAGAAAAGTGATGATGGCTACATGCAAATATTGAGAAGGACTACATGGGTAAAGGAACTTATATGCAAAGTGAAAGCTAAAAGTCTGTTAATAGTTTCATTACTTCTAGAAGGATAATTTTAATTACTGGACCAATATGTCCGTAAGGGGACTTGTGGCTGTTGTACATGATTTTCAACATGTTAATAGGCCTATGATTATACAGGTTCATGAATTAATTTTCATTTCATAACAGGGTTATGGTTTTGTAAAAATAACAGAGATGAAAAAAAAGTTACAGCATAAATTTAGTTTATACGCTACCAGAGTTTTGTAGACAAGTACGTCATAATAATTTCATTTACATTTCTATACATATTATATATTAAAAGAATTTCATTTTGAAAATATATGTGGCTCTCTTAAAGCAAGACTAAAACACTGAGTTAAAAAGGGTACAAAATGATACACTTAAAGAAAGCTGTAGAGCTTGAAAGATTTGGCGATTTGGCCTCCGTTAGGTAAGCAAGCCAAACTAGAGCGATCCCTTTATATTTTTAATTCTTTTAATTATATTACACATTTTTCGTTCTTTCTAGTATATGAAAAGAATTTTCGTCCATGCAAAAAGCATATATATCATGAACAACATTAAAAGAGTTACTAATTTTGGCAGATGTGAAGAAAAAGCTTGCTGCCAAAACCTTGAGAGAATGAGATTGACATTAAAAGCCAATCGATGACTTGACAAATCCATAAACCAACTAGTCATGTCATGTCATACATGTTATTAATTTTTTCTCATTATTAAGATTAATTTTTAATGATTTTTTATTGTTTTTGTAATTTTCTCATTTGAATGGGATGGATATAAATCTAGAGCATTTTATTTTACCTATTGGGGCTGCCAGAAATCTGGTTTCTGAAATTGATATTTTGGAATCCGTTTTACTTCCCTTGCCTCCAGAATGTTAAATTTTAAAGTGGTCTTCTAAAATTTTTGTATAAGTATAGTTAATACCAATTTAGCTTAGAAATGATTGAAAGTTGGGAATTCATTACTGAAGTTCATAATGGTGAAGTGTTTTGGTTAAATTGATATGAAAAAGCCCATGCACTGATGCAGTGATGGATATTGAATTTGGACATGGTGTTCCTGGTTCTTGGAATATCTTGGTGGAAGTACAAAAAGTGGTACATGACAACAAGAAATCGGTTCTTGGAATATCTTGGTGGAAGTACAAAAAGTGTTACATGACAACAAGAAATCTTCCTAAAAAAATTGAATGGCCTTTGTTGGCTTCTAGGCGTGACTTTTTTTTTTTTCTATTTTAGCTAAGATGGATTATTGATTCTGGTAATAGATTGGTTTGTTACCAGTTTCCTTGGTTTGAGTTGCTTTTTTTTTCCCCTTCTGTTGTAGTATTAATATTCCTACATTTCAAATGATTTGGTAAATGGTAATTAGTAATCTAGTCATTTTTAAGTACTTTGGCTACCCCGAACATTGTTTTGGTATGCTGATAAATTATAAGAATTGTGGAACTACAACAAACAAACACATAAATAAATTTTAAAAAGGCTTTTATTTTTAATGTATTTTTACTTAAACAAATTAATGTATATACTTACAAATTTTTGCCAGTTATTTTTAGGTGCTTAGCTTATATTGCATTTTGTAGGTATTTCATATTGGATGCTATTTCAATCAATGGATGGCCTAGAGATATTTATCATTGAGGTTGAAAGGCAACTAGATAAAAAAGTAAAAATTGTCAAGTCTAATAGAAATGGTTATGGAAGATATACTGATAATGAACAATGCCCTTGTCCATTTGCTAAGTTACGTGGCATATGTGTTTAATACACAATGCAGGTACACCAGAATAAAATGGTATAGCAAAAAGGCAAAAATGTACTTCAATAGATATGGTTAGAAGTATGTTAAGTCATTCATCCTTACCTTTATTGATGTGGATGGAAACTTTGAAGAATCAGCACTCATTTTTTAAATAGGACTCCTAGTAAAATAGGTCCAAAGACTCTTTTTGAACTGTGGATAGGAAGAAAACCCAATTTTAGACACCTACATGTTTGGGGAGGTCAGACAGAAGTAAAGATTTGCATTCCACATGAAAAGAAAGGATTCCATAACAAAGAGTGGATATTTCCTTGGTTATCTAGAAAAGTCTAAACGGTACAGATTTTGTTATCCTAATCATAATATAATATAAGAATTGTTGGATCTAGAAATGCTAGGTTCATTGAAAATGGCGAAATTAGTAGTAGTACGAAACAACGAAAAGTAAAGTAAAAATCCAAGAAGTTAGGGTGCAAGTTCAATTGTCCATACCATTCTACTAAATAGTTAGACGCAATGAAAGAAAAATTGAAATCAATCGATCACAATGATGTTTGGGACCTTATTGAATTACCTGAGGGTTGTAAAAGAATCAGTGTAAATGGGTCTATATATAAGACCAAGCGCAATTCAAATGGCAATGTCAGATGATATATGGCCAGACTCATTGCTAAAGATTTTTTTCAAAAGGACGGTGTTGACTACAAAGAGACATATTTTCTAGTCTCTAAGAATGACTTCTTTAGAATTATTATGGTATTGATAGCTCATTATAAATTAGAGTTACACCAAATAGATGTGAAAACTATCTTTTTGAGTAGGAATTTAGAGGAAGATGTTTATATGGCCCAATCTTAAGGCTTTTCGCTGAAGGAAATGACCACCTCATGTGTAAATTAAAGAAATCAATATATAGACTTAACAAGCCTCCTGATAGTGGTATCTTAAGTTCAATGATACCATCACTTCCTTTGGATTAAAAAAAAAAAACGTTGTTAATCAGTGCATATATTTTAAGGCTAGTGGGGCAAGATTATCTTTTTAATTATGTATGTTGATGACATTTTACTTACTACTAATGATCTTAGTCTACGTAATGAGACCAAAGAGTTTCTCTCTAAGAATTTCGAAATGAAAAACATGGGTGAGGCTTCCTATGTTATTGAAATTGAAATATTTCGTGATAGAGCACAAGGACTATTAAGGTTGTCTCAGAAAACATATATCAATAAAGTTTTAGAGAGATTTGGAATGGAAAAATGTTCTGCAAATGTTTTTCCAATTCAAAAAGGGGATAAGCTCAGCGTTATGCAATGCCCAAATAACGAATTAGAACGCAAACAAATAGAAAAGACCTCTTATATATCAGTTGTTAGAAGCTTGATGTATACTCAGATGTGTACTATGTCAGACATCAGTTTTGTTATCAGAATGTTAGGTAGATATCAAAGTAATCTTGGATTCGATCATTAGGAAGCTACAAAAAAAGTATTAAGATATTAACAAGGAACGAAGGATCACATGCTCGCTTATAGGAAATCCAATCATCTCGAAGTGATAGGATACTCATATTCAGATCATGATGGCTGCATGGATACTAGAAAATCCACATTTAACTATTTATTCACGATGGCTGAAGGAAGCTAAATTTGTGGCGTGCTTTAAGGTCACTGATCATGGATTATGGCTACGGAACTTTATTTTAGGGCCTGGAATTTTCGATAGTATTACCAAGCTGCTGAAAATTTATTGTGATAATGCAGCAGTAATTTTCTTCTCTAAAAATGATAAGTATTAGAAAGGTCCTAAGCATATGAAATTAAAATATTTTGTTGCTAAAGAAAAAATTCAAAAGCAGAGAGTGTCAATCAAGCATATTCACACTAATTTTATGATTGCAAATCCTTCAACAAAATGATTAAACCTGAAGATTTTTAGTGAACATGTTGAAATGATAGATATTATCTGACATTATGTTTAAGTTTTAAGCTCTTTATGTATTTGACACTCCAAGCCATCTAAGTATTATTTCTTATTCTTTTATATCATGTTTGATTTAATGATGTATGCATTAATGATGATATGATTGTCAACATGTTTTGTCTCTATCTAAGACATTATTGTTGGATCTTTATTGTTTTATTTCCCATTATTGGTCATGTTAAGTATTAAAATGATATTGCGATACATAGAAGGGACTATGTCGAAATAATGATGTGGAACTGTTATGATCAAGATTAGTTTTTTTTAATGATGATTTTATAGTTTGATCAATGCAATTAAAGATTTAGCTCTTATTATACACATATAACGTTTATTATTATTAAGTCATTAAGCTGAATGTGCCACATGGGCCAAGTGGGAGAATATTGGAATATTTTATAGTGGCCCACGTACCAAATTGTTGAATTAATAATAATTTAGGATTTAAATAATAAAATAAATAATGGGCTAAAATCATATTGGTCAATTAGGAAAACTCATTTTGATGGAAGGTGGGAATTAAGGTTTTATTAAAATTGGTCATCTCTCCACCTATATATATAAAAGAAATATCACGTTATTTTTCTATCCACTAAGAAAGTGAGTCATTCTAAATGGTTCAAAAGAGATAAATCAATTTTTCTTAATCTTTATTTCTTGCAGTGAGATTTGATCAAGAAATTTGTTATGGATCAAGGTATGTCTTCTCTTAATTATGATAATATGAGAAATCATAATATTCTATAGTCTTAGGGATTGAAATTTAATCAAATTTATGGTTTACTTGCTTTATAAGAATTGTAAAAAAATCCCAACACGAAGTAGTATTGGAATTGGTGGATGAATGTAAAGAGCCTCTTTAACCAAAGCTTTTAAGTAATAGAATTTATCCAAATCATTCTTAGATACAATTGATTTCTCACCAACAATTTCTCTAATTACCCATTCTAGGAGTGTGATGTTATGTCTGTACTAGCCTCAATCATATTCTACACAAATTGTATTTGTTTATAAAGATCAATAATAATCAATAGTATTTTCTCATATGCCAAATAAGTTGAAATACATATTTGCTGCACCAAATTTTATTTTTATTACTTTGGTATGGATTTTTAACGCATATTTAATCCTTGATGTTAGAACAACAATTGAAAAATACATTGCTGAAGAATAAAAATTATCTTTAATTTTCACATACAAATTAATTTTTTAAAACCCGTGCCAATTAAAATGACCTAATTTATATTAAAAGATAAGTTTTACACTTTAACATTGCGCTTCTTTTCATCACATTATGACACTTTAAAAATCTATCAAGCTATAAGTTCTAACTAGGGGGCTAAAATGTCACCTCTCTTTATTTATACTCAATTACTAGTGTGACTTTAAAATGAGTGTACGATAGAATGCACTTTTTTCTCACTTATATAACAATTATGTCATTATAGATGGGTATTTATTATAGCTGACAAAATGTGTTATTTTTTTTTTAGTGATGAATTCTTGAAGGTATGCTCCAATTGACAGTTTTTCTTAATTAGCTGAAATTGTTCTTTCACATCTTGTCCATGAGTGAATTTCACCTATTTGTATAGAGATAAGAACATTATTATTGTGAAGATCAGTGCTTTCTGATAATTGGATTAAAATGCAATCGAGTGAGACTTCGTGAAATTAAGTGAAAACTTCCTTCGGTTGAGGGGTGAAATTGCAAATAACGGATAATGTGGCAAAGTTCGTTATTAAAGTCGTTAATCTGTTTCCATGCTTACCAATGTATAAAAAAGGCTGATTAGTGGCGTCTGGTTCAGAGTGATTTTCTCTTTCGATTCATCATGAAGTGATGAGATTCTTGTTTCTTTTGATTCATTGAATAAAATCTTTTCTGCAATACTTGATGCAATTGGTGTTAGTTTGATCAATAAATGAATACAGATTTTTCCTTCAAATCTTGTAGCTTGATACTCTGTTCTTGAGTATCCTGTTTTGGGTTTCTTGCTTATTTTTCGTTCTAGTTTTGATTCTTGTTGAAGCTTTGCTTCTTTAAGCATCTGGGCTCGTGTTGTGCATACTCAGAGACCGTCACAATTATAAAAAAAGGACATTAGTAAGTTAGGTTTCCTAGATGAGTACCAAGTATAATTATACTTTATTTACTTATATTAAATGATCCTTAACAATTATATCATATGTATACAATATTCAAAGCATATTTTAAGGTGCCAATAGTTTTACTCATTTATAAAACTTGAAGCTTTCAAGTAAAAGAGGACCATAAATATACTATTAAAAACTAATTAATATTATTCTTTCTTTAATACCAAGATCTTCATTGTTACACATTTTATTTAAAACTCATTTAATTGAATTTAAATAAATAAATTGATTATCATTCTTCCTTAAAAATTTTGCCAATAGGAAACAAACAGCTCATTTAATTAAGACATAAAATAAGAGGAGCACAATATTAAAAAAAATAATTATAAAGTACTAAGAATCATTTGTGTTTCTGAGTTCCAACCAAAATTTTATTTGATAAAAAAGTGTCACTTTATATTGATCTTAAATTAAATATATTAATCTTGGCCACCTCAATGCTAGAACTATTTTTTTAATGTAAGTTATGCCCATGAACTTCAATATATAAAAGGTTGGACAAGCACACTGTGGTTTTACTTTCTTTGTGTAATTATATTTCAATTGTTAAATGCATGTGATTGAATTTATCTATACTACAAGATCCTTAAATTAAGATATAACATGAAATCGTGTACTGAACAGCCTTTTAGCTCACGCTTATCCAATCCTGTCATGAAAAACCTTTGAAAATTAATTATAGCTACAGTGTCACTACTTTTTGAAAGAAAAATCGTTGTGAAGAGAATAACAAAAGATTATGTATAAGAAATTTAATTATGGAGAGCAACGACGCTTACCTAATCAACTCTCTTATATATGGACCATAAAAGATACATATTTATTTAATAGTTAGTGGGAATAAGGAGTTGCCAAAGCAATAAGAGGAGATTTCTTATGTTTGGTGGCATCAGTTGATTCAGTGATGTCCATAGCTTCTTCTCTTTCTTCACAAGGCAGTGACCAATCAAACTTGTTTAAAAGACTTGCCAATGCAAGCTCATTTACTCTCATTGTAAATTCTATGCCAGGGCAAATTCTTCTACCAGCTCCAAACGAAATGAACTGAAGATCATTGCCTAGGAAATTTATGGAAGAATTTACTAAGAACCTCTCAAGCAGAAATTATTCAGCTTGATCCCACGAAGCATGGTCTTTAATTAATGTACACTTGTGTTCCCTCAAGAATATCATACCCATTTATTTTAACAGTCTGAGTCGATTGCCAAGGAAGTAGTATTGGAATTGGTGGATGAATGCGAAGAGTCTCTTTAAACACAACTTTTAAGTACTGGAATTTATCCAAATCGTCGTCTGTTACGTTTGATTTCTCACCAAAAATTTCTCTAATTTCATTTTGCACTCCCTTTATAATCTCTAGGTACCTTTAAAAACTCTGTCATTGCCCATTTTAAGAGTGTGTATGTTCCATATGTACCAGTCTCAAACATTTTCCACACAAATTGTATTTGTTTATAAAGATCAATGATAATCCACGAGTTATCTCATATGCCAAATAAGTTGAAACACATATTTTGTGCACCAATTTTTTATTTTTTTTAATTTTCTTTTTTACCTTTTTTAACAAATGTGCGCCAAATTTATACGCAATGTTATTACTTATGGAAAATTATGGGTAGAGGCCCATAAGGCCAATAGTCGCAAGCCCATAAACGGCTATAAAGAAAGGCTGTGTTGGGCTCTCATTTTTATTGTAGAATACTAGATTTTATGTTCTGGTCTCAGCAAGTTTGTTATTGTTTCGCAATAGCCCCCGACAAAGCCGAATCGTAGTTCTTCTACTGCTGAACAAAAAAATTTTCGGTGAATTGTGATAGAATTTCTTTTCCTATAACAAATGACAAAAGAATAATAATTTACAAACCTGATTCCACACCAATTCGACCTTATGTGCGGGGTAATGATAAAAAAATAAAAAGAAAAAAAGATATTTTAACAGGTTTTTATTACATATTAAAATAACGTAAAGTCACTCGTAAGTTTGATTTAATATAACTTAATAAGTTTACCAGTCTAATCCAACTCAAAAATTAATTCAAAAATTAAAAATTATTTAGAAGTGTGGGGTCACTTGTGAGTTTAGCATAATAAACTTACAAGCCTAATTCTAAAAAATTAAAAATTATCTAAATTATATATACTTAAGCAAGTTCAATATTAAATTGATGATGTGAGATATTTTCCTAAAACAAGTGACCAACCAATTAACAATATGCACTAATTGATATTAAAGAGAATGAGAGCTATAAGAACCAAGATAATGGCCTTAATGGTAACTCTACTAATGGGAAAGCCAAGCATTTTTTTTCTTTGTGAATCCAAAACAAGAAATCTACAAAGTCCTGACGATGATGATCATCTTCAACTCCCCCACAATTACTCATCCTATTCTCATGCTCTTCAACAACTCCCTCTAGAAAACCATCAATCTCCTTAGCCGTTTTCTCAAGCTTGGCATTGAAGCCATTGAAATTGCACACCCAAGCAAGCCATGAAATGTAATCTCCCACATAGAAACTACCTATCAACTCCATAGCCTCCCCCAAAAGCTTCCTAAAATTACTCACACCTTCCCCTCCGGTACTATACTTTCTTCCCAGAGCTACCCTACACACTCCATCATTTGTTAGTGTATACAACACCTCACTTAAATTGACTGGCAAAGAAGATGGAACGAATAATTCAATTTTTATCATAAGGGCTACCTCTTCTTTCCTAACATTACGGAATGAATGAATCCGTTTGTTACTTAAAAAAGATGTAGCACACATATGCTTTTGATCTTTCTTCAGAACCGTAGAAGATTTTTTCAAGTGGGGTTAATTTTGGTCGGCTTGCCAAGATGAGATCATGGGTTTTCAATATCTGGGCGGCTGCATCAGCAGAGGAGACAAAAAGAACTCGAACTTTGCCAAAGTGAAGCAACATGAGGGGGCCATAGCGTTGAGCCAGTGCATCAAGTGAGCGATCAGGGTAAGAGCCAATTTTTTGGAGGTTTCCAATGATTGGGAGCTTCGGTGGAGAAGGTGGTAATAGGTTTTTGTTGATGAGTTTGAAAATGTACCATTTGAAAAGGGTAAAAATGAAGAAGATGGCTGCAACTGTGAACCAGAACAAGCGCTGCATCATGAAAAATTTAATAACGTTTTTGTGATCAACAAAAGTGCAAATTAAGGCATTCGTTATTTCCAAATTGAGGTGGACCGTATGTGTGCCATTCAGCTGGTGCAACAGCTCTTGCTAACTTGGCTATTGACCTTCTCATTAGCCTTTGTATTTTTGATAACTTACCTCTCAATATTATTTATTGGTCTCAATTGACCTTTGTATTTTTAATAGCTCACCTCTCAATATTATTTATTGACTTTATAGATATAATTTAAGGATTGCGTTTTCTATCTTATTCTGCCTTAATTTCGATTAGGCACGTTTATTCTTGTAAAGAAAAATAAATGTGCGCAAGTCTTTATAGTGCGGGTGCGTAGTAGGAGGAAAACTTCTCCCAAGGAACGTCTATCCTTTTGTCTTTTACTGTAATTTCAACTCATGCATTGTCTTTTATTATAATTTGGAAGTCCAATGACCACAAGTGTAAATGCATTCATAACTAATTCAATTCAATAACTGTTAAAAGCAATTATTGAAGATTTTAGGTAGCAGCAACCGCTTTGTTGAAAAGATGTATTAAAAAGACATGAAGATATGGTTGATGGTTCAACCGTTTTACTGCGTGAAGGCTACCGTATGCGGAATCAGATGAAGGCCTCAGGTGCCTGGCCACCGACCCAAAAAAAAAAAAAAAAAAAGAACGGGGGAAGTTACGTTACTACCACAAATTTAGCATGGCTGGCTTCTCTGCTTTTCAATCATTATTAGGATTTCTTTGTAACGTTGCATGAGTTTTTACAATATTAATAATAGAATTATCGTAGGCTTTTAGATTTTAATGTTTTAATTTCTACCATTTATTTGATATTATGGATAAAAAATTAATTAATTAAAAAATAACATGTAATTTTCATGTTGTAAGTAAACATAGATTTTTTTTATTTTTAATTAATTGATAAAAAAATTCTTTCACAATCAACAATGAGATAAGTAATCATTGCATTTAAATATTAGAATCTTCACTCTTAATTTAATACTAATGGATAAGTAATTATGTAACAAGTAATTTGTAAGTTGTGATACTTCTTTATATTTTAAATGATTTTTTATCTAATCAATTTTGAAATTAAAATTATTATGTTACCTATCACTTTACAATTTTACATTTTTTTTCTTTTACATTTAGCATTATAAATACACATAGTAGCATTGAAATAAATGTAATTAACAGGTAATGTTATTTCAATAATAATCATTTAATATATTTCATAACATTTATGATAATTTGTATTGTATGAATTCAATTACGAAAACATTAATACTTAAATAATAATGATAATAGAAAGCATTGTAAAATATTTTTTATATGTTTTATTAATGATACTATATCAGTCACCGCAAATGTGAAATGTTTTATTCAACAATTATTATTTTCAAATGTGAAATGTTTTATTCAACAATTATTATTGAAAAGTATATATGTCTATATAACTACATAATGAGAAATATTTTGATTTAAAAAACTAAACTATTAAGTCCACGCAATTCAATAGAAGAGGATATGACATCATAAAATGTTGCTTTGACTTTCAATATCAACTATTGGACCATGAGAGATTAATGGCTTAAATTTTGTATTAAAATTTTTAAGTTAAAATATCTCAAACCATGTTTTTATAATGAAAATATAAAAATATACAATGAATTTTTTCTTATTTTGTGCATTAACTATTATTAGACATAATATTTTATTTTTTTCACCGTTAATTATCATAATTAAAGTAATGACTCCTAGTAACATAAAAAATTTTATAATTACAATCTAAGGATATTAATAAAATAATCTTTCAGAAATCATAAACTAAAGCTTACTAGGAATATATGTTAGATTTAACTTTTAAGAAATTAACAAAGTCTTCTTCAAAAATAAAATGAAAATAAGCTTGTGAAACTCAAATTTTATAAGGCTTAGATAATTTCCTACCATGTAAATGAAAATATAAACATATACAAAGAATTTGTTTCTCATTCTTTCCCATGTAAATGTTATTGGAGATAATATTTTATTTATTGTCAATGTTATTTATCATAATAAAAGTAATGACACTTAGTAACATAAGATTTTATAACTACAATCAAAGGATATCAATAAAATAATCCTTCATGATTCATAAACTAAAGCTAATTAGGAATATATGTTAGATTTAATTTTTATAAATTAACAAAGTGATATTTGAAAATAAAATGAAAAATATAGTCTTATAAAACTTAAATATTATAAGGCTTGCATAATGTCCTACAGTATAAAAATATTAATCGTAACAAAAACAATAATTTTATGGGATAGGTATGCTAGATGGGTGTTAAAAATAACATATACTTCATAATCAATTATACAATGGTCCTTAATGTTATATAAAATAATGAGTATTTTAATATGGGATATTAAATTTTATTAAAACATGGGTGATCAAGTATTTTTTAGGTTACAAGCAATCTCGCCTATGAGTTGATTGATGAAATTTATAACGTTTACTTAAATATAGATATTTATTTGTGTCGTTTTATTGGTGTTACTTGATATATAAATTTTATAATTGCAACTTATTTATTTGATTTATGTTAGATGGCCTACTATATATTACATCTTATACTTAATAGTAATAAATTTTGAAACATTTATATTCAAAAGGATTATCACATTACAAATGTAAAGGAGGGTTGAAAATTTTAAATTAAATATGCTATTCAAGTGGAATTATTTCAAATTCTAAGGGTGGTCACAATTGTTTTATAAATATTCTTCACTCCCTTAAACGGTTAATAATCAGGCTACAATTTTTTTTAAATTGAACAAATTGATTATTCTTCCTTCAAGATTTTGTTTATTTGGAAATTAACAGCTTATTTAAATAAGACAAACTATGTGGAGCAAAGTAGAACAAGTCTAAAATAGGAATATAAAACATAATAAGTAGTCTCCTTAAATTAAATATGACATAAAAATTTCTCTCCACTTGTGGACAAAATTAATTTATAATCGTTACATTGCTATAGATAATGATTAATGCTACATATCTTAAATTTTTTATTCTAAATAATGTGGTATTCATTAATTAGTTGATAGTTTTTTTATAAAATTAAAGTAAATTAATTATATTATCTTACAAACTAATTGATGAATGACAAGTCATTTTAAATAATTATTTAAGATAAAAAATTTATAATATATAAAATTATTAATAGATAATATGGGTTTTTCTTAAGAGTTATTTTTTTGTTTTCACATCTCATTCAAAAGACTCATTGTTGATGACGTGTAAATTTAACCTTTCAACAAATAAATTAATTTGTAAAGTGCTTAAATAATCAATTTGTATGTGAAGACCTCAACCCATTAATTATTGTGCTGCCAGTCTATATTAAAAATTAGATAAATCAGGTAAGATTAGATGACATTTTAATTAAAATGACTTATAAATACAGGGCTTAAATAAATAACCACATAAAATTTAAAAAAAAAATGTGAGAGAGAAGGTTTTATTATTGATATCTAATGAAAAACTAATAACTTTGCAACCATATTTACAGTAGACTAATATAATCGTATGAAAGCGATTGAATAATAAATTTCACTGGGGACGACTTTTCAAAGAAAATGTTCCCTTCCGAAGTTTTAATTTTTTATTTAAAACTTTAATTATTGTTAGCTTAGCTAAGTTTGACTCCGACAATTGCTTGTCCAATTTTAAAATGTCCACAAAATCCTAAACCCTCCACTCAACAACTGGACAAATGAAGCAAAAATCTCTTTTATGAAGAGGAAATTTCTTCCACATTTCATTGAAAATGAAAGACTTTGTCGGTTTTTCCGAATCCAATTAACATTAAAAACTCGTGAAGAAAATTCCATAGCACAAGAGAAACTGCCAATAGACTTTAATATTAAATGGCATAGAAAGGTATAAATTCAAATAAAGCAACTTTCATTTATTGGTCCAGCTGTTTTTACAAACCATACAAAAGCAACTTCCACACCAAGTCAGCACCGTGGCCTAATGGTACTCCATAGATTAACATGTCGTCGTGTGAATAACGTTTGCCATAACATCCACAATATTACCCATTACAACAATTTGACATAGCGTATGAGGAATGTATACATACAATAATGTATACATACAACAAGGGTTTCAATTTCAATCAAGGACCACTTTAAAATAATGTTTAAATCGTAGATTTATAGTATGTCATGAACAACATCAACAATTAGAACAACTACCAATTATCAATAACGTATACCCTTCCAAATTCTAATATCCTTCAGGGATTCCTATCTCTACTTCAAAACTATGATAGTGGACCTAGAGTCCTAGACCATATATTATCATAATGTTTAAACCGTAGATTTATAGTATGTCACGAGCAACGTCAACTATTAGAACAACTACCAATTATCAATAACGTATACACTTCCAAATTAATTCCAATACCCTTTGGGGATTCCCCTCTCTACTTCAAAACTACAATAGTGGACCTAGACCATATATAATCTGATATATTAATGTATATGGCAGACAGAATAGAAACAAGCTACCGAATACTAACAGAGCAGCAATGTTTCTTATTTGTCAAATCCAGTCATTCACAGCAAAATATCAAGGAGCCTTTAATCCAAAGCATCTATACAATAGAAAGGAAAAACGGGAGAGAAATTTTAGTCATCAGTCGAGGGATATACATGTTCCTACATCTACACTGTACGCAAGTTTTCTCTCCCCTTCACACTTGCCTCAGCAATCAGCACGTTTGCATATTCAGAGACTGGAACACAAGTCTGTTACTCAAGCACTATCACGCATTGTTAGAATGAAGATAGTGCAACTTTCATTCATCAATTGCAATAACACGAGGAATCAGAGTAATGTTAATCAACCCAGTTAGATTAGTTACCTCAGCAAATGCAGAGGTCTCTTTCCAATTAGTTGGTGAAGCTCTAAAGGAGGCTCTCACCACTGCATAAAAACCAACAACAACATTGGGATGCATAGCCATTTTTGAAAAATTTAAGACAGCAATAACATGAATACATGCAAAAATAACATAGAGAACTTTATTCAATAACAGAAATATTTTTTTTTCCAATGTACTGGATACAAAAATATTAGTAATTTATTTTAGCCTCAGGAAATTCAAGTCAAGACTCATGTGAGTATTTGGTTAATCTCAAACCTGAGACATTTCTTCTCTTTGCTCCTCATCTTCAACTCTTTGAACAGGCGGCCCATCATTGACAGGCTACGGCAGGTCTATCTCTAGCTAAATAATAGCTGGAAATTTCATTCCCACAAGAAGTTTTCCCCGAAGTAGATCACAGGATCAAAAGCACTACATGAAGGTCGAGGCCATTTTTTTGATTTTGAATAATCATGAAGAAAATGTCCATTCATTACCATCTCAAATGATTTTAAATTCCTAAAATCTGTTTCTCAGCTGCACAACCTAACAGTGCATGCCACTGCCTGTGCCCAATATTTGAGTCTTGCTTTCACATCTTCCGGATGATCACCTAAACAGGTAAATGAAAGTCCACAAAAGATTACAAGAAATTATGTATGCTCATTTAAATCACAACAACATCCAATTGAACACATGTTAAATTCATGATAAATCCAATACATCAAACACAATGTTATGCATTTTTTTTAAAGAACTGGTTACAATCTACAAATATTACAATCTAAAGTCTACTAAAATCTAAATACACACACTTATTACAGCCCAGACGTCTACCGAGATCAGCTCAGAAATCTGCACCCCCAAATATAGGGGAAGATATCTACCCTTGCACACATTTGTGGGAAAGGAAAAGTTTGAGCCCCAATGGGGACAAGGCCAAGGCCTTAGTGGGTATCACGACATATCAGGATTAACAAAAAAAATTATGCTCTTTTGAACAATTAAAAAGTATGACAGAGACAATTTATCACTTCTGAAAGAACATGCTGCGTTGATCTCATACTAAATTTAATATTTCTGAAAGAATATGGTATATTGGTCTCATACTAATTGATTCAATATAATTCTGTACAACCGAAAAATAAAATCATGAAATGTATACGTGATTTCAAAAACTCACCAGGACTAGAGATCTTCCAATTAGCAATCGGGCTGGAAACAGGATCAGTCGACACAGGAGAATTCTCATGACTCTCAGGAGATTTCTGGCTCTGATGCTCATCCATGAACTTTTGGCTCATTGAGTAGCAAAGCTCAAGTGCAGGTAGAGTGTTGCAGAGCTCAGGAATCTCTTCATAGCTGAAACCAAACCCAAGATCCAAACACCCTTTGAGCTCATCAAGATCCTCGTCTGTCAAGCTCTTTGCTCTCTTCAAATCATCCTCTGAATCTGTCTCCACATAACCCTCCAGCAAAACTTGATTCTTTTTTTTCTTCTTCTTCTCCTTTTTTAACATGCTACTACTTTTGCTTAAAAGCTCTACACTTTCTTCTTCATCAAACCCAGTTCGTGTTATGGTTAAAAACTGAGGGTCTCGCTTCAAATCATGGGTTTCGTCTTCAATTGTGTCTTCAGAAGAAGGAACCCAAGATTCTGTTTCTGTTTCACAAGAAAAGCGCCCCATTTCTCTCTCTCTTTCTAGAGTTTCTCTCTGCTGCCCTTTTGAGTGCTCATGAGAGGTGAGGAGAAAGTGCTTATAAAGCTGTGTCCAGGGAGGAAAAAAGAACTTTTCTTTTGGCCTTTTTAATTTTTTCCTATTTGTTTATTTACTTTTATTATGTATATGTTAATGCATGTATCATGACTACAGCGTATTCATGTGGATGATGATGTTATCATACATATTTAGAACATGGAAAAATTACACGTAGTCCCTTAAATTTATCATAATAATAGTCATGCTTTCATATTCTTAAACCTAAAACCGTATATGTTGTTGGCTTATTGTTAAGTTTATTATATTAATTAATATTTAACCATTCGTAGAGTAGACAAAACAATTAATAAAAGTTAACTAGACTATAAAAAAGAAAAAATAATAAGTGCCCAATCTTTTAGAATTTTCACCATATATAAATTATTAATTATGTATAGTTTAAATGCATTATTTCATTATTTTTATTTTTTTCAACCACCAATCATATATTTTTTAAGATATAGTTAACATAGGTATTGATCCCTAAAGAAGACATATACGTTATTGTTAAATTTTATATGTTAACCAATATAACCACTTGTAGCTAAAATAAAGCAACTAACGGAAGTTTTCTATACTATGAAAAAAGGAAAAATGATAAGTGCTTAACATTTTAGAATTTTTTGCCATATATAAATGATTAGTTATGTAATGTATTCTTTCATTCTATTTTTATTATTATCAACCACCAATCACTTTCATATACTTTTTTAGATAAGCTAATATAGATATAAGTCTCTAAAAAAATTGTATAGTTAATTTTAAAATAGTCGTTACAATAGTAAAAAAACTAATTTCTATAATTTATTCTTATTTACATAGTAAAATTTCTAAAGCTAAGAAAAAGGTTTTGATAACTTTTAGAACACTGCTTAATAAAAACTATGTAATTTTTTTTCACATTTGATTATTCGTTCTGCATGATTTATTAATATCAAACTAAATTTTAAGTGTTCAATGGTCAACAAGAAATTATGAATTAATATACCAAAATTTACCAGTCTTTGATTAAAGTGATATTTCAAAACAAAAGGGGACTAAGTTGTTATTACAACGAATAGAAGGGATGGAGATTAAAACACAACTGCACAAGGTACCTACATGTGGGGTTGATGACGTGGATAGGACAGCTGTACAATTTGTTGTGGTCGTGGTGGTGGTGGGGCGAAGATGACAAGAATCCAAAGAGGACACGTGGTGGTGGGTGGTTCGGCAAGCGGACAAAAGATGAAAGTGGGCTAAACGCGTGGGACCCACCACGTGCGATTTTGATGCTCTTTCCTTAATTTTGTCAGTACCTCGAACTGAGAATAAAAAAAAAAAAAAAAGAAAAAATGTGAACACAAAACGAAAGAGTTCGAAAGAAAGAAGACTTGCGTGTGAACAAGCAACTGAAGAGGTACCAGCACGTTATGTGATAATAAACATCATGGATCTCTAAGTGGGCGCTACATTTCACTTAAGGACATAGCTTTGAACTTTTATAGTCTTATTGAAACCAATTGGGGGCTTATTTGATACAATTAGATCAACTAATACTCATATTTTGGAAAATATAAAAATGCAAGGACTTTCATGTAATGTGGGTGGTTCGGTTGATCAAACCTAACAAACCATGTGCGTTCTAGCATGTTCTATAATTTGGTGTGAAAGTTATCTGTAGCGCAGGGGTGTTTTAACTCCAAATCAAATCAATCTAATATTGAGTGTTGGTCGATTTCAAAGGATATTAAAAAAAAAAAATTGTAAATCGTGGTTCAATTGTTTTTATTTAACTAACCACCATCACTCAATTATTAAAAGAATAACAGGTTAAAAAATAAATTTAAATTTTCTCACCACCTTATTTTTTAATTAATTAAAAAAATTATGACATTAAAAAGCCTAAAAGCATATTTAATATTTTATAAAAAAACATATTTGGTAGAATAAAATGATCCATCAAATGTAACAAGAAGTAAGTAGACCATGTGTACTCCATAATAAAGGGGAAAAAAAGGGCACCAGACAATATTATAGAGCAAATGTTGATTATGCAACACAATCTAGACAACGTTAAACATTTCATTTGATGAAAAAGGAGATGTGAACTTTTGAAGACCATATATATAAATATATATTATTTTATATAATATATATGCAATCGTGTGGTTTGTAAAAGGATAAGAACATGCATGTTTCGAGTCGTACTGCCAAAATAGCAACAAAAATATTTTCATGAAATGTGATTGACACCAACTGTATATGCATAGTAGAAACTTTGTTATGGAGTGGATAAAGTCTAACAAACCAGTGGATTAATTTTTTTTAGAGAAATAAATTTGTGGTGGAAGACTAAAATCGCCAAATTTATTATTATTTTTCTTTGTAGCATCAATCAATTTATATAATAGTGAAGCTCTTAGAAATTATATCGGGTAGTTTTTTTTTTAAATAGAATTTTTAGGTTATCACTTGTGTTAGAATTTTGAAAGAAATATTACATTTCACATAATTTTATTCCAACCATTAAATGATACCATTGTTACATAATGAACAAATTTTTATGGAATATATATAGACCATCACAAAAAATTATAATAATAAAAATAATATCTCTGAGACAATGATAGTGATGGCTTTGATGAAAAATTTTAGTTAAGGCTTAGTTAAGGCTCAGGGGCTTCAACCCTTTCTGGACTATTTATTATTATTATTTTTTTTTTTGGCTTTTAAATGCACCCCAAACTATTTAGGAAAGAATTAAATAAAAAAATTTTGGGTATACTACTTTTATCACAAAATTATTGTAGTTTAGTGGTTTTAAACACTTGGTTCAAATCATCGTAGCCATATAATTTTATTTATTTTTAGATATGTAGTGGAAATTACTTAAAAAAATATATTTTTTTCATAAATGTGTTCTTTTAGATATTTGATAGAGATTTCTTAAAAAAAATAAAATTTTTACAAATGCGATCACAATGAGATTTAATATTTAAAATAAATAATTTATTATTATTATTTTAATTTAGGAGAAAATAATAGAATTTAAGTTTTCAAGGCTTTAAATATATTGAAATGAACAATTAAAAAAATAGATACTCCAAATTAAATTAAAATTTTTTGAATTAAGCCCCCCTAATTTTGTAGTCTGGATCCGCCACTAATTAGCAGATGATCATTTTTAATAATTAGCTAAAATTAAAAACTAAATAAAAAATAATTAATGTAATGATTTAGAAAATAATTAATATAATTCCCCTCATCTCTTTTTCTGGGTACCTTTTGAATTCCAAATTATGTATGTATTGATTAACAAAAAAAAACTAAAATAAAATAAAATATACTTTTTGTTATTCATCAGAATACATAGAACAACAAACAAAAAAACAGAAACTACACACAAACTGTCGTGAAATGCATAATATTATAATTTGCTTTGGACCTACTAAAGATATGTTGAATCGAAAAATCCTCAGCATCAAGACATTTTCATTTTATTTTCTCTCTGCAAGGCATGGGATTGGATGATTGATGAAGATCAGTCGATTAGTTGCAGTCTTGAAATGAAGTAAATGATGGGAAAATAAACTAGTTCTTTTAATTTTTCAATTAAAACCTTTTAGGACCGATCTCATACAACATATAAGAATTAAGTAATGTAGAAATTCATACCGCGATAGTTGAGAAGATGAACAATTGAGAGTTGTAGATCTGCCTCCAAAGCGATCTTCGAGTTATGATTCAAGTTTGATCAACATCTGGACGTGTGGGCGTCTATTTCACCACTCCCGATTCTGTTGGCTCCTCTTAGATGCATTCTTTATTTTTCTTATAATCGCAGGGTTCTTCTCTTTTCTTTTCGATTTAAGAGTATAAAGCCCTTTTATAATATCTTATGAAAAACCCTAGTATGTTAGGATTATGATTTTATTTAAAATAGAATTCCTCTTTAACTATCTCTCAAACTTACCTAAAAGTGGAAGGAATGTGTAACAAATTAGGAGACTAGCCTGTAAAGCATTCTGTTCCATTTACTGACTTTAATATAACATACTTAGGCTTAATAAATATTATAATTATAATTTTACATACTAATATCTCGGGTTTTTCTGCTTTTGGGTCAGGTGATAGTGTTGTCAATTAAATGAGCTAACTTGGGCATCGTTTTGGAACATACTGATAGTGGCTACTGATAATTAAATTTGAATTTTTCAATTAAAACCTTTGTGACCGATCTCATACAACATATGTTAATTCAAGAATGTAGAATTCATACCTCGATAGCTGAGAAGATGTAACAATCGAGAGTCTAGATCCGCCTCCAAACGATCTTCCGCGCTACGACTCAAGTTCGATCAACACCTGACGCAGGCTGCCTATTTCACCACTCCCAATCACAACCTGCACTCCTCTAGACGCCTTTCTTTATTTTTCTTATAATCCCTGGTTCTTCTTTTTCTTTTCAATTTAAGAAGATAAAGTTCCTTTTATAATATCTTATGAAAACCCTAAGATGTTAGGATTATGATTTCTATTTAAAATAATTCTCTTTAACTATCTCTCCACTTACCTAAAAGTCGAATGAATGCTGAATAAACTAGTGAGACCACTTCAGAAACATTACATGTTCTCCATTTACACTTTTAATATAACATACTAGTGCTTTAACAAATATTATAATTATAATTTTCATCTAATACGCCAGCTTTTTCGCTGGTCCAAATGATATGTCATCAATTAAACGAGCTAACCCGTGATCATTTTGAACATACAATATGGCTATAATAATTAAATTTGTAATTAAACAAATATAATTATTTAATTCCAATTCTACTCCACTATAAGATTGAACCGACCTCCATAATCAGTACGCTCGAATATAATTCGCCTAAGCCACATCGATTTCTTTTATCGCACAATCCTTTGTACTCACATCGTTAATTTAAATCGATATCTCAACCGTCCAATCAATTTAATTACATCTTTTCCTCGATACTTACTCGGTTTTCTAACGATCATTTTCAACATACTTATTTATGTCGAGACACTCCGCCAGAGAATTTCTATGATCAAGATCGAAAACCCATCAAGAGACGTGTCGCATAAATTTATATCGTTAATCTACAATTTCAATACTAGTAATCGCTCCCACCAAGATACTCGTAATCTAGACTACATGCAGTATGTCATGCCCATTGGTAACTCAAACGAAATAACAACTACAATCATGAAATCATAACTAACTCAAGATTAAGATTACAAGAATCAACGCCTATGAGATTTAATAAGTCCGACAGCTATTACTAGGTTAATTAAATCTCATATGCGATCCAGCTCAACGTAGACAATCTACATCAATAAATTCATACATGATTAAGACAAATCACTCAATGAATTTATTACAGCTCTATACCTAAATAAAGTCGCCCAACTTTATTTATCAATCACGAACTTAACTTATTTAATCATAAGATAACTCAGATTTATGTCTTCTCATGAATCCACACGATGATCGTGACAAATACATATAATATGATTAAATCGGACTTTGCTCAAAATATTAATGCAATTCAAAATATCTCGAATAAATATTCGAAATATTTTATTAATCGAAAATCAATATGCTTTAAAGAGCACATAATCCCAACAATCTCCCACTAGCTCTCAAAGCATATCCGCAAATCGCACATGTCAGAGGACTCTAAGCGTAGGTTATAACATTTCTACACTATATCCATACGAGATAATACTCCTCTTAATGTGCTTTTGTTTCGTGGTTTCTAGTTCTTTGATCGAGCCACCGCACCATTATTATCGAAAAATAATTTAAGCATGCACTCAGCAGCAGATACCACCTCAAGATCTCAAGGAACTCATGAGCCATACCGCTTCTTCGCAACCTTCAGATGCACCACATATTAAGCTTTGTCATGGAGTCCACGATACATGATTATTTCACACTCTTCCAACTAATAGCTCCACTTCCTAATGTAAACACATAGTCAAGTAGACTTTCTGAATCCTTATCCGACATAAAATCGTAATCAAGATAACCCACTGGAGTAAGTTCATCATCCGGATACACAAGCATATAATCCTTAGTTCTTTTCGTGATACTTCATTACGTGCTTGACAAGAGTCCAAGTTGTTTAGGTCCGTGATTAGGTTGATATCTCGCTAACCATCCTAATCGCAAAACACGTGTCCGGGTCTAGTGCAAAGATTGCATACATGAGACTTTCCACAGCCTTCCGTAAGTGAACTCGCCTCATGTTCTCTATCTCCTCGTAAATTTTAGGTAATTAACCTTAGAGGATATAATTCCATGTCCGAATGGTAACAAACCAATCTTGAATTTACCATGCTAAATCTAGCCAATATCTTATCGACATAGACCACTCGAGATAAAGCTATCGCTTTATTCTTCCTGGCCTCATAAGCAACTTGATACCAAGAATATAACTAGCTTCTCCCGCATCTTTCATATCAAATTGTTTTGCTAGCCAACTCTTTATAAGTAGTCATTACTCCTACATCGCTTCCGATAAGGAGAATATCATCTACATAAAGATTTAGGAAGGCTACGCTTTTCCTCGAATTCTCTAGTACACACATGGTTCATCAATATTCGAATGAATCCAAACGATTTTATCGCTGATCAAATCTGATGTTCCATGACCGGATGCTTGCTTTAATCCATGATGGATCTTTGCAACTCGCATACCAAGTGTTCTTGGCCTTTTAGATGAATCCATCCGTCATCGCGATAAAGATGTCTTCTTCAAGATGCCTATTAAGAAAGGCAGCCTTGACATCCTTTTGCCAAATTTCATAATTTAGCACTCGCAATAATAGAGAGCGTAATTCTGATAGATTTAAGCATAAGCAACCGTGAGAAAACGCTTTCTTCATAATCGATTCTCTTTTCGAGTGAACCCTTCGCTACTAATCTTGCTTTAAATACTTCTATCCTTCTGCTTACTCTTATTTTCCTCTTATAGATCCACTTGCATCCAATGGGTTTTACCTCATTCGTGTCTCTACAAGTTTCCTGATTTTATCGAATACATATATTCCATTTCTCGATTCATAGCCCTTTCCAATGTTCAACATCACTATCTATTGTAGCTTCATCAGATCTCAGTGATTTTATACATGTTCATACGAGATGTACCATGATAGGTTTCTCTCAATAATATGTATCTTGTTTGGTAATCTAGTTACCCTCCCACCACGTACTGAGGTTCTAAAAGTAATAATTTGTTCAGTGGATAATCCTTTATTAATCATTCTTGCTTTTTCTATAAATAGAAAACCGAGCATCAATACGATCTCCTTACTTATGATTTCTCTAGTTTTACCTCATAGGTTACAAGTCATTTATATAGTCTTCCTCAAGGAAAGTATAGCGTAGTTTACAAATACATTCCTATCTCGAGGTCTATAAATTAGACTTTCCTTTATTCCTTTAGAATACCTAAAACATGCATACTTTTGAACATGAATCCATCTTTTCTCGCTTATAATTTTAGTATAAATATTAGTAAATCTCCAATTATAGATGCGCCACAATTTAAGTTCGTGACATATCCATAATTCTATGGAGAATTAGGCACTTATATGTATAAAACTAAGTTCAATAGTCTATGCAGCTTTTAAATACCTGTATCTAGTAATAAAAAGGTAAATGATAAATCGCTAAGATACATCTTATTTTATCCAAAAGAATTTTGTTTGTCTATATAATGACACTATTATGTCATTTTACAACCAAACTGGACTTTGAATTCTCTGTAGAGATATTCTTTACTTTGACTAGATCAAAGTTCTTTACGTTCTCGTCTCGATCGCTTCTTTGTCTTATCCATGTACTCTTTTGAATTTTCAAAAGCCATAAAATCATGACACATTTAGACAAACATAAATGATCCGAATATTTATCAATTGGATTGATAAAATACTCATAACCTCTTCTTACATGTAAACTAATTAGTCCACATACATTCAGTATGTACTAATTTCATGCATACAATATTACGCTTTCTTTAGCTCAAAACGAGCTACCTTATCATATTACTCTTCTAAATAAGATTTATAGTAGATCAACGATCAATCCTCAAACAGTCGTAATGACCTATTATTAATCATTCTCATGAAATCTTATTATAGTTTATATGACTTAAGCATAAATATTAGAGGTGCCATTGGTTTTAGAAAACATTTCTTTTCCTGGATAAATAATATACTTTTTATCATTATATCTCGCTTTGAATGCATCAATGGACTTATATGATATTAATTGTCTTTGTAAAAAAAAGAGTTATTAACATATGATCAAAAATAACAAAGGTGCTTCGCTTATTAAAAACAAGCCACCAAAATTAAATTCTCTAATGTTTGGAATACAAAGACAAATATCAAAACTTAAAGTCTCATAAAATCGATCTATTCCTCTCAAACTGATATAAACTAAGTATCTTTTTCATCACTGCTTAAAGCTTTCTTCATTTAATCTCTTGGTTCTCGAAACCAAATAAATGAATTTACAAATAAAAATTAGTTATCCTCGTAATTCACTATAGAAACCGAACTAATTAGTAAGTTTAAAGATTTCTATACCGATTTTAATAATCTTAGGATAATCTTTCTTCCGACGACCCTTCCGTCTCACACTGCAAGACTTGTCTTCGACTTGCCATCTTTTCCTGCAGATAGATTCTTATGTCAATTCTCTTTGCCTACCCTTGTCTTTCGACTTAGGCTTTAAAGAGAATTCTTGTTTAGGAAGTGCTTTACATGATAATATTCTTCTATAGAGATGTAGTTCAGACATCAATCGAACTAAGCGTCATATTTCTATCGCTTAAGATATACCGACCTTAAACTCTCTCGAACGTATCGTGAAAGATTCAATCACCATGTTGATCTTTGTTTTATCATCAATCTCAACACCATGAATCTCAACTTCATTCAAATAGTCCATCACGTCGAGGACATGATCACGAACTCTTGTACTCTCTACCATCTCGGTGTCACTGACACGCTTTAACGCCGCTTCTCCAGCAGAATCAAGATTCTCGCCTAAACATCTCATGGAGACTAGCCAATATTTCAGCTGGTCGCTTCCATGTTCAAGTTTGTTCTCATAGCTCCATAGAAATCGAGCCAATATATAGCGCTTAGCCATTTTGTTAGCCTCGCACCATTTCTCATAAGACTCTTCCGATTTCTATAATCGTATAACGCTGGTACTCGGAGGGCATCACGGTCGTAACATATTTGTAGTCTTTAAGCAATGAGAATATTAAATAGATTACGCTTCCAATCTAAGTAATTGTCACCAAAGGAGTTCATTTTTAACCGTGATGATTAATAATGGGTCGATCAAGACATTTTCTAAAAAATAAAACATACATGCATAAATATATCGATATAACATTCACAATAAAATTCTAAAATGCAAAAACCATAAATGCATTTTATTTTATCAGTAACGATAATCTAATACCGCTTTTAGCAAGCTATCCGTCGGGAAGTCATGCCGCCACTTACTGCACTCCAATTAACCATTAGATTATTTACTTTCATGTCGGAATACGATAAATAACTATCGCTTATCTTTAAGGCCAAAATTTTGTTAACAGTAGCTTCACTGGAAGGTTAATAACAAATTTTGCTGAGCGTATAACCATTGTTTCAATCTACGTATTTCATATCACGTAGCCACCGCCGTGCGATCAATGTATCGAAAAATATTTCAATTTTATCTTTAAAGAAGTTCATCAAATAAATGTCTAATATATATACCTCCGCATGAGAGATCACCGTATCACGTAAGTCGATGTATATATATAATTTTATTATCGAACTAATAACTGAGTCTCGTGGAAAATTATCTCGAATTTTCCTCTCCCACTCAATATTTTAAAGTTTGGTTTTTCCTTTTAAATCATACATATATTGTTAATTGTACGCTTCCTATAATATTATCTAAGTGATAATATATTATATTATTAAGCATTTGCAAATCTCAAACAATATGCATGAATTCATGTTATATCAACGACATATATTATTACGCATAGAATGCAAGACTACCTATTCTATACTGATACGTTATCAGCCAGATGCTCACATCCAAAACACAACATATGTAAAAATTAAATAATCTCAATTCATGGTTTTCCTAATAAAAATATTAACCCTAAGCCTAATCTTCATCGGCTTCATGTCAATATCTTCTCTTAGATTATCTTCAGTGATTACTTTACTAATATGAGCTTTTAAATTTATTATCGATCCAAATTTTTAATTTTAAAGAAAATAAAATAAAATTTTAAGTAAAACTTTTGACCAAAAATAAATTTAATTTGTTGAACTATATCCATGCATTTTAATCCATTGTTCTCAAATTTTTATTGGACTTAAAACTAGGATTTACCAAGTCCAAAAACCGTTTCTGGACTTAAATGCATAATAGTTAAACTAATTTTTATCCAAGCGAAATTATACAGAACTAAAGGGATTCAAGCGATATTTGCCACTCAAAACCCTAATCTGCATTTTTCTTTCCGCTTTCTTTCCGCCGCCATCAGCAAAGAAACCGCTGAGCTTCCGTTCGTTCCTTTTCCGGTGGGCACCCTCCGCTGTCAAGCCGGAGAAACGCTCCTGACGGCGCCGGAAAACCGTCTGCTGTTGCTGCCTTCCGCTTCCAGCCGCGCGCGGGCCTGCTGCCACGTGAGCCGCATCTGCTTTCTGCACCGCGCGCGGGCCAGCTGCTGCGCGAGCAGCGTCCGGGAGCCAGCTGCTACGCGCGCGTCCTGCTGCGAGAGCAGCGCGCGCGAGCGTGCTGCTGGCTGCCTAACGCGCGGTCTGCGCGCTGCGGGCTGTCTTCCGCGCGCTGGCTGCGTGCTGTGCGATGCCTTCCACGCGCTGGCTGCGTGCTGCGCGCTGCCTTCCGCGCGCGCGTTGCTGCTCCGAAAATCCTCCTTTTTTTTTTTTAAAATTTTATAGATTTCAATCTAATGCTTTACAAAATAATTTTAAACATAAAATTAAATCAAAAGTGAAACATGATGATAATAGATCATCCCTTTTATTACAAATCCAAAAAAAATACAAACAAATCTCTAACCACTGAATCGAGATAATCCAAGACGCTTTATTCATATATTAACAAATAATATATATCTAAATAAATCATGCTCACTCTAACGCATAATTAACAAGATAGATTTCTTACATAATTTTATATATTATTACGAGATCACTCGATACCAATCGATGTGAAAATAAACTAGTTTTTCAATTTTCAATTAAAACCTTTGTGACCGATCTCATACAACATATATGACATTAAGAATCTGTAAATTCATACCTCGATATTTCGGTAGATGAACAATCGAGAGTCAGATCCGCCTCCAAACGATCTTCCAGCGCTATGACTCAAGTTCGATCAACACCTGACGCAGGCGCTCTGCTTCACCACTCCCAATCAGAACCTGGCCTCTCTAGACGCCTTCTTTATTTTTCTTAATCCCTGTGCTTCTCTCTTCTTCTCAATTTAAGAAAGATAAAGTTCCTTTTATAATATCTTATGAAAACCCTAAGATGTTAGTGATTATGATTTCTATTTAAAATGAATTCCTCTTTAACTATCTCTCCACTTACCTAAAAGTGCTAAGTGAATGCAGAATAAACTGTGAGACCACTTCAGAAACATTATGTTCCCCATTTACACTTTTAATATAACATACTAGCCTTTAACAAATATTATAATTATAATTTTCATCTAATACGCCGCTTTTTCGCTTGTGTCCAAAGATATATTATTAATTAAACGAAGCTAACCCGTGATCATTTTGAACATACAATAGTGGCTATAATAATTAAATTTGTAATTAAACAAATATAATTATTTAATTCCAATTCTACTCCACTATAAGATTGAACCGACCTCCATAATCAGTACGCTCGAATATAATTCGCCTAAGCCACATCGATTTCTTTATCGCACAACTTTCAGTACCACATCGTTAATTTAAATCGATATCTCAACCGTCCAATCAATTTAATTACATCTTTTCCTCGATACTTCACCGGTTTTCTAACGATCATTTTCAACATACTTATTTACGCTGAGACACTCCTGCCGTAGAATTTCTACGATCAAGATCGAAAACCCATCAAGCAGACGTGTCGCATAAATTCTATATCGTTAATCTACAATTTCAATACTTAGTAATCGCTCCCACCAAGATAACGGTAATCTAGACTACACGTGTACGTCACGCCCATCGGTGAACTCAAATGAAATAACAACTACAATCATGAAATCATAACTAACTCAAGATTAAGATTACAAGAATCAACGCCTATGAGATTTAATAAGTCCGACAGCTATTACTAGGTTAATTAAATCTCATACGTGATCCAACTCAACGTAGACAACTACATCAATAAATTCATACATGATTAAGACAAATCACTCAATGAATTTATTACACTCTATACCTAAATAAAGTCGCCCAACTTTATTTATCAATCATGAACTTAACTTATTTAATCATAAGATAATCTCAGATTTATGTCTTCCGCGAATCCACACTACGATCGTGATAAATACATATAATACGATTAAACTGACTTTACTCAAAATATTAATGCAATTCAAAATATCTCGAATAAATATTCGAAATATTTTATTAATCGAAAAT